>OY998145.1:6337264-6689666 GCA_963921925.1 Sphagnum tenellum
ACATCATGTATGACCTTATAAATGGTGCAGATGAGTTTTTTGAAGATCATACAAAAGTGTTTTTAAAATCATTCATACGAATAGACTTTCAAAACCCTCAAGTTCGAAGTAAAACAAAAATAAAAATATTCATTATATACAAAAGCTTCCCTGGATTAAATAAAAATTGGACACCTATACAACAGAAAAGTGTTGAAATACAAATAAGTAGCAACCCCATTCATATTATTACAAAACTTCAATTAAATGTGGGCCACACCATATGTCAGGCACAAAGGTTAACTATTGAACATTTAATATTCAATTCATGGAGTGTAACAAAACATGGTCTCACATACATACCATTATTTTGCATTTATTCAAAATAACATTTCTATTTACTTTGCACATTGTTAAGTAATTTCTTTTACGTAAATCCTATTGTTGCAGAAGAAATGTTTCATTTAAAAACAACACAATACAAATTAAACATTCTTCATTTAATATTATATCCAAAAGAATTTGTATTTATACAATCTTTAAATACTTGTTCATTACATTTTCATTTTTGAAATATTCTTATGGACTCAAACTTATTTTTCATCACATATTATTTGTTTAAATGAAACAAAAATATAAAATAATTCTATGTATAAAGAAATTCACAATGCAATATCCAAAAAAATTAATATTTTATCTTAGTATAATGAACATGGCACAATGATATTCTAAGATACAATTTCAGTAACAAAGTTAGGTGCAAAATTTATGATTGCAACTTTTAATAAAAATACACAAGAGGTTATGCATATAATTGCAATTTACAAACCACCCAAAACAAAAATATTTTATTTCACCTCTATTTTGGAAACTATATTAGAAAAAATATGAATCAACTGTCCACCTATAATAATTGGAGATTTTAATATACAAGTGTGAACAAAAATATCCCAATCAATTATATTGCAAAATTTCATGAACAAATGTAATTTTATAATTTTTATGTTCAAAGCAACCACTATTTATAATACACAATTAGTTCATATATTATGGTACACGAGCAACTTCATCAATTCTCTGTCGAATAATTAATTTGATCCAAAAAAATTGGTTTGGTACCTACCTTTTTAATTTTGAAATTTCTGGTTGAGTAACTACTGTTTTAATTTTGAAATTTTTAGCATGTGTAATATATGCAATAAAATTCATTAGTATTTTGAAGTTATTTCACTATGTTAGTGGTTAGATGGATGTAAAGTAACTTATTTGGTCCAACAAATCCTTCATTCAAAACTAGCTAGTAGCTTGAATGTGTTTTTGAAAAATTTGGCATAAAAGGTTGATTTTTTTCTGAAAATTTCGACAAAGTTGAAAATAATTTAATTTATATATATATAATCATAGATATATGTACATACACATAAACACACACAAATGTATTATGCATTATATGTAGGCAAAGCCTACATGTCCACGATGCCTTGTTTTCTCAAGGAACTAAAGTGTTTACTAAAGGCGGGGATCACCATTATGAAGATTTAGCTAAATTTGGCTCAACACAACCACCATTTTCCAAATTGGGGAGGGGGGAGCACTAGATCCTTTTGCTCATATCATTTTAACATTGTTTATTGGGACTTTTGGGCATTTTCCATTGGTCCATGGTCTCCATTTCCCAAAAACAACCATTGTTTACGCACAATTTTGCCTTCAAATCCTACATTGGAGACTTTTTTTTCCCATTCCCCATTGGTGGATAAACTGCCATTTGAAAATAAACAAGGCTGCATTCATATTGGATGGTTAATTTTAAATTGTTATTGCCCCAAGTTACTAGACATGCATATGGAACTTTAGGGTCCACCCACTCATTTGATGGTGTTGTAGGGGCGTACCCATGTGTTTGAAGGGAGGATTTAGTAACCGATGACAAAATTGACAAATGTGCGACCAAGACAAGAAAAGCACAAGGGCTATTTCCTTTGTTGCACAAGGTGGTTGCTTGTGTCCCATTTGTTGTTTCATTTTGATCCAGCTCTAAAAAAGCTTTTCTTATATTGTAATTGATCTAGTTGATAATAAGTAGATTCAACTTTAGAAGATATTGCAATCTGATGTAACCGAAACTAAATAAATCCAGCTTTAAAAAACATGTTTTTTGTATTGCAATCTGGTGTAGTTATGAATAAACAAATTTGGCTTTAGAAAGATTTCTTTTATATTGGGTAAAACCAAGCAAATAGGAGCCATTTTTTTTCTAATTAATCCTTTGTTTTGATGTTCATAAGTTTCATAAACTAAATTAATGTCGAAAGTATATGTTGTATTTATATGAAGACATTTTTAATATATTAGTGTAACATTTGGATAAGTTTTGAAAGTTATTCAATAAATGTAAAATACCTTTCAACACATTTAAAAGCTTATAACCAATGTTTTTTAGCATAATGAAATAGTGTAAAAACAATGTTTAAGCATCATTATTTAGCACTATTTTGAGACTTTTCATCCAATCGTGTGTTGCCACATCATCTTTCCAGGACTAGTTGTGGTGACTTAGAAGGTTGTCGTTAACTCCTCTTTGCATGTTTTTACCCTATTACAATTTGATGTAGCTGAACAGGGTTTGTCATTTAATGAGAGATGTTGATGGATTTGTGTTAGTCAGTGAACATGATTAACATTGTGAAATCGCGCAAGCATGAGTTTCTAAATTTGAACAAAAGTTCAAGGAAATTTTATTTTCCATGAATAACTCAAGCGAAAACACACTTTCAATTTTGTTGTTGCTTTTGTTTTATTATAGTAGTAGTGTTTGTGTTGGAATGAAAAATGAGGAAAAGAACACAAAGCAAAAAAGGTTTATGAAGACAAGCATAATGGAACGGTTATTACTACTATAGAGGTGTAGGACTCCCATAACAAGCTTGAAAAACAAGAAGAAAATATTTATAATTACAGTCTTCTTAGTTCCTTTCGATGGTGAATCGGATATTAAAGAGTTTCTTCTGTCTGATTTTGGTGTATGTTAGGAATTCTACAAGAGGATTTTGTAGTGTTTGATGCCATCATCCTCATGATTTGCTTTCTTTTTCTTCTTTGAAAGAAGATTTGCATATTGTTTCATTGCAAGAAACATGGGATTATTAAGCACTAAAAATAAACTGTTGTTGCTTTTAATGCTTTTACTTATGTTGTTTTGCACAATTATTGGATTATATGATTGTTACCCAAGTTTAATAATATGTTGATAATGTAAGTACGTTGTTAAACTTAACATGTGTCATAACTTGTTATTTAACCTAACCTATAATATTAACTTAACCAATTACCTAAAGCTAGTAGGTAATGATTGGGTTAGGAATATAGGTTGACATAATAGGTAATCAATAGTACCTATACTTGACAAAATTGGTAGTTAGATAGGTAGTTAGGTAGGGTGTACTTTTTGAAATTTTGGACTACTAGTCTAGGTATTGGCTAATGATTATTTATAATGGTCAATTATGGTTATTATATTTTGAATTGGTTAATATAAGACTAGGAGGACAAACCTATTGAAGGATTTTTGAATTTCATTCATGATTATGTGTTTCACTTTTCAATTATAGAACATGGATCATTTTTCTTTCAACCTATTTCCTTCAAGTTTGAGCAATTTGTTTACATGTTAGTTTAGGATTTGTAGTAGCTTAAGTTTTAATTTGTGTGTTGTATGTACATGTTGTTGCTCTAGGAACCTGTTGTTGAAAAATCTAGAGGTGAATAAACCTTAATGGGAATAGAAAAACCCCATTAACAACGACCTCTTCATTGACATGATGACAATGGATACAACACCTTATGTTGCTCAATGTGGAATTGGCCCATATTCCTAGGTCTTCTATCTCTATTTCCATGTTTTTGCACATATCAAACCAAAACCACAATGGCCTATTTTTGTTGTCATTTTCGAATTTCAAAAACCAGGAGCATAAGTAAACATGACATATAATTATGTGCAGGTTAAGGCTTAAGGTAAGGTCTATGGAGGTGTTAGGCAATGGTTGTAATTATGTTAAAGAGGCAAGTTGGAGATGCGGGGCAATCTAGTGCCCTAGGTTTTCTTATTCTTTTTATTGTTGTTGTTGTTTAGTTGCCTAAACTTGCAATGGGTCAACAATAATTGATGTGTGGACATGCTTGAGAAAAAGCCCTTAAGGCATTTGATGATGGACTCAAAGTTGTAGAACAATGTTTTTACTAATGTAAATATGTGGATGAACCTCATGTTCCTTTGTTCTTAGGTCAAAAAAACAAAACTCGTGCCATCCATTGCTATGATTCTTATTTGGATAATCAATTAATGAAATAAAAGTGATAAACTTCATGCTCGAAACCAAAAAGGATTATGCATTACAATCAAAATTTAAGCATTAGAAAGAAAAAATGTTAAGTTATGAAGATTTCAAAAGTATCTTGACGCACTCCCAAGCTCCTTTTGGTAGACTCAAATGCAAGTATGAAGGGAAAACATTAAAAGAACAAGGAATTGGGAACATGCTCATTAGCTCGCAGCACTTTGGGGTTAAAGGGGCATGTTGGAGCTCCGGGATGGGATTAAGAAGAATGATAAGCACTTAATCACTCACATAGACCTGCACAAAACCAAATAACAAGTTGGTTAATGCATAGTCGGAGCACTTTTGGTGTTAGGACAAGCCATGGGCAAACTCGAATTCACAAGATTCACTATGGCCCAAATATAGGGGAAGCCACCACCTTTCCCCTTAGAGTATACTTTGTGCCTCTCCACGAGGCCCACATCCAAATGGCATTTTGTCCTGAGACTCACAAATGGGAATCCCGAAGTTCTTACAACTAGGACTCCTACAACTTTGGGGGCCCATAACTTTGCATGCAGACCTCCAATTGAAATAAGGTTTAAAACAAAGTTGTAGCCCTTGTCAAGATTTTTCCAAGGGTATGTTGCACGTCACTTGAAAGCAAGGAAATCTTGGTGATTATTGACTTTTAGTGGTCAACAGTCAAATTGCTAATTTGACTCCCGACCTTTCTGTTGGCCATAACTTGTGTTTTAGATGTCCAAATGGGTTATGAAAGCCCATTTTAGACATTTACGTTCCAAGATCTTTCCAATGATATAAATAATTCCTCAATCAATTGAGTTTTGACTCATGCAATTGCTCGCTAAAAATTTGGAAGTCCACAGAGACTCCAACTCCCAAAGTGGAATCTCCATAGGAAGTGTGAACGTTCATTCCCTCACATTTTCTTACTCTCCTAGGAGCATGTGGCATGACTCCCAGGCTTCCCTCTTGGCCCGCAACCTTTCAAACCTTTACCTTGGTCTTGAGCCCAAAGCTAGGGTTGCAACATATCCATTGTAACACTAATCAATTTTTAAAAGGTGTTATTATTGATTATTAGAAATGTTTGAAATTAGGCAAAACTTAGGTTTTCCTTATCATCACAAGTAAAAATGTGCAATTTGCTTACTTTTCAACATGATTAGCTTCAATGTTTATTATTCTCATTGAGAAGTGTTAGCTAAATTGTGTCCCAAATCCATTATTCACAACACTTTGCACATTGAAAATTAATAAAAGTTCTTGGTGTTTCAAGGGTTCCATTGTTTTGCATATTTATTTGTGTGTGTGTTATGTTTTTTCATGAAATTCAATTTCTATGTCTTTAATTTGTAAGTTGTAAAAGGTTCATTTCCAATTGATTATTTTTCAGGTATTCTTGCTTTTGGAGCAGAATGTGGATGTTGTCATGTTTTTCTTTAATATTTTGCAGCACGTAAATGATGATGATGATTTCTTTTTTTATTAACATGTCATGGACAAAATATAGTAATTTATAATTTCATTGGATAAAACTAACATTGAAATGAAGAAACACAAGTTTGGGAAATTTGAATTTGTGTGTATGTTTATTTTAGTGCAAGGAGCACGATCAATTCAATGGGTTAAATATAATTCACTAGTTATTAAAATAATCTACTACAAATAGGGTAACTTGTGCTAGAGCAAGCTATTGATTGTCCTTTTAGATTGATTTGCAATGGAATAAAAAGAATCTTTGGTAATCAAATTGGCATCGCAAATTATGTTTGTATTGTTGTTGATTTTTAAGTTATAAATTTTTTTTATTGCCCTAATATAGTAGACATGCATGCATGATTTTAGGTTTACCAAACATGTACATGGGGCAAACACAACTAGTTTGGCAAATTAAGGAGAACACTATTTTTTCCTACTCATAAGGTTTTAACATTAATTACTTATTGGGATTGTTGGAGATTTGCCATTGGTCCATGCACTACATTTACAAAAAAAGATAATTTATTCCCCACATTTTTGCCTCCAAGCCACACTTGGGTTTTTTTTGCCACTCCCCATTAGTGGATAGTTCATCATTTGAAAATAAATAAGGATTCATTTATATTGGTGGTCAATTTTTATTTTTTTAGCAAATTAAAGGGGGCCAATAATTTCTTTCCTTCAATGGTTTTAACATTAATTATTTATTGAGATTGCTAATCATTTGTCATTAGTCCATGAACTACATTTACAAAAAACAAATCCATTGCTTATTTCTTAACTCCCACATTGGGGATTTTTTTATTATTCGCAATCCACAATCCACCATTTGAAAATAAATAAGGCCCCACTTCTATTGGGCAACCAATTTTTGATTGTTTAGCAAATTAGGAGGCTACTTGCATAAAAATCCAAGATCATTAATTTGTACACATGTTTTCAAGATAATTGAATGCTTTGGACAATTCAACACAACCCTCAAGTCCTAGCATGGGCATGTGGCTAAACCTAGTAAGCTACTAGTTTGCACCCTTAACCAACATGAGTATTTGCTTCACTATTAGAAGTAGCCTTGTTGTTTGTCTTTAGATTTTAAAACTAATTTTGATACTTTTAAAGGTGAGGTCGACCCTAATTACCTACATAAAATTGGATCAAACCAACATTCATAAGTTCAAAATATAGGGAGGAAAATTTGAAGTTTTACCTTCTTTTGATAGTTTAAGGGAAAAGGATGTGAATGTTGTAGTTGAGTTGTCTAAGTTGGCTTTGCTAGTTTCTAACATCAAAAAGGAAGTTGTTTAGTTTTGGATTCTTTCTTTTCATTCTTATAAATATATTTAAAATAAAGACTCATTGAACATTAAATTCAAATCTTTTTTTAGTATCTTCATTTGTTGAATGGGAACAAATTGTTGTTATTGTTAAGGAATATATGATAGGAAGTCTTTGTATCCAATGTTGGTGAAATGCCATCAACATTTACATCCATTGACAAAGTCTAAAAATAGTTTTGTTGACTAAAGATTTGATACATCACAAAGTTTGTAGGCAAGAGCTTGTTACAAATTGTTATGTGACTTTTGGGTTTTTGCAAGTTTGTACATCAATGATTAGATTGGTAGAAAGTTGTCAACATCCATCCATAAGCCATTGGCAATTGAATTCTCAATGAATCATATTCTCCACATTTCAATTATAGTTCAAGTAATACTTTTATGTTTTTCATGGAATCCAAAATGTGCAAAACTCAATTTTGCAATAATGTATATTTCCTATTGATTTAGGTGTACATTGTCTTTAATTATTTAATGCATTTAATGTGCCACCAAAATTTATCTACAAGTGGGAATTATGTTATTACAAACCCCAAATTTGTAATGTTTACACCACTGGTTGTGCTAAAGGACTAATGTTTACTAATAGGCCCATAATATGAAGTACATTCATTTAGACATGATTACAAATGTAGCTCAAATGTTTGGTACTAGATGAGAAACATGTTGAACACATTTTGCATGGAGTTTAATAAAGGATTTGTTGTGCCATTTGACATGGATGTTAATAGCAAGCCTATTCCATATTTGTAATATACATTTAGGTCTTTGTGATATTAATAGCCAATTGTGTCATAATATGTTATTTTGAAAATGAAGGTTTTCAAGGTTTAGTAAAACATCTAATTTGTGGTTGCAATTTTAGTATTGAATATGTATAAGAATCATAGTGTACACAAGCACATGAAAACAACATAAAATACTTATGCCATACATAAGTATGATTACAAAAACAATTTTGCTTACAAGTTCATTTAAGTTACACTTGGAAATTTTATCATTTTCGCTTCCTTGGCACAATATAAAAGGTTATACATGTTATGTACAAAATCTATAGCACCTTGAATGTTTATTAAGTTATTCAAATTATTATTTTATACATGCCTTAAGGTATGTTTGTTCACTCACATGCTTACAGTACTATGGAAAAAAAATTAGCTCACTACATTTATTCATTGAAAATGTGCATATCTTGAAATAAACTATGCAGAAATATAAAACTCCATCACTCAAAGAGGCATAATGGTTGAATTGGAACTATGTCTTTTTTACCACATAGTTATAGTTTCCATGGGGTATTTTCTTTTCATCTTTTTTGACCTTTGGCTGTTATGGGCTTGTGGTGTGCAAATGCAAATGTTTGTTGCTTCAAAGTCTTTAAGTCAATCACACATCAAGGATTGCCATAGGTAAGGCCAAGCGACTAATTGTAATAAGCTTAAGTTTCATGTTGCAAATCTTGGGAAGAAACTATAACAACATGAGTTATCATGAACAACTTATCTATACAAGGGATTAAGTTGAAAAGGACTTATTGTTTTATGTAAGTGGGTGGTTGCTACACTTGTTTACAAAGGCCTTTTTGTAAAAAACAAATTTTCATTACTATCATCTTATTATAGGTTTGGAGCACATGTATGTTCAAAAGCAAGGATATGATAGAACATATGTGACCAAAACTTAGTGTCATGAACTAATTGCAAGGTTGTTAAAGCCCATCACAAGGGAAAGAAAATTTCACAAGGGGCTTATTTAGGGGAAAAAACTACACATAGTTTAAAATCACAATTTATAGATGAAACAAAGGAACTTTCTCACAACCATGTAATGGGTTGAAAGAAAAAAATATTACTCATGTAACTTAAACAAAATGGTCCACAATAGACAAAAAAATCAAATTGACACCACCAAGTTAGATCGGGTGGCAGAGCCTCTTGTTTAGTCCTCCTGGTGCTCAAATGATTTATGACTAAAGGGTAGAAAAGAGGGAAAAAGGAAACCACTGCAGGCAGCAGGATGGACGAAAAAAAGCTTACATCCATTAGAACCTACAGGACATCTTTTAAAAAAAGGGCCTAGACACCTGCACACTAGGTATCCTAACATATTTGTTAGGCCACATCGATTTTTTCCTAAGGCTGCCTAACCTTTTTTATAGGCAACCTAGGCTTTTGCAACCTTGGGACATGTTGTGCAAAGCACGGTTGTATTCTGTACATACCACTAAGCCATCACCCTGGGGTCAACCAGTACCTAGTTTGAAATCTGCACCTATTATTGAATATGGTAATGTGCATGTGCATGGAGTCAAGTTTTGATTGTAAAGATCTGGTGTCGTGCATGCTTTGCTTTTGGAAAGGCACCACCTCCCTGTAGTGGTTTCAAATTTCTCCATTCTCTTGGAGTTGTGTAATGTGCAATGTGCAATGAGTTTGCATCCAGATACAGTTACCAAGTAGAAGGGCTGCCCTACTACATGGGCATTGGCCATCAAAGTATGTTGGTCGAATGTTGCTGTATGTTGTCTGTTAGGATTATGCATATATTGTTGACGAGTGCTTCTGTAATTTAAGCTTCATATGTTGTCTGTCTTCATACTAGAACCAGGCACATATACTTTTAATACCACTTTTCAAATGGCAAATATTAGATCCATATTTATACTTAAAACTAAAATATCATCTTCATACTTAAACAGATTTTGCACCTGAATGCCCGGACCAGAGTGGTCCCTTCTCTTCCCTCATTTGGAAGGTGACATAGCAAGACCAACTTTGTATGTCAAAAGCCTCATACCAGTGTATCACTGGAGAAACCTAAAAACCGTAACCCCTGAAAGAACCATGATAGAGCTCTCATTGGTACTTCAACTCTTGCACTGCAGCTTAACAAGCTCACGTCCTAGTTGTATAAACCAAGAATGAAAGAGAATGCTCACTGAGGATTATGATGGTAACAACTTACATATTTGAGAAGAAGGCTTTGTTTTTTCTTTTGCATTTGAAAGCCCCTCCTTGCATGGACAATTCATTCGTTGGGCCTCCACTAATTTTTTGGCTTATGCCCCAAGGATACCACCCTCAAGACTATGATCCTCCAATTATGGGAGGCCTTGGGGAGTGGGCCTTCCCCTGCAGTAAAGAATTGGTAGAATTAAAAAAGAAAGTATATGAAGGGTGCCGTATCTTATATGTAAATTCACTATGTCCGCGACGGAGCTCGGGTTTCAGGCGGACCGGGCCCGGCGCTAATCGGAGGGCGGAATTTCCTGTTCCCAGTCTGTGGACACTCTAGCGCGGAACGGAGACCCGGGATAGCCGACGTCGAGAACGGGGTGCCGGGCCGGGTCCGGTCCGGACTGTCTATGACGGAGCTCGGCCACTTTTGCTCCAGAGAACACCCACTGAGGGAAGTTATCTGCAGTCAGATTTCGGAGAGTTTTTCTTCATCTTGCACATGGGCTTGTGGCCTAAGAGGCACATCAGGCCACTGTTTGTGTTTCTAAGCTTTCATATTGATTCGTGATCCCGATTGTTGTACGAAGGATTCACTGCCTGCTTTTGCAATGCCAGCTTTCTTTTTGAAAAATAACCTTGAAGTGTTGGTATGGTCGTTGCTGATTTTGGGTACTGTAGCGGAGCCGGGCGCAGGCTGCCCGCGGATGGAGTTCCTCGGACTGGATCAAACGTTCAGGCTACTTGTCAGCGCCGTCACGGGATATGTACCTCTATCGAGCCGGAAGGTAATCATCGATGGAGGGTTTTTTTTTCTGTGTGTACAATAATGTCCACGGCGAGATGTCCTGTTTCTGTCTGTCTATTTGGCGAGTAAATGCTTGAGGATCTCTACATATTCAAAACTTTGGTTGCCTGAAATGTGAGGGAGTTGTGATGTGCGATCGGAAATGCCAAGACTGTGGGCACAATTTAGGTTTGAATGGAAAACCTAAATGCCAATGTTTAGATACTCTGGCATAGCTTTTCTCATTTCATTTCTGTAGAGGAGGAGCTCATGCTGCTGTTGGACATTAGCATCACTGAACATCAGCTGAAGTTTGGAGGATTTAGGTTTTGCACAGATTATGTGGGTTGGGAGATGTGGAGGAAGGAATTCATTTGTGAGGCAGAACTAGAGAAATTTTTTTTGCTTGGAGCCTCTGTCTGTTGTTGTTGACCTTGAGCATACCAAAGGCCAATAGGTTAGGTGGTATCTTCTGTATCTCCTGGTCCAACTTTGTTGCCATGTGAGAAGAACCCTTTATGCAAAGTATGAGTTCCTCTCTGATTCTGGAAGATGATGGGGTTCTCCAACTTTGGGTTGCCTTGTGTTCTGAAACTTCTTAATCCCAGCGTCATCAGTTGGGAGATCGTGTCATTATAGGGAGCTTCTGAGGGATTATCTTTTTGCAAGGAAACATCAAATGATTGGCAAAAGACCCTTTGTGCTACTAATTTCTCTCAGAACTAAGTTAATTCAAAACCCAGCAAGAACTTTGGGTTGTTCTATTTGCTCTGAGGCTTCATGTAGTAGTGTACTTGGACCTATAGATTCATTGTTAGGTTGTTGGCTTGATGATGTTTTTCTTCTGTGAACCTATGATACTGAGGAAGTAATGGAATTATACCCATGTCGGAACTGTTTGAAATCTGATACATTACTTTACTAATTAATGTATTCCTACTTTTTATTCAGTTGTTATTGGGTCGCTGTGAAGTATTATAGGCACTATTAAGCATCCATAGACTGAAATTCTGGAAACCCTACGGTTTTGGAGGACTTGGTGGTACCTTTTTTTCCTTCCTCACTCAAGCTTGGAATGGGCATACAAATCCCAAGAAGAGAGAAGATTATGGACATATGTAGAATTGAAATAATATTTCTTTTGATAGCGTACATTGTATGCTTTTGTTTGCTGTTATCTGGTCAGGGTGCCAGAATGCTATCCTCAAGGCTGAGGACTGTCCTCTTTGTTGGACAATTTGTTGTATTCACATAAGCATCAGTCTATGGATGCTTAATAGTGCCTATGATACTGAGGAAGTAATGGAATTATGCCCATGTCGGAACTGTTTTAAGCCTCCCCTGAAGTCGGACGGACAGTGGACAATGGACTTTCCATGCAAGTTTTATTTGGGCGTGGGAGGGGAGGATTTATTTTCTTTTCAGCCAATGGGAAGGCCCAAGGTGCCTTGCTTTTATTCCTTTTAAGTTTGGGGGGCGGTTCCATTTTCCCTGTTTCCCAATGTGTTCTCACGGTGTTCCTTTTAAGTTCCTAATGGGTTCTCAATATGTTCCCCAAGTTCACAATGCGTTCCTCAACATGTTCTGCATATAAAGACCTCACTTTTATTCCATATGCTTTGACAAACGTTGTGGAGGATGAGGGGGACTTCACAGTATCCGAAGGTCATGGGCACCCATTATATGAAGGGTGTCGTATCTTATATTTTAATTCACTATGTTCGTCCGTCCGTGATGGAGCTCGGGTCCGTCACGGACGGACGACCAAGCTCGGCATGACAAAAATAGCATTAGGAAAATGGAGTTCGAAAAATGAGATTAAAAAAAACGAGGTTCAAAAAACGAGGTTTGAAAAAAACGGGATTCGAGATTCGAGAAACAAGATTCGAAAAAACAAGATTCGGAAGGGCCCGAGACTCTCGGGATTCGGGAAACGAAAAACAAAATTCGAAAAAACGAGCGACAAGACAGAACTAGGCGAGGCAGGGGGCAAGGCCGGGTGGGCAGGGCAAAGGCCAAATAAAAAGTAAAAAATTAAAAAAAAAAAACTTATAAAACTTCACAGTAGCCGTAGGTCACGGGCACCCACGGGGGACTTCACAGTGGCCTTCGACCACCGGCATCCACTAGTCTTGACTGACTAATGTATCTTCTGGAATAGAGGAGGCATCCTATGCCTCAAAATCCTTAGGGGGAAGATTTCTCTTCTCCTTCTCAAACAAAATTCTGCCAGATCCTTATGCTGGACAGGAATTTTGAATGGGCAGTTCAGGGAATTCAGGTCAAGCTCTTGGCTCCCATTCATTTGCCAGACCTTCATTCCCAGAAAGGCCCTGATCTCTGTCCTAATCCTACACATGAAAACCTTTGTGATTTTCGCTAGGATAGTTGAAGACACCCTTATTTGACAAAATCTACAAGTTTTGCTTTTCAAAATGCTTGCATTACTTTTTCTAACTCTATTATCATGATATCTGATGGATACCCATCTGGTACCCACCAGTATCATGATAAACAACATAAAACAAGTCAATTCTTAGGCTCCAATACTCTTGCTTCTCAGCCTTCCCAAAATAACAGGCCTCCAACTCCATGCCTGAAAACACACACCATACACCAAAACATGATATCCAAAAGTACACAGTTTGTATTTTCTATGGTGGGTGGTCGAAAGACAGTCATTCCTATTTTTCCATAAAAAATGAATGCAAAACATTTTCAGACATGTTCCCTTCATCATCTTCCATTGGTTGTACATTTGGTTTTGGATGTTTCGTTTTTCTCTCATTTTTTTCTTTCGTAGAGTATTCGCACTTTTATTTTCTTTGTATTTTCAGATCTTTTTTCAGTCTGAATTAGCCACGTTTGACTTTTATAAATTTATTTCAGACTTATATGAAATTTACCTCCGTTTTATTGGATCTTTTGAAATTCCAAAGACCCAATACAACCTGTACTGGACCTTCCAAATTTCGAAAGATTCAATTTTATGATTAATCGCTTCAAAAAAACAAGAAAAAGTTACCTTTACTTTACACATGGAAAGGTCCTGGTCTTGGGGCCTTCCAGATTTTCGATACCAGCCTGGGTGATCTCAAATCTGAAAAGCCCCCATAATGGTACCTTCTCTTATACATTAACCCTACGGGTCTTTCTAGCACCCTGCTGTTTGCGGGCTTCTTTGTAAAATCTATTGTTCCCACCCCCTCCCCCAAAACCCTAGAAATCCTTTGTCGGCCTCCGGTCATCTTTGTAGTCATCGTGGGACCCTCCTCGACTTCTCCCTCCAGTATCCACTTCCTTTTGTCTCATAACCTCTTTCGTAGTTAGTGTTTACTGCTTCTAGGACGAGCGGCAACTCTTGATTGTTCGGTAGTTTCAAGTTACTTGCGATCTGAAGCGGCCTTCAGAGAGTATTGAACGCATTCAGAGTTGACGCTTCCTTGATGATCATCCGTCTGGGATTTGTAATCTCGAAAAAATTCTGCTACTTGAGGCAGTTACTTCTTCAGAACGTTCAATTTCTCTGCAAATAATACCTTCCATTGTTCAGGCGTTTCACATTTTTCTTTCCTTTTCCTGGCGATCCCTTCAAAACCGCGATCGATCAATAGGCTGTGTGTTGTCTAGCTCAGAGTTGTAGAAACGCAATTGGCAGAGGGTTTTGGAACGGGATTTGAAGTGGACTTGGATGGGATCTCTCCATGTCCTCTCCCAGGTACCTGTCCTCCTCCCTTTTGTATCTATCTCCTATCCCCGTTGTGAGAATTTATCTTTGATATGCTCTCAGATGGAAGTCCTGTTGTCTTTCGAATACTATTATTTTCGGATTTGAGTCTCTCATAGAAAAACTGAGTATCATTTGCCTGGAAATTGCCCGAAAAAAGTCTGAAGGAATAGCGGAGAGCGGTATGGTAGATGGATGATGTTGTCCAATCGAGGCAACCCTGGCATAAGGGGGTGACCAGGTCAGGAATGGCTGCAGAAGGTGTTAAACTTGGGAGGAAGCAATACCATCAACATGATGAAACACTAAAACCTGTTGATTAAACATCAAAATTTGCTCGGGTTTGCAAAATTGCATCCTTCTTGTTTTTCCAGACAAATGCGTTCAGTAACTTAGGAGTGCTCAGTGCAGGGATTGATTGTACAGATGGTTTTGTCATCACCAAAAGCAGTGGAATTGAGGTTGGTGAAGTCTCCCATCATTCTTCCAAGCAGCCGTGCTTCAAGCATTTCAAGACAGGTAAGCTTGTACTGACTAAGGCTCTGTCTGCTATGACCTAATTATGCTCTTGTTTTCTCCATTGAATGATGACTTATCTGAATGGCCAGCTCCACCTCACTAATGCATGCCTTTGGATCACAGGGTCAACTTTTGGTAAAACATTTCTTTCCTGCGGATCTAACCCCAGAAAGTTTTGTTGTGAAGGTTTGGGGACCTTTGGGCTTGTTGGCACAAATTTTATTCCAACCTGCATGAACTTTTGATCTTTTAGTGGATAAATTCGTCCCAGTCAGGATTAATGACTCGTGAAGTTTTTGAGATCTCATAACATTGAACTTGGGGTCCTTTTGATTCCCAGTGAGAAAGACTGCACATGCATGTCTCTGAGTGGTGTTATGCCATGCAGAGATTTGATTGCTTTTGTCTGAGATTTGCTGATGTGTGATGGGAGTCTTGGCCTGTGGGAGTTATAAGTCCTGTCTGATTAGTGCACAGGGAAGAGGATTTCAGGCACTGGGCAGCCAAGCGGAGTCTGCAAGAAGCATCTCACGAGGGACATCGAGGCAGTTCAACGTAGAACAGGGGCCTAGCAGTAATGATAGCCTTTTGGAGACGAGTGTTGTGAACTCCAATATCGACCTGGTGGATTTCTCTGATGCCTTGCAAAGTATGAGTTAATTTTCTGGGTGACATTCTCATGGCTACTTGTTCAATGT
This sequence comes from Sphagnum tenellum, assembly GCA_963921925.1. Classification (NCBI taxonomy): domain Eukaryota; kingdom Viridiplantae; phylum Streptophyta; class Sphagnopsida; order Sphagnales; family Sphagnaceae; genus Sphagnum; species Sphagnum tenellum. The sequence goes on from OY998145.1 coordinate 6,353,094, forward strand.
GTATTACTCTTTTTAATATTTGATATGGGGATGTTTGATATTTGGATATTAGATTTCACCCTTCTTAAAAACAAGAAGTTGCAGCAATATTTCCTTTGCAAAGCATTTGATTAACTCTGGGATCTGGAATAATCCTCAATGCAAATTGACACAGATTTCTGGGTTTACATTCTTGAGTTTCTGTTGTTATCAAAGTCATGAAGCAACCCCTGCAGAGAGACACATAAGTGATTTTAGTAAGAAAAAACATTGTTGTGTTTTGAACTTCATTGCTAGATGAAGTTTTGTCTGAGTCGGCTTCCAGATTCTTGTTTGGGACATGACTATAGAAGCTGCAGATGATCCTACTTTTGCATCCAAACTGTGTCAAACATTGACCATATTTTAGAGTTATTACCTGCTGCTAAGAAAAGAGAACTGAATGCTCTGCCCCAGTCACAGCATTAAACAGTGGAATTTTGTGCACGTACTTCGGCTATTTTGATCTACTGCAATCATGTGAAATGGTATGGCCTTTGTCTGCATATTGCAGATCAGGTAGGGTCCTGACCACAAGTAGCGTTCCTAATCAATCTGTTCTTATTCAAGACATTGACATGATTGTGGCAGTGGTGGAAAAATCTTTAAAGGAGGTTGCAGAGATCAAAGCTCAAGCCCTAGCTGAAGCTGCAGAATGGAAGCGGAAGTATGAAATGGAGCACTTACAGTGCCTCCATCTAGAAAACTGTGCTCTTGGTTTGTGGATCTTTCCTTCAAAGGGTTGATTTGTCAATAGAATGTCTATATTCTGTTTATCAGAAATCCTGGCTTAAACTGCTTCCCGCTTACATGTTTTTGTGGAATTTTGGGCTCAGTGTTTAGAGGATTGGGACCTTATTCTAACCTCAACAATGATTGAAGGCTGGGCAACCCAAAGAATGTACAAAAGAACTGTTGTATTGATGAACCAGTTGGTTATCAATGCCATAGGGTATAATTGGTCTGATTGATCTATTACATGAAGCTCAGAAGAAGATTACGTTGTTTCAACTATTACCAAAGTGATTACATTTAAGCTCACATGGTTTTTTTTGGTGGAAAGTTTTCACCAATAGGTGATCCTGATGTGAAGAAGATGGGACAATCCACCACCTTCTTACTGGTGTTTTTGTCAAATTTCTCAGGTGCAAACTCTTCAAGTTCACAGACGCTGCCAGAGATTAAGAATATGGCCAATGAGGTACTTGAATTGAGTGCTGCAGATGTCACAACAACTGGGGAGCAATCATCTCAAAGTAACAACAAACAATTTATTTGCAGCCATTCATCTTCGCTTGAGAACCCTGGCACATTGCCCAAAACAAAGTTTGGGCCTGAAAAGGTTGCAATGATCCATTTTGTTGCCATCAATTTCCCCATGAATCAGTGTTTTTTTAATTGTCTAGTGTTGTATTCTCATATTGACTTGTTTTTCAGTTCTTTATCCCTGCTTGCTTTGGCCACTTAGGCATTTTTTTGTTCAGAGTGATCAAAATTGTAAAGGTAGATTACTTTATAAGGGTTATGGTAACTGCAGGCCATGTTCAAACTGGTGTGGAGTCACGGTCTCCATCAGAGTGATGAGCAAAGAATTGTATCTGTTGAGTTTGGAAACATCAGTACAGAAGTCCAGAGTAACAAGCAGGTACTTCCATTGTTTGGTGGTTTTTGTTGGGAAAATAGTTTTGTTTCAGTTCATGGTTTTTCAATTGCAAGAATGTGCAAGACTTTTAAGACAAGTAGACAAACAAAAACTGTTCAGGAGATGCTGGAGTTCTTTGCTATGCTCTTCCTCTTCTTCCCTCTGGCCAGGGCTGAGTGAGCTTGGAACCACATTTGTCCTGGTGACACATCCAAAAACATGATTTTGTTAGTGCTGATTTGTTAATTGACATTTTTGGCCTTCTAATTTTCTCTAGATCCTGTTGGTGTGGGAGACACCTCCAAAATCAGTGGTCATCATCACAAAACCTAATGCACCAACTGTGCAAAAGCTCTGCAAAGAAATGATCAAGTAAGTGCACTGCAGAGGGCCCATTCTCTAGTGAGACAGAAATCATTGAAGTTTTCAGAAGCAGTTCACAAGTTTAGACTTCATAATTTTTAGACTTCAGGCTTGGGTTTTTTCTCTGAGAGGTGTTGGAGAGCTCTCTTCTGGTATATTTTTGGGGTCCTTTTTCCAATTAGCAGGTCCATGCTCAGAAAAATGGGTTTATTGTTTAATAGTCTTAATATCAGAATTTTACTTTTTCTACCATTTGGGGGGGTGTTCTGGCAATCATACATCTGTTTCATCTTTGGATTTTTCTGAATTTCCAGTTCTGGATGAGGAGTCTAAAATCTGGGGCATACTATGTTCCAACAGTTGCCTGTGTTCTTGAGAGGACTACATGAGGACAAATTGAGTTAAATTTGTAGGCATTGATTTCTTTGTGGTGCACAGGTGGCTCAGAGATGAAAAAGACATGAAAGTGTATACAGAGCCAATTGTGAAGGAGGAGCTCCTCAAAGAAAGCTTGTATTTTTCCTGTGTCCAAACTTGTGAAACAGGTGACTTCATCCTCTTGGTATGTTCAATGACTGGAGATAAGATATTAAAAAAGAAGGATTAAACTCTTACATTTCCAGGGATGATACTTTCAGATTAACCTTGGTGAGGGTAGTTGTTTCCATTTCTCAAACAATAAAGCAAGAACATTATGACTTTGGAAACATCTCAAATAATCACAAGTTCCTGTAGCTAGGTAAGGCTTTGATTAGTGTAAGCTGCTATGTGGGTGAAAACAAATGGAGGAAGGTTCATGCCAGATGTATGCTGTGGTTGAGGTTGACAAGGTTGGATGTGAATGTACCATTAAAGGGGGAACCTACAATACTGTTGGATGAATGGCAGATCAGGAGTTGTTGGAGCTGCACAACAAAGTGGACTTGGTCATCACACTTGGTGGTGATGGCACCCTCATTTGGGTAGCATTCTGTCTTTTGCTCTTATGACACCTTGGGAGTTTAGACTGCAAAAATTTAGGGATGGTGTGGGATGGATTCTGACATGGCTAAATCCAATTTCTGAGCATGGTTGGTTGTTAAACTACAGAGTTGAGAGGGCCGTGTAATGTGAGGAGAATTTGTGTGGTCAAAGTAAAGATTGAGGAGGAGGAAAGACAGAACACCCTCTAAGATACTATGAGGTCTCTCCTTGCTCCAGCTGACAGGCTCTGTGGTTTGTACCTAGCAAGTTTAGTAGCAGCAAATGTCCAGTTTGAAGTGTCATTAGTGGGGGGAGTAAATTCCAATATTGAAATTGTCACCTACAAATTCCATCTCAAGTAATATGCATGACCATCATGTGTACTCGAGGTACAAATGGCATGCATGAGATCAAAATAAGGAGAAAGAGGGTCAACTTGGCTACGTTCTAAAGTCTATGTGGATCACATTAATCTGGGATGATGTGAAACTTATTTCCTTTTATTCAATTTTGGATGGTTTAGGTATTTTATGCAAATGCTCTCATAGATAGGGCCAGTGAAGATACGGAGGGTGAAATCCTGATAGAGAGATTAAGAAGCCATGGAACATTTATGGTTGAAGGTTGAATGCTGCTTGTATTTTTTGGTAGGCTCTGAGGTTGGGACTGATGTCTTGTTTGGTCTTGAATAAAACGAGAGCTGAGATTGTATGCCTTTTTTGTTGTGCAGGCAGCATCGATGTTTAAGGGTCCAATTCCACCTGTGGTGGCATTTTCAATGGGTTCCCTTGGTTTTATGACCCAATTCCGTATCCTCTATTTCCATTTGGTGTTCATACCAAGGTTTAATGTCACCACCTCACATGAGTATGAGTAATTGCCTTGACACCAAAATGGTCAGAGAGTGACCATTACAGAGAGTGTCTGCAAACTGTTATGAGGGGTCCAGTGTTTATAACCCTCCGCCACCGACTTGTATGCCAGATTGTGCGTGATCCACAGAATATGGAGGATGGAGGTCCTGAGGTTGAACATTATTTAGTCCTTAATGAGGTGTCCATTGGCCGGGGTTTGTCACCTTACCTGTCAAACCTGGAATGTTATTGTGATGGTCTTTTTCTCACTTCTGTCCAAGGTGATGGCCTCATTCTTTCTACTCCCTCTGGAAGTACAGCATATTCATTGGCAGCTGGTGGCTCGATGGTTCACCCTCAGGTTCTTTCCTGTACACCTTTAGACTGGTCTCCTTCTAGGAGGTATTCTGTACCATGTAGGACACTGCCACTATCCTCCTAGTTACACTATGTAAATAGGAGCCTATGACAATTTGCCTCTTACATGTCTTATTGAACATGAACCAGCTAATCAAATTGTAGGTGCTTCCAATGGAGAACTCATTCTGCTATGTCAGGCTGCAGCACTAATTTACCTGTTGCCAAGAGGACATGGCAACCATCACCCTTTTAGCTCACAAGCACATAAAATTTCTTACTTAGATTGTGTATCTTCACAACATGCAGGTGCCTGGGATTCTTTTTACACCAATTTGTCCTCATTCCTTATCCTTCCGGCCTCTTCTTCTGCCAGAAAGTGTGACACTCAAAGTTCAGGTTTCTATGCATGTTTGAACCAATTTTTCCTTTTGCTGTTTTTTGTGTAAGTAATCTCTGGATCCAGTGCACTGAATATTCTACAAATCTCCTTTGGCTATGACTCACTAATGAGCATACTGTTTTATAGTGGGTAACTGTTGAATCAAAATCCAATATATTTTTGGCAGGTGCCAAAGAATTCTAGGGATCAGGCATGGGCAAGTTTTGATGGGAAATCCAGGCAGCAGCTGAGCAAAGGCGACGCCCTTATTGTCTATATGTCGGCATGGCCAGTTCCAGCAGCCTGTGAAAGGAAAACAACTGATGGCTTTCTACGAAGTGTGAGGGAAAATTTGCACTGGAATTTGAGGAAGAGTCAGTTGTGATGGCCTTGGTCTGATTAATTACGAATTGTCAAAGCCAATACAAGTCTTTCATCTTGTCTAAGTCATGTTTTGTTGAGCCATTATCCCTTTGGACTGATTGGGGGAGACTGTTTTGGCCATTATAAGTCTAGATTGCTAGAGTGAGCTTAGAGGATCCTATCATGGAACTAGTCTGCCTGTAGGATGGCCACATGTAGATAAATTCACACAGGTTCATTTAAAGGAAGCATTTCCAACTGTTAGGGGTGCAGGTAATGCCCATTCACAATGTGTTATGGATGGTCTTTGTGGTCTTATCCTTGCTTCAAGTCATCCAGCATCTGGATATACACAATAAGGGGTGTAACTGTCCAGCTAGTAGTCACCAGTGGTGTGCTTAATTGATGTGTTAACGGTGCAAAGGCCTGAACCACTCATGGATATGTAACTGTCTCAGGCCAATCTGCATGTTTCTTTTCCGGGAAGAAGTGTGAGGCTATTCAACCTAACTGTGAAGTCCTGTTGCTGTGCCTGAGTTTGACCAGCACTGAACTCACTGATGCAGATGTGGTGATGGAAATTGCTCCTTTTGATCTCTGCTGGAGAGAATGCCTTTCTGGTAATCCTTCATGCCTGACTTTTGGGCTCCATCTGGGCTCTACATCTGGGCTCTAAACACATGGAAAACATGACACCATCCAGGGGGATGTTGTTATGTTCTTTGCTAAGGACTTGAGTTTACAACTCTTTGCTGATGATTTGAACAGTTCTATCCTCATTGGATATAGCACTGCCTTCACCTCTAGCTGATGATCTTTGTCTGTTTTTGCATGATGAACTGCTGGCCCTAGTTCGACATCCAGGGTTCGCAACCTACTAGCCCTTCATGCGAATGTGGGGTCTCAACTTTACAATTCTCCAAATCTTTTTGATAATGCACATGTAGGACCTTTTTCCCTTTCCATTTTATTAGTGTCTACAATTGTTTATGATCAAACCTTCCAATCTATTTCCATTTCCCCAAAATGCTTGCAACCTTCACTTAAAGCCTTTTGCTCCACCTATGGGTGTTAAGTTACTATTTGAGGGTTAATTTGTCATCAACATTTGTATTAAGCATCAAATTCATTTAATCTAAAACCTTGTGACCATTTCGATTCAGTACCTTCCTTGCTTTCACCTTGCTTGTATAAGCTTAAGTTTGGGTTTTAACATTGGATGTTTTTGAGTCTTTCTATTTTGGCTTACATTATCCTCAATTATACAATTATATTTTTGTTGTTTTACAATGTGATGTTTTAAGTGGCATTTGGTTTTCTATTGGATAAATTAGCACAATACCTTTATGATGTGCTAGTTTGGCATTTGTTCCTCTTGTTAAATGAACGACGTTTTGCTTTGGCTTTTGTGCCAAAGCAACATGGCATAAGGAAATGCAAATCCAATTCAAACATTTTTTAACAAGCAATTAAGAAAATAGGTAGAAGGAATTCTTTTTGTAGGCCCAAGCTTTGGCAACAAGTTTGAGTTTGGTGCTTTTTCCCCAACATGATCATTTTGTTCATAAATGTTTTTTTTCATAATTTAGTTATTGGATGTGCAAGGGAATGTTTTTGTGAAATTCATGATGTAACACCATTTTCTTTCGCACCCATGTCCTACAATATCATTTTAACTCTCATTGTTTTATATATTAAATCAAATGGTTTTTTTTTCCCCTTAAAATATTACAAACCAGACCAAAACCTTGAGGTTTTGTTTAACTCCTTCAAATTGAAATTTGAATGCATGTCACATTTGTTTGCAAGTGGTATTTATAGTATGATTTTTGAACATTTTTGAAATTATTTTCATCCATAAGATTTCACAAGTGGATTTTCAAAGTTGTTTCAACTTTGTTTTCATATTGCACAAGGTCACATTCCACATTGAATTACACATGTCTTTGGAGTGGGCCACTTTTTAGCCATGACCAAACCTTCAAGTGTAGTTCGTTTCATTGTCATGAGGGAAATTTTGTATTGATTCACAAGTCATGTTTTATTATGCTTTTAATTTTGTGATGTTTTTGTAACACATTTATCCCTACACCAATTTGGAATTACTACTAAGGGTGGATGTGAAATAGTAATCCATAATATTATATGCATTTTGGACCTACGCCCCATTGGATTGTTTTCCAATTGGATGTGGTAAATGCATTCAATTCAATGTTAAGACGGGTCATATTTCAAAAACTTTGTGTAGCAAGTGGGAACATCATATAATTCATCCCTTTTGTTTGTGTATTTTATGCATTTGATTTTTCTTTATTTTATTGTCATCGTAGTCATGAAGGTGATGTCATAGTCATCCCATCTACCATGGGAATTCATTAAAATGATCTCTTGGGAGGGGCATTATTTGCCTTAACCCATTTTAAGGCTTTACGTTCTATATCTATTTTTTTTTTTTCTTGTTTATTTCCATCCATTATAGTTGACATTCACATCATAGGCTCCCTTTCAATTATATCATCTGTTTATGAACATTTCAAGATCAAACTCTATGCAATAGGTTTTTTTATCGAAACTCAAAATTATGTAACATGGTTCCCTTCTAGCTTGTTGCATGATTTTGACACCCCATCCTATATGTTAAAGCAACAGTGGTGTCTATCTGTGTGAGCAGTGCTTGGAAGATTCTTCTAGTCACTGCCCGTTCCCTGTGGAGCTGGTTTGTAGTAGATGTGTATGGTGTGCTTTGTAGAAGGGGGGGGCCGGGTAAGTTGAGGAATTTTTTGATTTGAGAATTTTGATCTCCTCCTCCTCCTCCTCTTTGCTGCGGCTGCCCAAGTTCTCAATGTTCTTGAGGAATTTCTTGATTTGGGAATTTCGATCTCCTCCTCCACCTCCTCCTCGCTGCTGTTGCGCGGATTCGAATGTTCTTGAGGAATTTCTTGATTTGGGAATTTCGTACATATTAATTCAGCAAGTCTGTCTGTCTGTCAGTCTATTGAGGTCCTGAAACCCAGATCACTTTTAATAAAATTGTCCCCCCGAACTTGAAGGCCCAAAAACTATTCAGGACCTTGAGTTCTTATTTTTTACTTTTACTTTTACGTCCGTTTCCGCGCAGCAATTGCCGTCGTCGATGGGGGAGGTATTTTTGGGATTTGGAGGGTGGGTGAGGAGATTTGGGTGCGTTTTTTTGGGGCTAAGGGTTTAGGAGGGTCGTGATTTTTATTTTTTTCGTGGAGGGGGGGAGGGGGTTAGGTTCGAGGGGTCCGGAGTGGGAAATGCGAAGGACCAAGTGGGGGGGATCGATGGGGTGCATTATGCACCGGGTTCACACTAATTTTAATTTAACACCCCATTAGAAGAAATTAAAGTCTTGGGGGTTCCATTAAACGTTTCATCATTCACATTGTCTTTCATCAAAGATGTCTTGTTAGAAGATGTTCAACATGTGAACATTTTCCTTAAAATGGATGATGTTCAAGTAACCATTGGAATTTAACTCACTGTTTTGTGCAATAACCAACATATTTTTTATGATGCACACCTCTTTTTTCCACCTTCATAGGCCTTTTTCTTTTCTTTTGATTTTTCCCTCTTTCAAATGTTTGGGTGTTTTTTGGGTTTAGGATCCTTTTGCAAAATATGTTAACGTTATGGAATTCATTCATATGAATGTTCATTTGTAACTTGTATTGAATTCATATTGAATTCATAATTTAGTTTCATTTCATTCTTAATTAGTTTGTAATTCATTTTTAGTTTGCTCTTAATTAAATCCTACTTCACTTGAAATTAACTTTTAATTTACATTCATTTAATTTGTAATTAATTCATAGCTCATACATGGGTACATGTGGACCACACATGGGTGCACATGGGTCACATGTAGGTTGGAATTTCTTAACAAACTTCCTTGAATTAGATGCCCAATAGGTATAAATAAAGGTAAATTCAATATTACTTTTAATATATTTAACATTAGTTTTGGACACATTTCCTTGTCATAGCCTTGTTATGTTTTATTTATTCCTTATAATAAAATCTTGTTGAATTTTTGTTTCGCATGTGTTGTGTTTTTGTTGTTTTTGCTTCATGATTAGGCCTTGGAATAAGCTCGCCCTTGTTTTTGTCTTTGTTAAAAAAATTTATAGACTTGGTTGTTTTGATGTTTGTGACACCTTTAATAGCCCATAACCTTTAATTCATAAACAAGCCTTAATCCTAATAACTTTCAATGCCATTGGGTTCATATTCATAGTCACCATTGCCCCAACAACTTATTTAAGGAGTTTGGCCTTTTTAGTTTCAATCATAGCTATTTGGTTTATGGTTCATCAACATCCTTTCCTTCTTGAAGTTTTAACATAAGTCGATAACAACACTTTCCCTTTCCAGCAACACCTCAAAGCAACATGTGATCTTCTACTACCCCTAGCTTTCGTGTGTTCTTCTTTTTGAACAACTCATCAAGCAATGAATTGTTCAACTTCAAGATTCCATCTTGAAGCGTGTACACCATCATACCCTTTCCAACATGTTTTCCATCAAAATATCTGACATCCATTATCCTCAAATTTTATCATGTTTCAGCATTAGGGCGAGTGTTTGGTTCATAATTCAACTAATTTTTGTAACGTTTCAATTACCTTCCCCAATTTTTTTCATAACATTTCAAACACAACTTGGACTACCACATTTTTCAATTGCATGTATCCTTCAATGTGTGTGCATACATCCCATTAACCTTATGGTATCCATTTCTTATGTTGTGTTCATGGCAACAAACACACAAAAACCCATGATGCAATTTGTGCCATTGCATGAAATGCTATTTTCCATGTGGGACAAAAACAACTACATGCGTCTCCTTCAACCATGTTCAACTTTGCTTGTTGATTACTCAACATTATGTCCACCAAAGATGAAATTTGCACCCTAGCTGATGTTGTTATTACAAACCCAACATGATCAAATTTATTTTTTTGACTTTGCACAAGTCAAGGATTTTGCTACCTTCAATGTAACTCAAGCCAAAGAAAAAAGCTATTGTGACCACCACTAAGTTGATCAACTCCTCCTTTTAACAATTGAAGTATTTGGATGTCTACACAAACAAGTTGATGTGTAAAAACAAGATTGTGCTAATCCCATTTGGAGTTTAAAAAAGCCAAAAGGCCTTCCTCTTTCTATTTCGGTTATTTTGTTTGTCAAAAAAATTCAAAGGATGCAAGCATACTTCATTTAAAGTCACAGGGTAGTGGTAGGGCCTACTTTTCTACTTCCACCCCTTCAAAATACAATGCTAATCACCATGGCCGACCTATTACAAGCAATTGGTTGTTGACATGGAAAGATTTTGATATCTAGTTTGAGCTAATTTGACATCCTGTAAATTCTCCATTTTCTTTTTTCTTATTCCTTTGTACATTTTTTGAGTCTATGGGGTGTTTATAAATAGAGTTTTGAAGGGTTGTCTAAGACTAAAAGCCTACAAATTGTGAAAGTATGATTAGCAATGGGCCTTATCATGATGAAGAATAGGGAGAAAACATGCTTTCCACATGTGCAAGCCTTTGACAACCTTGTTAAAAACCTTATTTTCCACAAGGTGCACAACTCAAGACAAGGGTCTGGTTCCAATGGCCTTCATATACTAAGATAACATTCCTTGCTGTTCTTTTGCAAACCCTTGTTTTGAAGCACACTTGACTTTTTTTGCCTATGGCAATATAATAGCTCTCGTAACATATAACTATTTTGTATTGTTGGTCAGAAACATGCATTTGTAATTTAATAGTTAAGCTTAAAGCACATGCAACTTTTGAGATTAATATTGTTACCATGTTCTCAATGAACAATACATGAATCATAACATGGTGGATGGAACTTGGAAGTGGAGGGTATGAGTGAGGCTCAAGCGGCCTATTTTTTTCATTTTTGTGATGTAGCATAAGTGATCATCCCACAAGAGATTTAGCACAAGTGACTATGATCCCACACAATCTTTAGATGTAATGGCCACAAGTTTCAAGGTAACTGTCAAAACAATAGGAAACTAACAAAACTACCCTAAACAATAGAAATCTGGTGAAATTTTCTTTGTGACCTGGCACCTTAAATCTCATCCAAGAATAGTGTGTGACACATTGGAGTTAAAGCTCCTCTTAAGGTGGTTGCACCTCCCAAGCTGAGGCCAAAATTTTGCACCAGTTCATCAGAAATATAAACACTGGGCCCAAGTAAAGCCCAAGCCTCATGCCCAAAGTAAAACACCCTAATTTGCTATTATTTAAATATTGGCTTAGCTTGGATTTACAACTGGCTTATTTCAGTGCCCATGTGGACGCAAATCACATAATGTTCGAACTGTGACACTTCTTGGCAATCTATTTTTTAAAATAAAAATTTGCCCCAAATAAGGGCATCAGTCATTTAATTTTTTTTTATAAGTGTCACATACTAGCGAATATCCCCGCATAAATTTGGTCATAATTTGACTAACTGCCTATACTTTTCTCCAGGAACATTAAAAAGTGTAGCCAGTAGCATACTTGTGACAACTCGCTCCTCAAAAAGGGCGCAGTTTGACGAATCATATATATTAATTCATTAAGTCTGTGAGTTTGTCCGGGACGGTATATTTTGAATCCGTGTGAACAAGGTGTGGTTTTCGTGTTCAATGTGCCTTCTTGGACGTGTCTGTCTGTCTGTGTGGACAAAAATTGGGTAGTGCCTGGAAGATTCTTCCAATCACTGCCCGTTCCCTATGTAGCATCTGGTCATGATTTTTATTTTTTTCGTGGAGGGGGGGAGGGGGTAGGGGTGGGGTTCTAGGGGTCTTAATAGGTGAAAGTGAGAAAGAACACATTGTAATATTATGTTGGGGAACACATTGGGAACCAAAGAAAAATGAAAAGAAACCCTCCCCCCCCCCCCCCCCCCCCCCCCGCCCTGGCCCCTCCTCTCAAAATTTAAAAGGAATAAAAGCAAGGCACCTTGAGTGCACCCTTGGGCCTTCCATTGGCTGCATGAAATTTTTATTCCCAAAAGTGTTCGTCACCGTTTAGAACCAGAGTGGGAAATGTGAAGGACTGGGTGGGGGGGATTGACGGGATGCATTATGCACCGGGTTCACACTAGTTGATATTAAGGGAAAAGGAGATTTTCATCAGAAAGTTTGGGGAGCGTTAGCTTTTGGCGATTTTTCGCCAATTTAAAAAAGGATGGATGGGATCTTTAGTGTATGTTGTTGAGAATAGGTTTTAGGTACCCATTGGACAAAGCGTGCATTGATTGGGTTTTAGCCTAATTGAGTTTTCTAATCAGGGGACACCTTGAAAAATAAGGCTACCTAGTACCGTATATCATACATGAACCCCTCCTGTTTTCGCTATGAAAAGATGGCGCTGACATAATAGAGTTTGAACAATATATGCTGAGCAAAGATCTTGTAATGCCTGGTTACAAGCTTCGATTACACTATGGAATTCCAGAAACCACTTGTCCTCGAATGAAGCTAAAACTTTCACCTACAAGTCGATCAATGAATCCTGCCCGCATAGGGATCTACGACGTTTAACTTCTTGCGAAGTCCTTTGTGAGCATCGTGTTTCTCTATGAAGCTCCTTTCTTTGCCGTTGGGATCGTCACAGTATGGAAACGCAGGAAGAAGAGGAGGGAGGAAGAATGATGAAGGAAGGAGATGACCTCAATCCAAATTCTACAGTGTCAGTTTGAGCAATTCTATCTGCATAGGCAGATTAGAGAGCTGAGGTTTGAAAATTGTTTCAAATTTCCATATTCATTTGGGGAAGTTAACTAGTCTTTGCATATTTTATTGAGAACTTGAGAGAAAGGGGTATTTTTTTGGCGTGCTCTAACTTAATAAAATGTTCAAAATTAGTTTTATAATATTGAGAATATTTTAGGTACATATAACATATATTATCATAATCTAATTCTAAGCACCCTGTTTACATTAAAATAAATTATGAAATTTACTTTTTTTTCAATAGGTTGCACCTTATATTTTTTTGCACGTCATTTGGAAAAAAAAATCAAAGCAACTTCCCTCCGCTTATTCAACCACCCTTGAATCTGCTTGGTTGAAATGGGTGGGCATTGCGGTATCAAAATTCAATAGATTGGGTTCTTTGTATGCTTCCCTCTCTACTTTGTTTTCAATCACCACACACATGTAAGCACATTTTCAACTACGTCTACTAGTCAGAAGCACTGCAGTTGTAATATATGCACAAATCTCTGTCAATGCCACTAATTGGACAATATGCATGGCAGCTTACTAACTGTGATGATGTTCTGTAGCTTAGTGTTGCTCGAAGGCCATGAGTTTGATCTTCAAGGACAATGGACCTCCATTGTACCTGATTGTGAAGCCGTTTCAAAGGACAGTCAAGCACTTCCCACTGATGCTTCCTGGATTTAAATACAAGCATGGAGAAACTTTTTAACGATACTATTGGAAGCTTAAATTTGGGGAAAAGCATTGCAATTTTTCAAAGTTGAAAAAATTGTAATATTTTCTCATCTCATTTTTGATATATTTTTCAAATGCATTTGAGTTACACTCAACCAACAAGACTTGACTAACTTAAAAGAACTGTCATTGTGACCTTCAAAGAAATCCATTGCAGCATGCTTCCTTCAATGCTAATTTTCCACTAAAAAGGAGACAAGCTACTCTAATTCCATGAATTGCAGAATATACCTCAAAATTTGAGAACAATCACCATAATGATTTGACCCAATCAGGAGAATGATTATTCTAAACAATTGCCTCATTGATTAGAAGTGTTTTTTCTTGCATTAAACAAGGTTCAGGACTGGGTTTTTTTTTCCTCAAGAGTTCTTTCTGTCCTATTCCCGGAGTAGTCTGCAATGTCTGAGCCACTTTTCCTGGCATCAGAAATCTATAAGGGCGGGAGACTATCAGCAAGACATACCCAACTGTCATGTCTAGTGGGTCTCAGGTCGAACTCTTCACCATTTGACGAATCCTTCATGTGTTCAGATTAAGAATCAGGATGAATGGGATGTAGGTCATCATCGGGGTGAACACTAGGATATTTGGTGAAAGGGAGCTTGCAAGTTTGACTTTGTTGTACCAGCTTCTACATGATCAAGAACACTTAGACTGTCAGAAGCTCCTGAACCAAAGGACTCCGTCAACAGCTTCACTGTCAGCCTCCACGTACGCGCATTGTTTGAAATCCCTGTAGAGGGCGAGGGGCCAGGGCGAGCTATCAAACTGATAGTACCTAACAAGAATTGGCTTGATTGTCTCGGTCGCTTCCTGGCCATGATAATGCGGTAAGGTGGAAAAGATATGATGCGCAACATGAGTATCTACGATGTGATGAAACACGGAGTTGAGAATTCTGTAGTTGCGATCCACTGTGGAAAGAGCTCCCCGAACCCAGTCCCATTCTGCGTCTTCGTAATGAGGCAAAGACGGATGCGTATGCTGCAAAAACGTGATGAGGACAAGAAAACTGTTGACAATCAGGAGCGGTACACCATACACTTTGAATAGCCAGAGGAAGCCGGAAACAGATCCAAGCCCGTAGAGACCAAACCCTACGAGGAGCAATCCAAAATCGCTGACGATGACTTGAAACTGCTCTCACTTGCTGTAGATAGGACTATTGGGATGGAAATGGGAAGCGAACCGCGGATACTTTCTCCCTGACAGATTGCAAACAAGATAGAGAGGCCATCCCAACAAAAGAATGAAAGCAATCATGAGTATCCGACCCGGTGGATGCTGAAGGTACTGCATGACTGCTCCTAGTGTTACATCCTCCATCTTCTTAGGAACGAAAACCTCATCGCGATCCGCACTACCCGTGTTACTGTGGTGTCTCCTGTGAGAATGCTTCCACGAAAAATACGGTACCAGCAGACAAGAATGGAGGACTGATCCTACAGAGTCGTCTAGCCACTGGTGGTCACTGAAAGCGTGGTGACCACATTCGTGAGCTATCACCCACACTCCCGTGGAAAGGCATCCTTGCAGAGTCCAGTACACCATCCACAGGGCCCATGATATTCCTACCACGTCCCCGGTCGCTTCCTCAGACTCCAACAACACGATGTAGCGCGTGAAGTAAAAGAAAACACCGATCAAGAACAAGTCGACTGCCAGGTAAATCCGACCTTAGAGTTGACCTTTCGACACAGTGCGACGGAACCGCCTTCCGCAGTTGGCCTATAGTGAATGGCGGCTTCGCAGTCGGGGCCCGATCCAACATCGGATTGCAACAAGTTCGGTCATCATCATCATCCCTGAAGCTTGCCCCCATTTGGGCGTGTGCTAAGCTTCAAACTGCTTTCACTCACCCGAGCGAAGCTATTTTAGTTCTGCAACGCAATACGATGGAGGTCCTCCGCAAGCCAAAGTGCTTCTTTTTCTTCTTCTCTTTAGTAATGTGTTCGTCTTTTCTCCTTCTCCTCTCTCTCAAGACAAGTGTTTGAACAAAGCGCCTATTGAGAATCGCAGGTTGCACAGCAACAAATTTTAGGAAATATGCATAACATTACAAGTCTAAGTCCCAGTATCTGTCTCGCTACTCAACTTGCTGCTTTCTTATCCTTTTGGTCTAGGTTACATGACCTATGAACACGCAACAAGTGTACGCTACTTATCGAATCTTCTAGAAGGATCTTCTGAAACTTCTACACGTCACTAGGCGGCTTTAGATGCAGGCTATTCAATGTTTCAGTCATTCGGGTGTTTAAATCCTTATGATGCTAACAAGTGCCTAGCTAACCTGTCATTAATCCAACAGCTGATTTCAACACTCCCCCACACACGAATGACTATTCTATGCTTATCTCCTTCCTGCACTTCTTGAATTTGCCTGGTGCCACTGCCTTGGTCAGGATGTCCGCCTTCATGTCCTCCGTTCTGCAGAAGACAAAGTTGACTTCCTTGCGCGTCACCCGTTCCCTCACAAAGTGGTGGATCACATCAATGTGTTTCGACCTTTGAGAAGCAATAGGATGCTTAAGCAGCTGAATTGCTCCTTGGTTGTCGTAGTAGATTTGAACATGTCCCAGTTCGAGCCCCAGATCCGCCCCCAACTTTCGAAACCACAATGCTTCTTTCATTACCTGCCCTGCGCTTAAATACTCTGCTTCGACCGTTGACATGGCCACCGTTGGCTGCAATCGACTTGACCAGCTCGGTGCTCCCCCAAACATCAAGAAGACATACCTCGTTGTGGACCTTCTCGAGTCCAGGTCTCCTGCATAGTCCGCGTCGCAGTAACCCACAAGAGTCTCATTGCTCCCCCCAAAGGTTAGGCTGTAGTCTGCAGTCCCCACAAGATAGCGCACTACTCCAAACGCGGCCTCCCAGTGCACTATTGTTGGTGCTGCCATGTACCGCGCCAACACCCCCACAGCCTGAGCAATATCAAGGCGCGTGCACACACTCAGGTAAAGCAGACTTCCCACGCACTCGCTATAAGGGGATCTTACCGTGTCCAGGGACTCCCCCTCCTTTCTGAGTTTTTCCCCCGCTGCCTGTGGCACTGAGCGCGCGCGTGCATATGCTAGTCCATACCGGTTGATCAACTCCCCCGTCAGCTTCTTTTGGGTTAGCTTTAGGCTCGGTGCCTCTCGATCACGTGATAGCTCCATTCCCAGAAAGTAGGTGGCAGGCCCCAAATCCCGCACATCAAACTTGGCTGTTAGATGCGCTTTCACCTTTGCTACTCGCTCCTCTCCTTGGGCTGCCACTAGAATGACATCGACCCAGATAAGTAGCCAAACTGTCTCACCGTCCATTGTGCTTCGGAAGAGTGCAGCGTCTGCAGACGATGCCACAAACTCAAGATTCTCCAAAACCTTCTTAAGGCATCGATGCCATGCCCGAGGTGCCTGCTGCAGTCCGTAGAGAGCACTCAGCAGACGACACACTATATTCGGCCCTCCTTGCTCATACCCCTGCGGTTGTTGCATATAAATCTCTCCCTCTAACTCTCCATTGAAGAAGGCCGTTTTCACATCAAGTTGGTGCTGCTCCAGGTCTTGCTGCGCTACAATCGCCAACAACGCTCTCAAAGTTGTGTGCTTGCTCACTGGGG
The DNA here is from genome assembly GCA_963921925.1 of Sphagnum tenellum. Lineage (NCBI taxonomy): Eukaryota > Viridiplantae > Streptophyta > Sphagnopsida > Sphagnales > Sphagnaceae > Sphagnum > Sphagnum tenellum. Next base: position 6,370,146 of record OY998145.1, read on the forward strand.
CGTACACCTCCTCGAAATCGACCCCTTGCTTCTGCAGGAACCCCTTTGCTACCAAACGAGACTTGTACCGTTCAATGTTTCCTTGTGCGTCCCGTTTGACTTTGTAAACCCACTTCATAGGGATTGATTTTACCCCTTCCGGCCTTTCCACCAACTCCCAAGTGCCGTTTTCTAAGAGCGAGTGCATCTCTTCGTCCATGCTTTTCTGCCAAAGCTCACTTTCCTCCCTCGAAACAGCTTTTTGGTATGTTTGCAGTTCATGATGTTCCCTCGATCCCCTTGGGTTGCTCCCCTCAATTGCAAGGTTTGCCCGATACCTTGCAGGTGTCTTCCTTTCACGAGTAGGGTTTCTTCGCAGCTCTTGCTCCTTGCCGTCCTCCTCATCCTTTAGGTCGATCTGGAGAGGGAGTTTTTGGCTTATTGTTGCTCCCCATGTAAGGACTCCTGATGGGCCGTTACTTTCTTCTCTCCCAGTGCCAGACTTCCCCCTTAGGGATATTTCCTGCATCCATCTGAGTAGGAGGGCTCACATGGCTAAGGTCACGAGCGCCCTGCTCCTCCTTCTTCGAGCCAGAGCTCAGCTCAATGGTCTCGAAGGCAGGTTTTTTGTTGACAATGACGTCACGAGACACCAAGATCCGCCCATCTCTTTCCCGCAGCACCTGTAGGCTTTGTAGTCCGGCTCATACCCCACAAACACCCCTCTCTCACTGACTGATTGCATCTTCTTCCTGTTTTCCTTGGGGATGTGCATGTATGTGCGTGCCCTAAACACACGCATGTGACTCACGTCCGGCTTCTCCCCAAAGAACTTCTCCCAAGGTGTCTTCCTGTGCACTCTTGAGGGCAGCCGGTTGCGGATATAGTTGGCGGTCACCATGGCCTCTGCCCACAGCTCTTCTCCAAGCCTCGAGTCTTCTAGCATTACCCTCCCCTTTTCTTGCAAGTCTCTGTTTAACCGCTCTGCTGATCCATTCTGTTTAGGCGAGTATCCAGCTGTCTTTCTGTGCGTGATACTTCTCTTGCTCAGAAGGGTGGTCATCTCTTCGTTGACATACTCACCCCCTCTATCCGTTTGCATTGCTTTGACTTTCTTCCTAGTCTGCAGCTCCAGGCGCTCTAGTACCCCTTCTGTGACGGCTGCAACGTTGCTCTTCTTCTTCAAAGGTTGCACCACAGACAACTTGCTGTAATCGTCCAAGAAGGTTGCTAGATATCTGCTCCCCCCTTTTGACGCCTTTGGCATAGGTCCGCACACGTCCATGTGCACCAGCTGAAGCGGCTCTGTGCTTTCTTCAGACACTGACACCTTTGGAAAGGACTCACGAGTCTGTTTCCCCAGGATACATGGCTCACACACCAAGGTTTTCTATTCTCTAAATGCCTTTCCACTCACTCAAACACCCGATACTAGCTCTTCCTCAACCATCTTTGCCAAGTTTTCATACCCCTCGTGCCCAATTCTTCTATGCCACAGCTCCGGACTCTCAGCTTCTCTCACAAGCAAGCACGAGTTTCTCCAAGACAACCTCGGTTGACAGATTGCAAACAAGCCCCCTTTCTGCTTCGCTCGCAGCACGACCTCATTTCTCATGAACACTTGGCACACTCCTCGCTGAAAAACAAACTCTGCTCCAAGCTTAGTTGCCCTGCTCACAGAAAAGAGGTTCTCTGCAACTCCTGGGACAAACATCACTTCACGGAGAGTGTTAACTCGCTCACCAATTGGTGTTAGACACCATAGTTCCACCGTGCTAACTCCCGTCGCCTTGACACCCTTTTGTTGCCAAACTTGATCTCTCGCTCTCCATCTTTAAGTGGCTCCAGGGTTTTGAACAGGCTCTTGTCCCCAGTCATGTGCTGGCTTGCCCCTGAGTCCAGAAACCATAGTCCAAGATCTAAATCTTCCACCGCAATGAAGGCAACCCCCTGGCTGCTTTTAGACTTTCCCCTCTTAGGGCAGTCCTTCTTCATGTGGTCCGGGCTTCCGCAAGTGAAGCACCCCTTCTTGCTCCTTGACTTTCCAAACCCCTTTGACCCTTGAGAACCCTTGCGGCACTCCCTTTCACAGTGCCCAAGCTCGCCACACTTGTGGCACCTCATGGATGTTTTCTTGCCTTTCCCACTACCTCCTTTCATAGCAGCGTAGGCTATTGCAGTTGTTGACTCCTTCTCATCCAGGTCAAGCGAGCTTGCCTTCAACCTCTCAGTCTGTTCATGGATTTGCAGCTGTGGGAACATCTCGTCTACTGACTTGACTGCGTCTGCTGCCACTAAAACAATTACCAACGTGTCAAACTCCTTTGACAAACCGGTAATCACACTCATAGCGAGGTCCTCTAGCTTTACCTCAGCTCCTGTAGCAAGCAGCTCCCTCTCCAAGTCCTTTGCTCTGCCGATGTACTTTGCCACAGACTCTCCTGACTCTTGTTTCAGGGTCATAAACTCCCTTTTTAGCTGCAGTTTCCGGGCCGTGGTCTTGCCCCTGAACACCTTCTCTAGCTCATCCCATGCTTGTTCGGCGTTCCTTGCAGCTACAACACGTCCCAGGTATTGTTCCGTAACATTCAGTCCAATTAGAGCCTTTGCTTCTGCAGACCTATCAATGTCTGCCTCAGATTCTGTCACCCCTTTCCACAGCTTCTTGTGGACAAGGAGCATCTCCATCCTCTGGGACCACACCGCATAGTTTTCACCATTTAACGGTTCTATGCTAATCTTAACGTCTGCCATCTTTCCTGAGCCAAGCTTCTTCCAACGTCAGGGTTCAGCACACTCTTGTGCTTAGACTTTGTCTCCGGTGATTATCTAGGCGAGCGCCTTCACCACAAAACCTCTACCAACCCTAGCGTCAACTTGCTCACTATGGTTGACACAATTACCACCCCTAAAGCTCCTAGCGCCGTGGGCCCATAACCTGTTGAGAATCGCAGGTTGCACAGCAACAAACTTTAGGAAATATGCATAACATTACAAGTTCGCAAGTCTAAGTCCCAGTATCTGTCTCACTACTCAACTTGCTGCTTTCTTATCCTTTTGGTCTAGGTTACAGGACCTATGAACACACAACAAGTGTACGCTACTTATCGAATCTTTTAGAAGGATCTTCTGAAACTTCTACATGTCACTAGGCGGCTCTAGATGCAGGCTATTCAATGTTTCAGTCATTCGGGTGTCTAAATCCTTATGATGCTAACACGTGCCTAGCTAACCTGTCATTAATCCAACAGCTGATTTCAACAGTGCCAAGCTCGATTGTTTTGGGCAAATAGTGGCTCCTTGTTTGAATCACCTAGTACTCTAAAACATTTCTTTTAACAAAACACATTTTAACTGCGTTAAAATCACAAAAACAACCACATGCGCTTGTGAAAAATGTGGCGTTTTCAGACAACACTAAGCCAGCCCAAGGGTTTCTTTTTCCAATTTTGTGATGTGGCCAAGGTGACTATCGTCTCCAAAGTGATTTAGCCAAATTTGGCCACATGTACTAATATGGAAGTAGGAAAAAATCAAAATCCTTCAACATTTTTGGCTACGTACTGGAACTAATAATGAAAATTTGGCGATTGATAAAATTATTTTTTCAAAATCTGGCGAATTTGGGCCATTTTTTTCATGGAAAATCCTTTGTATAGGTTGAAATCATATTTTTCAAGTAGGGACTTGGCGAAACTTTGCCAGTAAAAGAAAAGCTGAATCAGCCTACTGCGTGACAGGGGCAATTGTTTTCAGCGGCATGACCGGATCAACCTTTCTTTTGATGGTTATATATAGCCAAAAAGCTATATTAAAAATTAGAAGTGCTAATATCAAATTCGTTTTGAGAATTTGAATAGCCATAAATTGAACCAGAATTTAAGAAAAATTGCCAAAAATATTGAAGGGTGTTTAAAAATTTCTACTTTCATATTTAGCTTGTAGTCAAATTTAGTTAAAACCTTCATCTGGATCATCGCCACTTTGACTACATTGGAAAATTGACCGAGGGATGCATCACAGTTGTGAGAATGGACACATCTAGCCTATTATTTGAATTCTACCATCATTGCATTGGCGAGTTGTATTTCCGCCCGTGATGGCATTGGCAAGTGTATGCATTTCGCTCATCATTGTTTGGAGCTACATGAATATACGTACTCTCAAGTATTAAAAAGACAAATTATAAAATTAAACACGTGATCACTTATTCAATATGGAATGGTGTACAATGTACATGGTTGCACCACAGCACACTATAACTTAGTCAACAACGATGAGACATGAAAGCGTGAATAGTTCGCATGTGTTTTATGGATGTCAACTATAATATGTACCAAACGTATATACTGTACACTGTATCATAGTCTCACACCTTAGGCCCGACTTTACACTAGGGCCAAAGCCCAAGAAATCTCTGGCCCAATATAAACCTTTTATTAGTGTCATAACTTTGGCTAACTTGGGCTCATACCCTAGTTAGGGACCTGTAGTCCATGCAGCTTTTAGTCAATGTACTGACTATAGTTGCCAACTATCTACGTAGATAGTCGACTAAACTACCGGGTAGTGGCCGTAGTCGACTATTAGTCAATTGTAGTCGGGTCAATAAAAGCTCAAAATAAACGCAACTTGCCAACTTGTGAGTGCAATGCACTACAAACTATAGCACACACTATGCAGTTGTCATCAATTTATCATGGAGTCCCCTGTGCCATTGGTCAGCATCTCAACTGTGGCCAATGATGGAGAGGTCCATGAGGCGCCTCATGAATGGATCGACTCGCGGCTTGTGCCGGTCAGTGCTAACAAATTATCGTTGGTGTGGCAGTACTTCACCACGGTCAAGGACGGGCTGATCACGTGCAATGGGATCTAGTACATTTTACTGTTGCTTGTTGTGCCTGAAGAAGTGCCTAGGCAAGTTCCTGGATAGCCTGGTCGCCATCTACAATGGCACAACCGGCAACACTCACTAGCACATTGCTTCTACGCACTTGAGCCTGCATTTGCCAATTGCTCGAGCCCAAATAGTTGATATCGATTTTGATTTTCGCATCCGTGAGCGCCAATAAAATTCACGCCTTCATCGAGAGTGACAACAACGTCGTCATCAAACGCGTTCATGCACTCGTTGCACGTTGGTCATCAACCACAAGGCACCATTGTTGCTTACCAACGATGTTGACTTGAATGAGGTCATCCAGGCGACATCATACATGAAGGTGAGGTTGTATGTTTCGATGACGCTTGGCAAGATCAACTACACGCTCATCTCCATGTTCTCCAAGTTCACCGTGTGCGTCAACGTGTTTATCGTTAAGGTGCGCACAATGTACATGCCGGCCAGCTACGACAAGCTTGCCGATGAGTACGCTGGTTCTAGCTATGGTTGGCTTGTGGTCTGCCATGACGGCTGGGATTTTGTCATCAAGGAGTTCTTCAATGATTCGATGTACTAGATCGACCTGTAATTGTGGATCTCGTGCAAACTCGCGTTCGGCCTGGCATGCCAAATGGGAATGATGCCCAAGGCGTGTAATGACACGGCCATGGCCATTTTGAAGCTCTACGGCATTTGCCGCAGTGACATTGTCCTGTCGATCAACAACACGACTAACATGTTTGTCACAACGGGCCGATTGATTGCCGATGTGGACGACATTTGCAACATGCACTTGGCGAACTTACCCTGTGACCATGCGATCGAGAAGTGGAAGATGATGTTCAACAAGGATATCATCGACTCGTTCAAGAAATGCGAACACTTGTGCCTGGCCATGTGTCGGAGGATCGGGTAGGTTTAAAACAAGAAGGCCAAGTCATGCAAAATCAACTACGAAAAGCGCAACGAATAGATCGGCTACAATGTGATCAAGGTCGGCATCGACAACAACATGCGCATCTTAGGCTACGCGTGCATGTACTAGTAGGCACTATGCTGCAAATGGATGTTGCACCAGTACTTCGCTCACGAGAAGTTGTCGATGTGTAACGCTTATGAGCTATCGGATGAGCATTGGCAGTTCATGGCCGAGGTCGAGGCCATCATTCAATCAATTTGCACCATGTCGTTCACAACGTAGATCGACTTGCGGCTTGTCGCCAGCGCGAGCTAGCCTAATGTCGTCAACACCAAGATTGCCGCCAGGCACATGACTTACTCAGTCATCGACGTTGTGTTGTCATCCCGTTCTGGTGAGCGGTCGAACGAAGAGGATGGCGGCAATAACAACAACCAACGGGATGGTAAAACAAGTTGGGACCACCTACCCAAAGTCAAGGTTAGAGCCGAACAATTGGGCGTGATTGGTAGCAAGTTGCATGACTACATCTAGAAGGAGCTGGACTTGTATTTCCCGTTCCCTAGCGATCAGTAACTAGTGGCCATAATATGTGATTCGATCATGCTGATGTTGGCCCTGCCATGGTTGTGTGCAGTTGGGTAGGACGTTGACAATGCTAAGGAACTCTTCAAGTCTGCTTTCGTCGATGAGGCCACACACTTGTTCCGGCCACCTGAGCTCGACACAACGCTTAACGCGATGCCTAACAATGACGATGACAATGCTGATGTAGAGGTTTGTGACAATGATGATGTGTTCGGCATGGTCAAAGTTAGTTTGCTCAACTAGGACATTGATAGCAGAACGAACGTTGCTTTCGACACGGTGACACCAACAAGGCCTTCAAGGAGTGGATGTCACTAAAGGTGGACTGGTCGGCATGGCTTTTGAATGAGTAGAAACTAGATGATATCGACTAGAGTAAGGTTCGTGTGGGCAATTAGATCTATATCAGGAGGTCATCGATGTGTCGTAATGGTGGTGCAAGAATGGTGTGCATCACTACCTTGCGGAGCACATTGCAGCACGACACCTTGGCGCACTTGATTCAAACGGCCTACAGGAGCACATGTTTTCAATCTATAAGCACATTGATAACACGTTTAGGCAAAACCTAAACAACGCCAAATGTGAAATGCTGTTGATCTTGGCGTTTAACAAGGCATTTATTAAAGACATGGAAAGCAAAGACCTATTCACGGTTGACAACTTAATCGTGTCGTTGAGGTCAGCCGCGGATGCAACCAAGGCAGTCGCGAACATCATCATGATCTTGACGGTGATGTTGAGGATGACGAAACGGACAAGGGCATGGAGATAGTAGCGATGCTGAAATCGGTAGTTCGTGACGTCCAACAATAGTACGATGCGAATGAGTCTGCCATTGCTCGGAAGAAGGCTTGCAATGAGTAAATGACAACAATATGCAGCCGACTAATTTAGAGCCATAGTAGTCGATTATGTAGTCGTCTATAGTCAACTATCTATTTATGGGCTGGAAGATATCTAATCATGATTATGACTACATGCAAATAAGGATCGGCTATGGGTCCGTGACGCTAATATCTTGGCCAATTCGACACTAATTATACTATTTTTAGAAATATTGAAAAATTTCAGAAGTTATTTATTCCAAATCAAAATATATTGTGAAGGAAAATATTGAATATTTAGGAACATTCCATTTGGTGAAATGAATTTTTCAAAAACTAATTAACTATTCAACAGACATGTGTTGAAATGGCCAAGGTATTGGTATTTATCATGTCTTTTCAATGGTTGGAACCAACCTCTTTTTTGTTTTTGAGAAAGTGCCCACATTGCTACAGGAGTCTTGGACTTTAGAGTCCACATGGTGATATATTTAAATTATTTGTTAAATGAGCTAGCTATCCTCTGTTAGGCAATGTAGGAATGTGGCGAAATTCTATGTGTTGTAGTAAAAATGTAGTGGCATATAAAGGGAAAAAGAGCCATGCCATTACTAGCTACAACCAAAATTTATAGACAGACTTTGGGCTACTGTCAAGTTTGAGATGGTGCTTAGTTTGGCTTCGTTGCATTGCAAATGTGAAGCAAACTGGCTATCATAGAACATTTTGTTTAAAAGTATTGTGCAACAAAAATGTTCAAGTTCATATCATGAATTATAACAATTCATTAAGCTTACCAAGATGATGGAAACAAAAGAGGTGCATAGCAACATAGAACATAAAATAAGATTAGAACTTGAAATAAGTCTGAAGGAGCTAGTACTTGGGTTGATGTAGAAAAAAAAAGGTTCATATGAAACTATGCATAGAAACTACACCATCTTTAGCATCTATGCAATAACATTATAGCGGTTTGTTGTTACAATCCAAGCATCAAATGTGGTAACATATGGAATTTTTTTAAAAGTGAGTCAAAACACACTAAAGGTGAGCCACTTTAAAAAAAAGTGATGTATAACAAATATTATAATACACAAAAAGTTAAAATCTTCATAGCATTTTTTGGCTATCTTAAACACAAGCAAAAAACTTAAAAATTTGCACAACAACATTTTGGAACTAAAAGTTCACTTTGAGTCAAAATTAATTTTGATCCAATGATTAAATAAAAAGGATTGGATAAAATCAATGTACATAAAATATATAATTCATAGATTTTCAATGGTCATAAGGCCTCATTTTTTTTGTTCATAAAACATTACCAAACAAAAAAAAATTGAAAAATAATGCAACGCATTTCTTCCTTTTTGATGGTAATGGTTTTTTCTTATAAATAAGATATTATTATACATTCATTATTTTAAAAATGCAAATTTTTTCTAAAAAAAAATGGAATTTCATCCAAAAACTTTAAATTTCTAAACTATCCTAGATGTAATTGATGTATATCAATATCATACACCATAAAAAAATTCACCCAAGAATTCCATCCACAACCTTAGTTTTGAAATATATATCCAAAATTTTAAACTTTGTGATGAATACTATTTTGTCACAAATATATTCCACACTTTCAAATTCTTCAATGTTTGTTGAATTTTTCAAAATAATTTATTAGATTAAATCTAAAGCTAATACAAAATACTTAAAAAAACAAAAATAATCCAAGATGTGATGTCCATACATTACCAAAAAAATTAATTGCAAAAATATTATACTTGTAATTATAAATTTTGGGGGCTTTAATGTGCTTTCACCCAAGTGAAGAACTTTTGGCTATACATGCCAACTACAAAAGGTAGATGAAGATTTAAAGTAACATGCAACTTGCTATTTAGAAAGGATACAGTTGAAAAACAACATTCATCTTCTACACTCCTTAGAACATGAATTATGGCCATCTTTATCAACTTAAGAAGGTGCAACCCTTTCAAGGAAAGAATGTGTCAAAACCTAAAATGCAAGAATTGTCCTCCAAATGCGCATCAATGGATTAAGATTGAATGGTGGTTCCATGGTAGCCTTGGAATTGCTTCTCATACATAATTTGAACATACCCTATTCAACATCAAGTTGCCAATGATCAAGCAAAAGGCAAACTACAAAATTTGACTCACTAGATCCCAATATTTTTGGTTCATAGTACCATGCTTTTAAAACTTCCAAGTGTTTGGCAAAACTTTCCTCACATTGAAGCAACAACCAATATTGTGGGATATAATGCCCATGGCATCAAACGGGGCACAATCAAGGAAACGATTGTCCAACTCATTGATCAACTAAGCAACTACACCTGTTAACCAATATCAGTAAGTTAGCAAGAACAAATACCCAACAACCCAAAAACAAAATCACAAATTAAGATTCAATACATGTAAACCAATATCAAAATAGTTGAAGAACCTTATTTGAACACTCTATTTTCATTCGTGAAATCAAAATTTGAAAGGAATCTTGAATCACAACTATCCGCAATTTTAAAACTAGGTCATTGTGCATGGCCCAAAGCTTTTCACCATTCACAATGTTAACAAGTTGTTCATTGGAGTCATTTAAATATGCCACCCATTTCATGTGGATGTGTTCATGGTTGCAATCCAACCTTTAAATGCCCAGAACTCATCATTTGAAAATGAAGAACTAACATCATTGTACAAATAATAGAGCAAATCTTCATAGCAACCATTAGATCACATATGAAAACATCATGTGATTTTGCAAATTACACAAGAAAGTTAATGTTTTTAGCAAAGGGATGATGCAACACATTCCCAATGTGTAATAGGGATCAACAAGCAATGTCAAATTAGCTTGCAAGTGCAACCAACTTTGCATACCAAGAAACTTGAAAAAAAAAAACAAAAAAACCACAAACATACAAAGTTCAAATCAATAGACATTGAAAAAAAGGTTAAAGCAAGGTAGCTTGGTAGCTTGGTTGCTTGAGCTATCCATAGCCATGTGGCCAAAAGTGGCATGTATTTTGCAAGAATTCTTCTTAGAGGATCCATCAAAGATATCCAACGGGTTTCCACATTTTTAAGCATTTTAAACCATTTTATTTCCATCATACTAATAAGCTTAGTGAACTCAAGGTGCCTCTTTGGGCTATGAGCAAAATACGCATGACAACTTTGTAACAAATCCTCTATGCTACTAACAATTCCCAAGGTTGACAAGGTCTTGAATGTAAGATTGCATCTATGAGCCATGTAATGAACACCAATGGAAAAAGGTGCATAATTCGTGTTGATTTGTTTAATGACAATAGTTTTGGTGCCTTGGAATGTATTTACCCCATTAACTTCAAAACAAAACAACTTTTGAAATACAAAAGTTGGATTCAAGCCTCCCTTTTGTAAGGCCTCCATCATCACAATAGTAAGGTTATCAACTCCTACTCCATCAACAACCTTTTGGAGAGAAAGAAACATGGGAACTTTCACCCAATTCTACATCATATATGCATGTATGGAAATCCAACTCCCATTATCCATAATGTTCACTTCATCACATGTAAAGGCCACATAGTTAACAATTAAAATAATGGCCAAAATAGCCTTAGTCAGTTAAGCATACATAAACATTGCCATTATCCAATCTAAATTATCATACCAATATATTTTGGGGTCCTTATGCACATTAGTGAAAAAATACAGTGCCTTCCTACTTTCATAATCTACCATAGGACGTCCCCTTCCAAGATCTAGAACAATGAGGCAAATTGGACCATTCCATTTCCATGTAAAAGAGTAGCAAGTGCTTAGGCAAAAAATAGAGCTTGGTTCTTTTGTGTTTACAAGTCTTGTTACTACACCAATCTCCTTTCTTGGCATTCAACTTTGAGAAGTCCTTTTATGCCTTCCTCTTACCCTCATGTTTCATCAATGTATCCCACTTGGGAGCAAGCAAATAGGGCTTCTTATCAATGGTGCTACAAACCTTGCATCTAATATTGCAAAAAACACCATTAGTGACAAGGACACCTTCAACCCAAGGCAACTTAGTAGCCCGTTCAAGTTGAAACTTCCAAGAACGATCATAAGATTTCTTTAGCTTATGAGGTGGAGGAAAAGGCAACAAATCAAGATCTGACTTTATATAAGGAAACAAATTGACAATCATATCCAACATCATGGGAGAGTCAACGTGTAAGCTATCACCCAAATGGTGGAGACAAAGGGGTTGCATTGAAAAACAACCTAAGAGAAATTGTTATAATTGAGAAGAAATAAAAATGTTAGAAGGCCCACTAGTAAAAACTATCTCAAGAGATGGCAAGGGTGAGATAAAATTGGTTGTAGGAATTGGTGATGCATTGGTGGAAGGTTCAAGACAATGCAACCCAAGAACAATTTGCCCTAAAGACTAATGGGCCATCACCATGGGAAGGTAATGGCATTAAATTGTAGACTAGCCACAAATGTTTTGCATTCAACACATTTCTACTACTAAAAAAATACCACAACAATGTGGGTTTGGATTTGGTTATGGACCTTGCTATTGATTGCAACAATTTTCACTTCATGGTCTTATTAACCACAAACACAACAAACACAACCAAAAAACACAACACAAGGAAGGTGCAACAAATCACGATATCAAAACTTGAACCCAAATAAAACATAGGACCTCCAATTGCAAAGAATGCAAAACCTTAAATGCATTGCAAATTGAAATCCAAAAAGATGGAGCTTAAAAATGCACCTTTTCAACTTGAAAGAAACCTCCATATCTTTTAGCAAGAATCCAAATCCTATTTGGGAAAAATCCCTTTTCATTTTGTGGTGGCGTTTAGTCATAGTCTCAATTTTAACAATCTTGAAAACACTCCCCCAAATTGCACAATGAAAACATGGCTAGCTACTAGTCAATGCAACAATCTATAAATCTTTGCCTTGAAATTTGAAGCTTTTCCAATTGAATAACCTAATTTCCAAATGGTGACATTAAGAAGTGAGCAATAAGCAAATCTCTACTTAAATAAGGCAAGTGGGCAACAAGCTCTACTTGTGAAAATAGGAGTGATGGTAATGAATGCTACTTATTTTGGCAAACTAGTTGGTGACACCAAACCCTACACCCTAGCCGCAGTTGGCTATTATGGATGCCCATGATTAACCATTATGGTTACATCCTAAAGTGGTGATGGCATAAGATGGCAATGGACAGCTTTGGAAGATTGAAAAATGATGGCAATAGGGTCAATGACCAATGAAAACATTTGGATATACTACTAGATGTCATTATATGATTCAGCTACTAGTATTTTTATTTCCCTTTTTTTTAACCTGTCATCCTATAATAATTTATAATGATTTTTAGCTATACTTTGTTGGATAAAAAAAGGCTTGTTGGAACCAAGGTTTTTTTTTAATATAAAGTATGAAATGCATGTGAATGGCAACAAGACTGTTCTCTGATATGCCTAAATGTTTTTTTCATGTGATTTTGAGGGAGGCATAGGTGGTTTCTTTCTCACTTACTATTTCATTTTTGGCAAGCATGTATCTTTCAAAATAAGCCCAAGGTGATTTTTTTTTTAAATTTAAAAAAAAGTTCAACAAACACCCAAAATAAAAACCACAACAAAATGCATGTTGAAATTATTTCCTTGGTAATTAATATTTAAGGTGGAGAACCACTAGCTATGACATCCTTGAATGTAGGTTAATTATCCCCATATAACTATGTATTAGTCAATCTTAACCCCTAATGAATGTATTTATTAATATTAAGTACCCAAATTCCAATGGAACCCTTTTGTTTGGAGAGAAGGATCTTGCTCTTCTATCCCCAACCATTTATGCTTGAGGTGATGCTAGGAAATATAGTGTATGGATAATTTACACATCTTAAGAAATTGCTCCCATCCAACAAGTAACATGGGAAAATCATAATACCCAAATAATCAAACAAAATTTGAATCAAGCCCAATCAACAAGTCCAAGAATTTGGTATCAAATTAATGACATATAGGTAACCATCTCATTTTTGAGTTTTTGGGCTTGGGCCTTAGTGTAAAGCCAATGAGTCCAATATGAGGAGCGTGGAAAGTCAAGCTTCAATCCAGTTGTAGCACAACAAAAGATGATTATGAATAGAAGACGATGACTTTGAACAAAAGACAACAACCATGAACAAAACATAATGACTGAACAGAATATAACCAGGAACAGAAGACAATGGCTATGAATAGAAAAAAACAAAGGGGCCAACAATGAGTTTACACCTGAAAAAGACAAAGAAAGCAACGTTGAGTTTTGCTCCCATTACTGCACCATTATAACACAAAATACATGACGACCATGAACACAAGATGACCATCACCAGAAAGAAAAAGAACAACAAGGGGGTGAGTGGTGAACTTGTTCCCCCAAAAAAATATGGCAAAGGTGATAACCTAGGCTTTGCTCGTGCTACTATAATGTTGCAACTCTTCCTTGGAAAAAAAGGAAAAAAGGGGAGCAATGGGATCACCGCAAGGGCCATGAACTTAGAATTTTACACAGCTATTTACATTTACACACACAACACTAGTTGTCACCAAAAAAACTAGATATTTGATATACAATTTTTTTTGGGAGGGGGTATCTGTGCAACTTGTTTGTCTTTTCCATGCATACTTGTATCTTACATTTAGGGTTGGGGCATTCCCAATTTCCAAAATGTTGGGGTAGCTTGACCACAAACTTGTCCTAGGCCTCTTCTTTTGGAAATGTTTACCACCCATGGGCTTTATGAATCATAAAGCATGAGGCAAACAAGATCGGGAACCTTAACATAGATAGATCACAAAATATAGGAGTGGGGGGGTTTACTTAAGTCACAACATCAAAGTTTCTCCACAGCCTCATGGTGCCATGGGGCACCTGTGTTTGTAAGCTGAACCTTTGAAGCTTCACCCAACTACAACACAAATTCAATGCTTGATGATATCACGCCTATCTTAACCTTGCAATTTAGAGAATGTTTCAAAACTCCAAGATCCAACCAACATCTGAATCACCTAAACATTTGCAGACATCCATAGATTTTAAGTCTGCTCCCAACAAACGTTCATTTTACTTCAGTCATAATATTCCCCGCAGACCACAACTACCAGGAACTCAGTGTGCCTAGACTGTCAGTTGCACTGTTAACATTTAACACAATTACACAATTCAATAATAGCTAAAGTTGTAAACCACCTCAGTATGTAATAAAAAGTTTAAAATGTCAAACTCAAACCATGTTACCTGTCTAGGATGTAACCACGTAATACTCCTCCACTAAAACATTGAGATGTGATGACCAACATACTGGGAGAAATACAAACATGAGAACCAGGTTGAAAGACCTCCACATCAGGCATCTTTGAACCAGAAGAATAAACTCAGCTGTGTAGTTGATGAGATGCAGACTCCAAAACAAATGATTCACAGCCACCTTCATGACAGTTTTGTTGCTGGAGCCAAAATGGTGTTCAGTTTTTATTGTTTTACAGGATGTGTATGCTTCATAATGAAACAAAAGGGACTGAAAGCTACACTCTAGGTCAGGATTACAGTTTGGATTTGAACACCTCCTGTGACACAATGAAAGTGTGATTATGGCTTAAATTTGGCATCAATATAAGCTATACCACATTATTCATGTCGGTCAAAGATCTTCTCAATAAGAAGTGAAAATGCAGCAAAACCTGCACATCCAAGACAAGCTGCCTGAGGTCCAGCTGCACCCACAAAACCACAGAGCTTCCTATTGAGAGAGGGTACTGTACCAAGGAGTCAGTTACTGGAGTCTAGTTATCATAAAGAACCAGTGCCAAGAGAGGTTCAGACTCAGAGGATACAAACTTTGAAGTAGGTATTTAATGTCCAGAGCTCTATTTAAGAATTCAGAATTTGTCCAATACCGAAAAAATTCAGAGTAGACCACATAGCTCAAAGAATATAGATCTATAATGTCCCAACCCATGTTAAGGTCTAGGATCTTGGGTTTGGGTGTGGGTTTCTGCAGTTTAGAACAAAGAAGGGGTTTCCTAGATACCAATTGTTCAGGATTAGTTTTGAGAATTGCTAGGTGCATATTTTTTTCCATTGCAATTCATGCCACAAGTGACAAGATCCAAGGTGGCAGGATTCCCTTCAAGCATTGTAGGGCTCAAGTCCTTCAACAGCAGGAGCTGGGAGGCTTACTTAGCTCTCAAAAATAAAGGGTTTGCAGAAACAGAGACAAAAGGCAAGACATTGAAAAAGACATATAACTTTAAGGAAAAGGGAAGCTTGCAAAAATGTAGGACACCTGTTTTTTGACTATAAATGATACCTCAATCCATAACAAAAACAAATGAGACACAGAGGAGGAAAAGGAGAATACCTCTGACAGACATGGATCCTCCTGTAACACAGCCAGCAGTGGCAGTGTTAACTGCATCATGTTTCGCTCTTGCCTGCATACCACAAATAAACACTGAATCTACTTCTTGAGCATTTTCCTTGCAACCATCTGTTTCAACAATGACTTCATTCATCTTGCAGATCCAACAATCACCTGCTGATCTTGTCCTCCTGACATGAAGATAAGGTCAGAAAGCCATTTTCTTTCTTTGAATTTAAGTTTGCTGATCTTGTCCTCCTGACATGAAGATAAGGTCAGAAAGCCATTTTCTTTCTTTGAATTTAAGCGAACATACAGTTCATGATGCTGAACATTTAACTGCTGAGCACTTCGGTTAGCACTTTCATCTTGCAGAATGAGATCACAATAACCAATCTTACAATGGGAACCAAGCACTGTAAGAACTGACAAGATTCAGAAGATCTCTAAAAGTCATTGTCATCTTTATTCCACATCGCCTCCATTTTCATCAGAAAGTCCAAAGTCTTAACAGTTTTTGCTCAAAAAAGAAAAAAAACAAGAGTAGGAAATGTGTGACAAAGGCAAGGATTAGGACCTTTTCAATCAAACACTCTGTGCCTGAGAAAATTGCACCCATTATTGCAAAGGTTTTTGCCATGTGCATGCTTCTGGAGCCCATAGTTCTAGCTGCATGGACAAATTGCTGGCGTGCTGTCATAGTTTCTGCATGAAGTGGTGTATCAAGAGCACCAAACAGCATTCCCATGAACACCCCCATCCCTCCTCCTGCCATTGCATTTTCCAACCACTCTCTGGGAAGTCTGCCCTTGCAAATACATGTTTGATGACGAGTTTACTTGCCTCATATTGACATAAACCTATGACAATCACACTGAAGAAACCCAGATTCTCTGATTATTGAAAGGATCTCGTTTGCATGTGAAAAAACCGTTCTTTTGCAAAACATTTCAGCGCTTGATGAATGAAACCCTGGAAGCAAAGATAGAAAACTCCATGTACAAAAAACTTGTTTCACAGCCTCCCTTATTCAGCCAAAACAGAGTTACACTCTTGTGCATACTTGACAGCAACGCATAGAGTAATACAACGAAAATTGAATAGATCTGCAAAGAAACACGATGCCTGCTCTCTAAAAGATTCCTTTGAAAGAGCATATGCCCAGGGTTTGGGGTTTACGATGATCCACTAGTCTCTACACCCCAGTCATGCGAAGCTCATCCATGCAGGAAAACAGCTCGAGATTTGCACCCGATCGACAAACAAATAGGAGATCGAAATGATTCAAGCTCTTTGGCAACAACACCCACAAAAATCTGCGAAAACGAAGCAGGTCCCCGTACCCATGACTCCACTGACCCCGGTTCGGACAGCACAATTGCTGAAAATATCTTGGGCGCGGATTTCGTCGGGAGTTGGCAGTCTCAATTGAGCTCCTTCTCCTGTCTCTGCAACCGCCCGTGCAGGAGCTCCTTCCAACGGCGATTGTGACGCCATCCCCACCTCGACTGTAGTTCGATCCACCTAAACACGAAGCCACCAGAATACACAACACCATTCACCTCGATACTTACCTATGCGGTAATAGGGTTTAATGAAAGCGTCCGCGAAAAAGTTCGATGGCAATTCATGCATCCAAATACCGTAGCATAGGATCAGCTTCCACATTGACAAAACAAATAGTTAATTTTTGCCTTTGGAACCAATGCGTGGGTGACAACCCACCCTGACAATTTAGTATTTAGCCTAGTTCTTTAACAGTAATGCAGAAATTTTTTATTGTATCTGAAGGGCACGTCAAAAGCTGAATTTTTCCTCCGCACAATGTGCAGGTGTTTTGATTTTTGATTACTTTTTTCTTCTTTTTTACCCTGTGATACCCATCTGGTGTCATGGGAAAAAATGATGAAAATATTTTTGTGCCATCGTTGCACCTCAGGTTACCCTGCACGCAAATTCATTTTGCAGGGAAATCATATAACGATGTTCGCTCTCTCTCTCGATCTACTGCCTTCTTCTAGTGGTTTGCTTGCCGAAAATTGTTCACCTGATATCTTCAGAATACCCATCTGGTGTCATGGGAAAAAATGATGAAAATATTTTTGTGCCATCGCTGCACCTCAGGTTACCCTGCACGCAAATTCATTTAGCGTATTGAATTTAGACCTACCTTCTCACGTTGACTAGTACTATCCCACCAGTGCAAGGATCTGAAAAGAATTTCTGCCAAAGTTCAGACCACGGCAGGATAGCAATCAAGAGAGAGAGCAACAAGATTAACAACAACAAGAGCTATGGCTCCATTGACACGTTAACTCTGATAGGTTTGATGTTCAGTTGCCTTCTCTAATCTGCGATCCCTTCCCCCCCACCCCAATTGCCACTAAAAGAGAACTCCCGCCACAGTTTCTCTCGCTGACCTCCAGCGACTGGAGAAAACCTTCCTTTCAAATCATGTACGTAGTTTGATCACATAAAAGGCAAGCAAAATGAGATCCTGCGTCTTGCATAGAGTGTGTTCGACTTTGGATTGCTTCCGAAGATCTTTGATACCATTTATGTCTGGGTCGTGGAGAATACATGACTGATCGGCTTGATCGAGATTTATGGTTTTAGACAAATGAAAGGTACCGAGATTTCAAAATAAGAAGGCACAAGAATCGCTTTGGCTTGGGGACCAATGAAAGCCACCATGGGTGGCAACAGAGAGGGCTGCAATGGATCCATTCACAGTGCAATTGAATTTTTTTGGATGGAATGAGAAGATTACAAAACATGTGAAGGCTGGACAACCTGAGAAGGTGAGGCAGCTTTCCCAACAAATGGAACGAGAAGGAATGAGTCCTGACAAATCCACTCTTGTTCAAATGATTAATGCATGTTCTGGTTCAGGAACACTTGAAGATGGCATGCTTGTTCACAAACGGCTCATTCAAAGTGGTTGTGAGTCTGATGTTTTTGTGGGGAGTAACTTGGTGGACATGTATGCAAATGTGGAAGCATTGAGGAGGCTTGGAGAGTGTTCAACAAGATGTCATCTTGAGATGTGTTCACTTGGAATGCCATACTTGGAGGATGTGCCATGCATAGGCATGGTAAGGAAGCTCTTCAACATTTTGAACAGATGTGTGAGGTGGGCATGAGTGGACAACCAACTGATATCACTTTTATTTATCTTCTGTCAGCTTGTAGCCATGCAGGTTTGGTGGATGAAGGCACATGTTATGCATCAATGCACAGGTTATATGATTTTTACAAAATTGGAATGTTACACCTGTATAGTTGACTTCTTAGCTGTGCTGGCCATCTATAGGAGACAGAGAATATGATCATGGCAATGGCCTATAAACCACATGTGGCTACAAGGACAGCTTTGTTTGGTGCTTGCAAAATTCATGGTAATGTGGAGACTGTAGACTGCATTACCAAATGAATTCTTGAAATGGAGCCTGAAAATGCTGCTGGTTATGTGCTTAAGTCAAACATGCATGTTGTTGCTGGCAACAGGTATCTCTCAGAGAATGTTGAATGGCAGATAAAGAAAAAAGGTGCGAAGAAACAGTCAGATTGCACCTAGATTGAAGTGAATAATGAGGTGCATGCATTGGTAAGATTTCAATCATCTGGGATCAGATGATTGACATTCATTGTCAGGGCTCATGCATGATGCAAGGTACATGCCTTGTATGGAATTCATTCTGCATGATTTGGAAGAACAAGAAAAGGTATTTCATTTGTGTCAACAAAGTGAGAAATTGGGCATTTGGGCTCATCAACACAGCTCCTGGCGATCCTCTCCAAATAAAAAAAAATCTGTGGCTTTGTGAAGATTGCCACACTTCCACAAAGTTCACATCACAAATAGTTGGGAGAGCCATCATGGTGAGGGATGCCAATTGCTTTCATCACTTTGAAGATGACGTTTGTTCTTACATGTTCAATGTTCAACAGTGTTGTCAAATGTGGTACCGCTGAAAAGGTGGCAATGGAGCAGCCTCCCTGGAATTTTGGTTTCATGCCTCTGCCATTTATAGCACTTTATACATCTTTCACTTAATGTATGTACAGAATTATTTTGGAAACTTAGTGGATGTTGAAACTATTAAAATTGATGATGAACTTCAAGTGTGGACCAATGAAGGTTGGAGGTGTTAGTCCAAGGGTCTTAGTCTCCTTGAATTGATGATGGTATCCACTAAGGAGTCATTTAAGGTTTTAATGAACACATTTTGAAAGATTCTCAATTTCATTGTTATAAAATATGCCAAGGAGTTGCCTTGGAGCATAGTGGCTATTCTTGCATTATGAAATCCTTAGATCCCTGGCAGTATACAACAAGCCTATACTTCTTCAGCTCAGCTTGGACCACAGAATATACCTTGGCCTTCTGTAAATCCTTCTCCATTTCAAATGACTACTTTGAAGAAGCCTTCGAAGAAAGTTCCAAATGACATTGCTCATTATCACTTGGGTTCCAAATATGCACACACACAACACATGAATAGGTTTCTTTTCATATACATGAAAGGTGCAAGAACGTAATTTCTACAATGGCTTGCAATCCACCACTTATGGTGTACCCATCAGTTTGATTGTTTTTGTTCTCTTAAAAAGTTGGGAACATTTAATAATACTAAAGAATGTTGAAAATTGGATGTGAGTAAAAACACAGTAAAGGAATCATGGCAACCAAGGTTGCGAGTCCTCACTAAGGATTGCATTTTTCATGTCTACATGTATTGGTTTATTAAATATCAAAATTATATTTTAAATGTAATTTTTGAGATTAAAATCAAACATGCTTCATATTATAATAAAAATTATTTTTTGCATGAGGACCTACATTATAGTCAAATGTGTAATTTTGTTTTTAAACATGATTATTAATTTTGAACTTTTTTGACCATTAACGAAGTTCATAATCAAAATCAACAACATTCATTAAAAAGATTCAATACATGCATTTAGAAATACAAACACATGTGGCTCTTATGAAATATGTTAGAGCTCATAATACATTTGATTGAAGGTTTGAATAACAAAAAGCACATTCAAATTTTAAGTTTTTAAAAGGACCTTGTCAATAAATGCTTTGTGTATGACCAAAAAAAACTTCAATAACATAGTAAAATGACTTCAAATTCATAAGAGTCCATTTTCATGAACGCCAAAATATAATTAATAATAATTTTCCAAAATAATGTAAATGCAATTTTAAACATTGTCAACAACTTTCTTAACTCCTTTTACTATGAATGTACCCATGTGTCATGAACTACTTGTTGCATTTAGAAGAAACTAGTGGGTGCCCGTGGCCGAAGGCCACTGTGCAGTAACAAAAACACAGCACCAAAACCCTGAGTTTGGTCATACACAGGGTGAGATAAAATTAAAAAAAGCCTGCAAAAAAGTACATTAGCATTCAACAGGGGATGAAACTCAGAAAACCATCAATCAATTTTGGTGGTAAACTGAGTTGGTAAACTGAGTTTCATCCTTATCTTTCCTTTTTCCTGAGCGCCTCCAATGCTACTACATATATTTTGACTGCTACTCCTAACTGTACAACTACTATAATTAGTGTGAAACCTTTTGCTCCGAATCCTGCCTGCCCGTGCTCGCCACCATTCATTACGTCCGTTTTTGCCTGCCCGCCTGTGCTCGCCACCATCACAGCCAGTCGTTCACTGCGTTCGTTTTTGCCGGGCCGGGCCCGATCGTCCGTCTGTGATGGACCCGAGCTCTGTCACAGACGGATTCGTGAATTTACATATAAGATTGTCATTGATTTGCCTCCCTACAAGATGTAGGGTTGAAAGAACGAAAAAACTTTTGTGGCAAATGGCACCAATGCCCTGACCATGGAGTGATGAAAGCAACTGGACTAAAGAACTAAACTCCAGTGCCATGTTGATTAAATGTCAATACTAAAACAGTTCAACCCAATCAACTCTTTCACACTTACTGAACTCCAGCTCAAATGAAACAAGAAAGATTTTGTGCAATAAAGTCATATCCCAATGGAAATGAGCTTGGTATTCCCTAATGAACTCCTGGAAACATGAAATCCTCATGACATGAGACATCACACAACCTGCTTCTCACACAATCAAATCTTAGAACAAAATTAACACATTGTGGGCATATACATTCTAGGAATACAGACATGGAAATTCGAACAGAACGTACAGAAAATATGACCATGGAAAACAGCAAGAAGGCTCATTTTGTCTTAAGGAGGTGTGGATCAACCTCTGGAAACCCTAAATCTTCTAACAAGAACAGGTTGTATGAACAGTCCACCTAGGTACCTACCTCCATTTAGTACGACATTCTTGCCCAACCCATTCCATGCTTTCTCCTCCACATTCTAGCTTTCACTTGGGAGTACACAACAAGATGAGAATTAGTACTGCGACAGGAGTTTCCCACTAGCAGCAAGAGGAGGATGAGGAAGATAAGCTCATAATTAAACTCGTGTGGATTTAAGCCTCAAGTACACAACTTGAGATAATAGTACAAACACCACAACATGAATGCTGCTTCTATATGGAAGAACTGACAGGCATGATATGATAGTAATATTGCACCTCAAGTCTGAAAATTCAAGTTAGTTTAGATCTCGAAATTCGAGTTAGGAAAATGCCATTGTGACGAAGGTTGTATACGGACAAGATGTGGTTGTGTGCACCTCGGGTAGGCATCGTGTTACAATCCACAGTGAAGGTCAGAATCTGCACATCGAGCTCCTCCAACAATCTTGGAAACTACACTTCGAGCTCCCACAAATTTTTCATCCTCTTCCTCAGTGAGATTTGTGATTTTTGTTTGTCCGAATGTGGAGCATCTGTTCTGTGCACCTACGCATCGGGCAATTGTGGTACTAGGAAGGACTGTCGGGGTTTAGAGAGGGCGACATCAGAATCTACAGGGGGCGAGATCATCACAAGATTGCAATGGGGATTTGCATTCTCCTTGGACAGTACCATAGTGGGAGAACCTGATGCTATCCGAGGTGGTGATGAGGATAGCGGAAGGGTCTCTTGACGTCCCTTAGGGTACCTGAGAGGGAGCACACGTTTTGAGGCGAAGCACGTTTGCTAAGCGAAGCACTTCGGAGAGCAGCCTCTGTTCCGTAAGTTCACAGACTTTCTTCGAATATGCTAAAAGAAGCTCTTAATATCCTCCGTCTCCGGTGCGTTCGTGAGCTTTCCAAAGGGTCGAAATAATTTGTGGGATAGACTAAATAGTATGGGGTTTTACCCAAGAAGAACAAAACAACATCCATACCCCGCTTGAAGTCGTTGATTGTAGAACATATCCTAATCCAAATTCTATTGGGACCAATCCAAACAATCCCCAGCAAGCGCGATTCCCCGGAGTAACCGACTCTCTCCGCCTCCACGAACGTTTTGCAAAAAGACGATCTTTCTCAACGATCGATTCGCGCAGGCCGCAACCCAACTCCATTTTGCAACTCCTTACAACTGGCAGCCGAAAACAATATTCACATTACATTTTCGCAAAGCTCCTTCAAAATACGGAGGGAGAAAAACAGGGCCCAGTTCAAATTTAAACGACAACCAAAAAGAGCCAATGAAAAACCCCCTCAAACTCACACAAAATACAAATCAACCTCTTCTGAAGACTCGTGTTCTCCTCGTCTGAAACATTTGCTTCTGGCATCTTGCACCGCGTGCGTCGTCAAGGCACACGACGGCTTGATCTCTCTTGCGTTCCCATGCGGAAGCCTCTGCCTCAAATCGCATGGTTTCACAAGGTTTCTCAAAACTCCTTCGAATCCCCTCGCCTCCAATTCCAAAGATGCGAGCTGTCAATCCTTGTGTCACGTGGTTTACGCCATTCTTAGCTTCTTCGATTCTCGTCCGCATTCGAGATGTTCTTTCTCAACAACAAAGCTTCTATCAGCTGACGAGTGGCACAACGCCATTCGTCAGGTATGAACCCTCTCCGCGACCCGAAGTGAGCCCAAACTGAAATGAATTAGACTATAATATGACCAAATTTTAGATTAGCACCTAACTTATTCTAAACAAGTTTTAAAATTGAAAAAATTAGTGGAGAATCCAGTTCAATGTTTTTTTTGGTCAATTTTGTGATGTAGCCAAAGTGGCGATCGTCCATAGGAAGATTTAGCCAAAATTGGCTAGAAGCTAAATATGATTTTTTTTAAAAATTAAACATGTTTTTATTGTTTTGGCTATCTACTTGAACAATGTTTTTTTGGGGGGTGAAATTTTGTCAAATTTCAACCTTAAATACATAATTTTGACGTACACAAAGGATTTTCCATGGAAAAAAAGCCCAAGTTTGCTAGCTTTTGGGGGTAAAAAATTCCAAACTACTAGATTTTTATGATAAATTCTAGTACATAGCCAAGAATATAAAAGGAATCTTTTTGTGTTACCTTTATATCTAGTATTAGCCAAATCTGGCTAAATAATCTTATGGATGATCACCATTTCATCTACATCACAAAATTGGGAACCCTATGAACCAAGTATAAACATCTAGCAATTTTTTCTTTTTCCCAAATTCTAGTGATTGAAATTTTTTTAATCACTTGATTTCAGCATTTTTAACTTCTCTGATAGGATATATATAAAATCAACCAAAAAAAACTTATCCAACATCACCAAATGGTGTTGTTAATTCCATTTCCCAAACTCCTAATTTCACAAGAGTTTTCAATCAATGATTTTAACAAATGTAATTTAGCAAATATCATTCAAATGTAGTAGTGTTAAATCTTATACGAAAAGGAATTATCATGGAAATTATGTTTAGTCCTTAGGAACTTATAGAAGTGTTAAATCCTTAAGGGACAAAAAGGACTCATTGTGGAGGTAGTGTTAAATCTTTAGGAAAGGACTTATCATTGAGGAAATGTTGAATTTTAAGTAAAGGAAAAATACCATATTATTGAGGTATTGTTCAATTAAGAAATATCATGAAGTGTATTATGAAATCAAAAAGAAATGACATGTTTTGGAGGTAGTGTTAAGTCTTAGGAATAGGGATTTACTATAAAGGTATTGCAATTTTTTATAGGTTTATTGTAGATTCACACCAAGGGACAATAGGTGTATTGTTTTTTTGGTGCAAGGCTTAAAATGATGAAAATTTGTGAAGTAAATTAACCCTTGCATATGGAATACCAAAAGAGCCGTACTTGTACATGGCTCCAACTTCATGCCAAATTACATTACCCCATGTGTGAGAATACCATTCAACACAACCATGTGGTCATATGACAAGGCATTGTTAAATAATTCTATAACTTTGTGTTCAATGGAAAAGGTGATATAACAAATCATCCAATTTTTTAAATATTAAGCTTCATATTACTCAATTCAAAAATAAGAGTAACATAAATCAACCTTGATTCCATAGGGATTAAAAGTTAAGCTCAAACTTGCAAGTCTTATTAGTACAATATCTCCAAGGGGGTCAAAGACCCAATCTATCTATACATGACACAGTACCATGGCAAACACCTCATCTTAAGACTAGAGGTTGCATATTCCAATTTCAAAGTTTCAATGATTCCTTACTTGCCTGGCCTTCTGTCTCTTGAGTACCATAATGACATTTTAAACCAAAGACTCCAAACAGCATAAAAGCATGGATAAGAGATGACATACCAAGTGAAAGAAAAATTATGTGGATCCTTAAATGGCCTCTATTGGATTTGAAAAGTTGAATGTCATTAATGTGAAAGTATTTGTCAACTTTTGTGCACACTACAAAATTACAAATTAACATCACGTGAAATCAACTTTACAACTTGTAGCTACCTTATATGTCAATATGTAAGAAAACAAGATTGTTGGTAAATTTACATCCTAATTTATTTTATTTTCATTAACCAACTTAATCAATAATGTTCTCAATACTTTGTTAGTGAACTCTACTTGACCATTCCCTTGTGGATTTAGTAGTGTAACTAACATGTTTTAGTAAGAAATGATTTGTCAAATGTTTTATAACATCATTTATAAAATGCACCCCCTAATCTATGACTATAGTTAATGGACACCTAAACCTAATAAGAATGCATTCATACGGGAATTTTGTTGTTATTACTATAGTGTTTGTCTTTAATGTTTTGGCCTCCACCTATTTGGTTGCATAATCTACGGCCACCAATATGTATGTGTTCCCTAAATACTTTCATGTTGTTTAATTGATCCCACAAAATTTAGGCCCCATTTCATGAATGGTTCCTTTAGAAAAATTGTTACTAACC
Source organism: Sphagnum tenellum (assembly GCA_963921925.1). Classification (NCBI taxonomy): domain Eukaryota; kingdom Viridiplantae; phylum Streptophyta; class Sphagnopsida; order Sphagnales; family Sphagnaceae; genus Sphagnum; species Sphagnum tenellum. Next base: position 6,396,035 of record OY998145.1, read on the forward strand.
TAGTCAAACTCTATGTAGCCAACCCTCCAATGCGTTAACATACACTACACATTAGTAGAAATCATGTCATTTGCAACCAATCACTATGCAACTAGTTGTCATTTACAATTATCTCGGTCATGTTTGCAACTACAAATTTGGTATTGTATAATTTTTGGGCCATACAGTTGTGTGTGCAACTAATGTGCAACTAAATGTGTATAACATGGACACGTGTCATAAAAATACTGGCCTAAATTTAAACATACTTAAATTTAATATTTTTAATATATCTACATAGGTTATGTATAATAATATTATGTATTTTTAATACTAAGGTTAAACCCATGCTAACTAAAGCTAGCCTAAACTAACCTAAATTAAATCAACTAGAAACTTAAATTAACCATGGTTAAGTTAAATTAAGCCAAATTAATTATGGCTAATCTAGATTAATCTAAATTAAATTAAGTTAAACTAGTTGTGGTTAAATTAAGTTGAGTTAAACATAATTATCGCTAAACTAAATTAAATTAAGCTAAACTGACCATATCTAAATTAAGTTAGGTTAAAATAATTATGGCTAAATTAAATTAGGTGAAAATGACCATGGTTAAATTAAATTGGGCCACACTAATTATGGCTAAATTACGTTAGGCTAAACCATTTATGCCTAAACTAAATTAGGTTATATTAATTATGGCGAAACTAAATCAAGTTAAATTAATTAGGGTAAAACTAACCGTGGCTAAACCTAATTAAGCTAAATTAAACTAAGTTAAATTAAATTAGGCTAAAACTAACTATGGTTAAATTAAATTTGGCTAAATTAAATAAAACTAAAATTAACAAAAACTAACCATGGCTAAATTAAGTTAGGCTAAACTAATTATGGGAAAATTAATGTAATCTAAATTAAATTAGGCTAAACTAACTATGACTTAATTAAGTTAAGCCAAATTAATTATGGCAAAATTAAGTTAGCTTAAATTATTTATGGTTAAACTAAATTAGGCTATATTAATTATGGATAATTAAATTAGAATAAATTAAATTAGGCTATATTAATTATGGTTAATTAAATTAAGATAAATTAAATTAGGCTAAAATATTTATGATTAATTTAAATTATGCCGAATTAATTATGGCTAAATTCAGTTAGGCTAAACTAAATTATGTTAAACTAATTATGGCTAAAATAAATTATTGAGTGCAAATGAAAATTGGCCTTTGTAGTTTTCAATGGTTTGTTTTGTTGAGTTCTTGACGCCTTCACTTTGGGGGCCATAACTTTCTCATTTGTAATCCATTTTCAACGATTCTTGATGTGTTAGATGCGTTAAGAAGAAGGCTTCAACTTTTGTTTCAACATTAGAAGCAACAAAGACCTCCCTGGGTTGGTATACTATAATACAATAGTTGCATCTAATGTGCAATAAGTTGGTTAATGAGGTTTAAAAAGGAAATTTTTATCCCATATCCTTTGGATTCCAACTGAATTTGGCATTGTATATAACTAGGGGCAATAACTATAAACTAAATAAATACGAAGTGCCATTGGGTATGAATGAATAAAAAAAACTTGACCTTCATAAAATGGTTGAACTTAAAAACAAAATTGGATTATTCTAAACCTACTTATATAACCTAAGCCTAGTTACTTTTCAACCTACTTACATACCTAAGTAAACCTAGCTACCTAGTAGGCTTTAATAATTACCTACATACTTAGGCACCATGTGTCAACATCTTATTAGCCTTAAATTGGACGATTTAGATTTTGTTAATTAATATTTTAAAATTAAAAAATGGGTGGGCCTTAATTACCACATGTCACCATTAATTAGTGTTTTAAAATGAACATGTGTCAAATGATCAATGAATGTTCCATGGTGTGCCACGTGTCATCATCTTAATGGCAAAAAATTTAACAATTAAAATGAATCCAATGAATTTTTATTTTAGAAAACACAAAAATAATTTTAAAGTGACACATGTCCAACTACAAGTTGTTCAATTTTTAAACATGTGTCATACTTTGATTAATTACATTGTAATTGCAAGGAAAGTTACACATAAAGTGAAACTACATTTAGATCGGTAAGTATGGATGAACATGTATATTAACACCATATATACATGTTACATACATAATGTCGCATGCAACTAAATTTTAGTTACAAATGACAGTTGCAAAACCCAAAATTTCTAGTAATGACAAATCATTAACATTTATGTACATTGTGGGCCATTAGTAGACTACATTTAAAACCTTTTTATGTGTGACTTTAGTTGCAAAATGCCCTTTTATTGCTCCTTCATGCAACTCCTTGATCACCGTCTAAGCTTTTATGGTTGATAAACACCTCCTCAATATGTTGTCTTGTCCCATCCTATACTAAACATCATTCTTCACTGTAAAGGGTTCAACATTCCTTAAGTTAATCATTGTTTTTGCCCTATTGACAAAGACTCTTCCATTTGTCCTATTTATCAAAACATATTAAAATCATTCAACCATGCTAGTTCAATGAAAAATAAATTAACATCTATGGTTTATTCTAAAATTCTTGAAAATTTTGTGACATTAAGCAACTTGGACAAAACATCTACAATCACATGAATCTTTCTTAACTTGTATATTACTATAAAATCATATTCTAGAAACAACAATAACCACCTAGTTATTCTTCGTGAAAACTATGGTTTGTTTACCAAGTAAACTAAAGCCATATGATCAACATTAAACACAAACTTACTTCCCAATAGATAATGCTTGAACTTATGCAATGCAAAAACCATAGCTAAAGTTTTTCTTCATATGGTACCATAATTATGTTCAACATTGTTCAACATTGTTCAACAATCTAGACATACATTACTAATTCATCATTCTTCCTTGTGATATTTTATGCCAATAAAACACTCATAGACAATAATGATGCATCTATGTGTGATGTGCCCCCAAACTACTTAAGAAACCCAAATGTGAGTCCCAAAATGAAACAACAAAAAAAGAAAGGAATCAAGGCACATTTTCTAGCTTATAACACTTTGGGGGTAGGAAGATGTGTTGGAGCTTCGAAATGGGACTAGGAAAAATTCACAAACAAGAGTTCAAAATGAAATCAACATGCACAACCAAAGAAAGAAAGCAGTTAATACCAATTGAATTCAAGTGGTGTGATGAACTTAATGGGGATAACTTCAAGCATAAGTTTTACACAGCCTATAACCTTTGGGAGGAGGCATCATTCCCCTCCCTGTAGTATATTCTATGATTTTCCATGGGGGTTACATCCAAATGGCATTTTTTCCCAAGACTCCCAAATGAAAGTCCCAAAATTGGGATTCTTATCGTCTCAAAACTTTGGATGTTCATATCTTCCTCAAATTAATTATTTTGGAACATAAAAGGATACTATATTATAACCTTCAAAAAGATCTTTCCAATAATGTATCACACTCCCCAATCAAAGATAATTTGGCCCCTATTCTAAAGGTATTTGTGGGTTAAGAATCTAATTTTCAATTTGACTCCCACCCCTCCTTTTGACCATAACTCATGCATATTAGGTTTAAATGAATAATGTGAAGGAAATTTAGGCATCTACACTTCAAAAAACTTCTAATGTTAACTTGGGGACCCAATTTGTTGCTTGTTTGCATTTCCAACTAAAGCTCTAAACATTTGGGACTCCCACACGAATGCAACTCCCAAAGTGGGAAATACACTTGGGAGTCATTAGGCTCCATCTCTTGCACTCTCCCCCATTTGTGACATTGTGTTTCACACCCAAACACATTCTCTTGGGTTCATGGGCCCTTGTAATCCACATTTAGTTGTAAAGCCAACGTTAGGGTTGTGACAATGTGAACATGGAATTCCACAACCCACATTGGTGGTATTAAAATTGTTGCTTCAATATAATTCTATTTTATAAACTTCCAAGCCTTTAAATATTCTTTCATCCATATAAAACTTCTTGTTTTCCTTGTGAACTTAGTAAGTAAAACCATGATTGTTGGAAAAAAATTTAATAAAACGTTTGTAAAATTGTGTCATACCATCGAACATTTGAATCTATTGTGAATTATGTGATACATGCATGTTCACATTACTTATATTTTCCTTGGATCGGGTAGCTTACCTTCCTTTGAAATAATAAATCCAAGAATTACTCCAAAAAATACAATAACTAATCTCATTTATCTTGTTTTAAACTAATGTTGTATTCCTTGCATTTTTAATTTAACATAATTCGGCTTTTGCAAAAAAGTTTCCATGTCATTATTGACAATAAAATTATCTAGAAAAAATTTCATGAAAATGTCCAAATCTTTTTTAAATCTTTTTGACATAACTTTCAAACATGTCGAAGATCCATTTTTCACTCCAAAAAGCATTGCTTTCTAGATAAATTATTACAACCCTAGTTGTCGTAACCCTAACCTTGGGCTCGCGACCAAACCAAGGGGTTGCAAGGTTACGGGCAAAGAGGGAAGCCCGGGAGTCATGCCACATGCTCTCGAGAGTGCGAAAGAGTGTGAGGGAATAAGCCCTCACATTCCCAAGGGAATTCCCACTTTGGGAATTGGAGTCTCGGTGGACTCCTGAATGTTCAAAAAACAATTGTAGGAGGTCAAAACCCAATGGATTGAAGAATTATTTATATCATTAGAAATCTATTGAAACTTAGATGTCTAAAATGGGCTCGCATGACCCATTTGGACATCTAAAACAAAAGTTATGGCCAAAAGAAAGGCCAGGAGTCAAATTGGTAGTTTGACTCTCGAGCACTAAAAATAAAAAATCAACCTGATTTACTTGTGTGCAGGTGGTGTGCAACATACTGTTGGAAAGCTCTCAACGAGGCTACAATTTCGTTTTAGAATTCAATTCAATCCGAGGTCTGCTCATGAAATTATGGGCCCCCAAAGTCATAGAAGTCCCAACTTTGGCAAATTCAGGACTCTCATTTGGGAGTTCAAGGACAAAATGTCATTTGGATGTGGGCCTCGTGGAGAAGCACATAGTATACTATAAGGGGGAAGGTGGTGGCTTCCCCCAAGTCTGGGCTGTGGTGAGTCTTGTGAATCTGAGTTGCCCATGGCTCGTCCTAGCACCAAAAGTGTTCCAACTATGCACTAACCAACTTGTGTTGGTTTTGTGCAGACCCATGTGAGTAAATGAAGCTTGTCAATTCTTCCTAGTCCCATCCTGGAGCTCCAACACACCCCTCTACCCGTCCAAAATGTTGCAAACCAGGGAACATGCCCCGACTCCTTGCTATTCCTTGTTTTCAGTTTGGGACTCACATTTGAATCCCTCAAGGAGTTGGGAGCGGGTCACTAGCCTTGGGTTCACAACAAAAGCAAGGGCTTACAAAGGTGCGGGCCAAAAATGAAACCCAAGAATCACATTTCATGCTCCCATGAGCGTAGGAGAGTGTGAGGGAATGAACCCCCACACTCCCAAGTGAACTCCCACTTTAGGGGTTGGAGTTTCGATGGATTCCCAAATATTTAGAAGGTGATTCCAGGGGTCAGAACTCATTGGACTGAAAAATTACTTATATCATTGGAAATATTTTGAAACGTAAATGTCTAAAATGAGCTCACATGATCAATTTGAATATTTTAAGCATAAATTATGGTCAAAAAAAAAGTCGAGAGTCAAATTACAAATTTGACTCTCGACCATAAAAAGTCAAGAATCGCCCTAATTTCTTTGCGTGGAGGTGGCGTGCAAGTGGCGTGCTACATACCGTTGGAAAACTCTTGACAAGTGCTATAACTTTACTTTACACCTCACCTCAAGTTACGGGAATCCCAATTTTGAAAATTTCAAGACTCCAACTTGAGAGTCCTAAGGCAAAATGACATTTGGGTGCTAGCCCCATGGCCAGGCACAAAGATTACTATAAGGGGGAAAGTGGTGGCTTCCCCCAAGTCTAGGCCGTGGTGAGTCTTATGAATCCATGTTCATATGAGTGGTTTTGTTTTTTAATTCATAATTTAATATTAGAAAGCATCAAATGTCTAGGCAATTGACAACATAAGGACTATAAAGCAATCTATAGACTCTGAAGATGAAGGATTGTGAAACAAGATGAATCAAGTGACTTGGAGTTTATAACAACAGTTGGACTTATAGATAAATCATCAAATCACTGTAAGACAAATATAAGACAATTTTGAAAATGGAGAGGAGTATGTAAGGCTTATAAAAACCCCCTATCATAATCAGTTGGGCTGACGAGTTCTAAGAAAAAAAGAAAGACCTACAAGGCACAAGTCATTTCTACCATAATAGGTGGTATGACATGAAATATGGATTAGGGGTTTTCAAAAAAGGCACAATTATAAACAATAATTTCCACAAATAAAGATGCAATTGACTACTCACCCAAATGAGTGGGTGCAGTATACTTTTCAACCACAATCCATGGTTCAAAGTTGAAAAGATCAAAACAAAGCAAGGGCTTTTACAATACCTAATCAATTATAGAAAATTTCAAGTCCAAAGTTGGTGACTAGTGAAGGAAGGGAAGTTACAAGAGGTATATGACCCAAGTTTGTGTATTAATCTACATCTCCAAGTTATTATGAACTAGTGGAAGACTAAGAGGTGGAAGAAAACACCAATATTAATGTGGTTGAGTAAACAAAAAAAAATTACCTATGATCATTTGAATATGTAGAAGCACATGTGAATATGTTGGATGAAATACCACAAAAATATTCACATCAATGAAATCCAAAATTGGATCAAATAAAGTACATAGCTGAAACACGAGATCATGAATATGTGGATTCAAAGGTAGTTAGATTACTTTCAAAGGTCTATGCATTTTGTGAGGAAGAGAAACATGTAATGATGGATTGTCCTTTTGTGCTTTTTCACATCAAAGAAAATATTACCAGACATGTGGAGTTACAAAATGTGACAAGAGTATTAATGGATCAATCACATGACTAAAACCCAAGATTTTTTGTAATCCAAAATAGATTGTGAGGCATGGAGTTGGGAGGTCAATTAAGATCACAGAATCAACATAATTGTTCATCCATTCAATTTTAAGAACAAAGTACCAAAGGTGTATTCACATCCACATTCTACACCACAAAGGATACCAATGGGTAACCACAAAATGGGGCATCATCAAACTTGAGTCAACTTAATTTCACCAAAAATGTTAGAATCAACAATTACTAAAATTCGGAGACAACCTATTAAAATAAAATTTACTCAATCACCTAATGTTGTCATAACAACCATAGGAGTGGAAACAATGGTTGCACCCAACACAAACATTGTTAGAAGTGGAGTATTAATTGGATATGTCACAAATTTGGGTAGTGGATCGGGTGGAGTTTCGATAGGAAGGAATTTGAGTTGGAGTTTGGCACTACTAACATCAACTACTAAAGTTGTTGGGACACCCTAAATGGTGTTTACCAATCTGATAATGACTACTCATGTGAACATATTGTCGCAACCCTAGCCTTGGGTTTGCAATCACCTAAACCACTAATGAACTTAATGGTTATTGGAGGATACATAAGTATAAATGTGGCAAATTTTAAGAGGAGGATATCGAGAACCATTTGTTGTAACTACATAAATTCCTAAGCACATAAATGGCCATTCTATTAGGCCAAACATGGTAACTCTTAAATATCTTGACTTCAAAAAAGATGTTGATCCAAATGTTCATGTCATAGTGTTCAATTTTGCAATAAAGGGAAATACAGAAACATTTGAAGAACATATCATCAATGCATCTAACTACACATTAAGAAATACAACATTAGACTAGTGCCACAATTACATGTTAAAATTCCTTGACTATATTTTTTAAAAGTTTATAGAGGCATTTTACAAATGTCATCGAAAGACTCAGAATGATGAGCAAATATACATGGAGTTGAAGAACATGAAGTAAAAGTGGATTGAAAAGGTAGAGGTTTACAATGAAAGGATTCAAAAGTTGGCTCATGGTCTACAAGTACCAACCATAGACAATGTTTTTACTATTGTGTTTAGGCTGGGCTTGGAATCATACCTCAAAAATGCGACTTCAAAGATGCAGCAGTCAACATTACAACAACATAAGAAGGTGACAATGTTGTGTGAAGAAAACATGATTACTACAAAAACAAGGAGTGCACTTTCAATACTACAAAGTATTAAATAGGTAGCACTAGCAAAAACATAGAGTAATACAACAAGGACTAACAAGTATTGCACAAATTGTGGTATGACAAATCACAATGGGAAGACATGTAGAGAAAAGAAAAAGCAAACCACAGTGGCAACCATAGAAGAAACTCAACTAATTCAAAAACCATAAAAGACATCTTCATATGCATGTCACATCTATGGTTTGAATGGACATAAAATGACAAATTGTCCAAAGTTTACTAAGATGTAAAACATCATGGGAAATTTGTGACAATAGTAAAGGCTCAACCTGTTGCTAAAACTCAAATAATCACTATAGATGTGAATGTGGTGGATGTTAATGTTATACAAGAAGTAAAGAAATTGAAGAACAAGTGTTCAAGGATAGAAAGCTAAGGAAAACAAAAATGTTGTTGATTAGGGGAAGAAAAAATGGTTGAAGAAGTTAATGGTGAAGACAATTCAATAGATTCAAAAAACACTGACCTAGACGGAAAGGCCATCCACGTTATTATTATCATAGAATAGTTGAAATTGAAGTTGGGGCTTCCAAAGCCTAAACTTGCACCATATAATCTAAGGATGGTAGATTAAACAACCACAAAACCAACAGGGTTGATTAGAGATCTAAAGATATATGTTCATGGCATTTCTTACATAACTACATTTACTGTGTTTCATAATAGTGTGATAGATTCTAGTTATTCCATGTTGCTTGGGAGACCATGGTTGAGGGATGTTAAAGTGGCACATGATTGGGGGAATAACATTGTTACCATACAAGGAAATGGAACAATCAAAACAATTACAATCACCCAGCATTTGGGAGGTGAAGTAAGAATACTAGAATTGTTACTATGTACAATTATCAAAATGGTATCACATAAGAAGAAAATATCATTTTTGCATAAAACCAAAATTGTTTTCAATAGGAACAACCAATTTACTTGAGACAATTCAATATGTGAAAACCACATATGTGGAGATCATGGATACAAATGTGAAGATTAGTATTTCAGAGCAAGAATTTGGAGTACAAAGCAAAAATACGAGCCAAAAGTAGCTTTGGAGGATAAGGTGCATTCGAAGACATACTACAATCATCAACTAGGGAGTGTTACATTAGATGAAACTCTAGCAAAAATCAAAGCTTAAAAATTGCATATAGCTAAATGGATGTTAACCGAAATTCAACAATTGATGAAGTTCAATATTAGAACTAATGCAAAACCACAGTTGGTGAATATTAATGCACAACTAGAAACATGCAAGGTGTTGGATGTGGAGTAGCTATTGAAGGAGTTCAAAGATGTTTTTACATGGACATACAAAGCCTAGTGATGACATTCTTCATTTTGCACATTAAAATTCTTTAAAATTCTTCATTTAGCACCTTGTCAAAACATTCTTGACCCGCGAATGTTTACCAAATTACACTGGTTGATTTATAAAATTCTTTAAAATTCTTGTTTCTTTGGGCTTCCATAACATTCTCGCACCAAGAATGTCATAACTGTGATACAAAGACTTGAAAAGGATTCCACCAAAGTTGGCACAACAAATAATTGAGTTGGATACTACTATACCATTAGCACATTAGTACAAATTAAATCCAAACTATGCTACAATAATTAAACAAAATATAGACAAGTTGTTAGCAACTGGATTCATTCAATCTATAAAGGAGGTTACTTGGGAGCCATCTAAGTCAGTTCTGGCCTTAAGATCATTTTTAAGATTAGCTTCTTATTATCGCTAGTTCATCAAGAACTTTGTGAAGATAGCCACGCCTTAACAAACCTTTTGAATAAATCATCTAGAACTTATGAATGGGATGAAACATGCAATGAAACCTTTGAAACCTTGAAAGGCATTTTGGTGAAAGTGCATGTGTTGAAGTTGCCCAACTTTGACAAAGACTTTGAGATCCACTTCGATGCTTTTGACTTTGCGATTAAAGGAATCCTAGTGCAAGATGGAAAGCCATGGAATTTGAAAGCAAAAAGTCAAACGAGATGAAGCGAAGGTGGCCAACACATGAAAAGGAAATGTGGGCCGTGATACATTGTCTCAAGACGTGGGGCCAATACATAGGTTCCAAAGATGTGGTGGTGGGGACCGATAATGTCACTTTGAAATACTTTGCCACTCAACCAAAGTTTTCATCAAAACAAGTGAAATGGTAAGACACATTGGCCTTGTTCAATGTGGACATTCGACATAAGCTCGGGAAGGAAAAGATGGTGCCCGATGTACTAAGTCGAAAACACCAACTTAAGGTGGTGTACGTGGGGGAAATAAAATTTCAAAGGAAGTTTAACTAATGAACCATTGTGACGAGTTTGTGAAAGAAATGAAGCAAAACATTCAAAAGGAATCAAGTCACACTTCCACTTGTAAAATGGATTATTATGGTATAAGCAAAATCGGCTCTATGTTTCGAAAGGGAGGCTTAGGGATGTGCTCTTGAAGGAATGTCATGATGGGCCCCTTGCAAGCCATGGTGGCACAAAACACATTATAACATTCCTCAAGAAGTCCTATTGTTGGCTTAATTTAAAAGACAATGCAGAGAATATATGATGATTTGCTTAACTTGCCAACAAAATCGAACACTCAATAAGAAACAAGCATGATTGTTGTGACCATTATTGATTCCTAAAGGGTCGTGGGAAAGTGTCCATGGATTTCATGGTGAATTTGCCACCATCAAGGGGATTTGATGCGATCATGGTGGTGGTGGATCGATTTAGCAAGATGGCACACTTCATTCTCACCAAGAAAAATGCCACAACCCAAGAAATGGGAAGGTTGTTATTCATGCACGTGTTCAAACATCATGGCCTCCCCAAGGACATTGTGTTAAATCGAGACCCAAAGTTCTCAAGCAAGTTTTGGCGAACCTTGTGGATGTGCATGGGGTCGAAATTAAAGATGAGTGTTTCATTCCAACCCCAAATAGATGGAGAAACCAAGAGAATGAACTTCGTTATCTAACAATTCCTAAGGAATTTTGTGACAGCATATCAACAAGATTGGGTGGACCATTTGGAGTTGGCTAAATTTTGCTAAAACAATTCGAAGCATTCAACCATAGGGGCCACCCCCTTTCAAATGGTGATGGGCAAGTCACCAATTGTGCTTACAACTTGGGCCGCACATGGGCAACCCCCAAGTGATGCAAGTGAAGAAGTGCCAATGGTCACACAAGTTGATGAAAAGAGGTGACACTTATGGGAGATGACTAAGGCCAATCTTGAAAAGGCGCATAAATGGTATAAGGATTTTGTGGACAAGTCCCAACGAAAGGTGAATTTTGAAGAAGGAAATGAAATGTGGTTGAACATCAATAATTTCCAGTTGCTAAAAGGTTTGAGCCACAAGTTTTTGGGCCCATATGCGGGTCCATTCAGAGTGTTGGAAAATAAATTTCATGACACTTACAAATTAGAACTACCAGTAAACCATGGTGATAAAAAAGTACCATGCCTATGACTTAGGCTACTAATCATGGGCAACCTATTGAAAATGTAGGTGAGGAAGTTTCAATTGTGACACAACTTGATGAAGAAAGGAAATGACTTTGGGAGTTGCCAAATACAACCTCCAAAAAGCTTGGACTTGATGAAAAGATTATGCTAACAACTTCCGAAACAAAATGAATTTTAAGGAAGGAAAAAAAATTAGGTTGTACATTGTATGCAAAGTTCATTCAAAGTACAAGAGAAGAAGGAAAGAAGTAAAGAATAAAAAATTCTATACATATGTTTACCAAAAAGTATAAAGGTTCACCCAATCTTTCATGTTTCCATGTTGAAGCAAATAGTTCAAAACCTCTCAAGATGAGATAAACATGTGACCTCCATTAGAAATCATTGATAATGAACATGAGTTTGAGGTGGAAACCATGTTGAAATCAAGGCAATTACAAAAGTGTGAGTGGGCATATTTGGTCATGGAAGGGCTATCACATGATTGGATCATCTTGGGTGTAGACATGGAATGCACCCAAAAAATAATTGATGCCTTCCACAACCAATTAACAAAGAAGTGGAGGCAAGTTAGGATGTGATAAAGACATCACCTTTCTCTTAATGGGGGAGGAAATTAACATAATTTAAAGAGAAAACATTTTGTACCAAGTTGGGTTGCACAAATGAACAATATTGAAATTCTCGAAAACTAAATCGGCATGAACATTATGTGTTGATGCTTGAAAGGAGTTCATACAAATGTCATTGGATGGATCAAAGTACTTTTCAAATTAAAATTGGACTCCTTTTTTGCGTCTTGAGGCAACCTTGACCTAAGGTGAGTTTGCATCAACATGTAAGTGTTTTGAATTGTGTCTTGGAAAGTTGGTTGGTAATGGTGGCCACCATAAGGAGTCATGAATTCATTCACATACTACAATTATGTATTGGGAATGGAGTCTAATGAAACTTTAATGTTGTTTCCTTTTACCTCAAGATAAGCATATTTGTAAACAAGACTTAATTGTTGTGATCAAGGTGAAAGGTGGGGAGAAAAGTCATACCATATAACTTAAGTTGAATAGTAAACTTTATTTAAAAACTACTGTGACAAGGGCTTAAGAAGTTGCCTTTGCAAAGGGGCTTGGATAAATAGGTTAGTTTAGGTCTTTTGTTAAGGTTGGGGTGGAGGGTCATCCTTTAAGACCCCCATGGACTTGTCAAAGTAACATGAAAATTGATAAATGTCAATGAAAGCATTGACCTATTCTTTTAATAAGGGAGAATGTCATGACCCTACCTTGGGCTCACAACTAAAGCTAGGACAATACAAATGGGGAGTGCATCTACACTAACAAGAGTCACATCAAATGTTTAGTATTTGGTTTTTCATGTTTAAATTAATGTTCAAATTGTTGGATTTACTTGTATAATAACATTCATAATACATCTTGAGAACATGTGACAAAATTCAAAATCAATCTAATGAATAAAAAATACACAAATATTTTTTGAACATTGTAACCATTGTTTTTAAATTAAAAAATGATTAAAAAAATTCATGTAATCATATTTTTATTTATTTTATTTTATTTTGGATCTTTGTTCAAAATATTCCAAGAATATTTTTAAATAAACATTCACAAAAAGTGGCAAGGATAGATTCTACTAATGTGAATGCACCTTGGGAAATGAACCAAGAAGACGATAAAGGCAAGCAACACCCAAACACACTTTCATTGTGAAAATGACATGTGTGAGAAGTGTGCAAGAATAGAAGAAGAAATGTTCAAGACTCCCAAGTACACTCCACTTTTGGGAATAAAGAATTTTGAAATGTCTCGCAACTTTGGGACAAACTTTGAAGGATTTGGTTTTATCCAAGACGAGCCCTTTCTAAATCCTTAAAAAGGCCTTGAAAAGTAAAATACTTAATATAAGGAAGGAATTTGAAGGAAAAATAGCTTTAATGTTTCATTGAAGGAAAAATAGCTTTAATGAGAATTATGGTCAAGAACCAAATTACCAAAATGATCCATAATCAATGTTTTTAACAATTTGGGGAATCAAATTGCCTCCAAAGCAAAATATTTTTAGCTTGTTACAAGGATGTCAACAAATGCTACAAGGTAGTGGGGTCAAATGCTTTGAAAAAAAGAAGTTTAGATGAAGTGATGATATTTCAAAGTTTTAGAACAAGTGTTTGGGTTTTGAAAGTTCATTTTGGGACTTTCATGAATTTTTACCATTTTAATATAGTCCCTAAAAAAAACTATAAAACATATCCTATAAGGAAAAATGTGGGCCTCCTCCCAAGTCTAAGTCATGTGGATCTAGGTAAGTTCAAAAGAAGTATGTGATCTAATTTGTTCCATTTACACTAACGACCTGCATTGTTTGGATTGTGTGGTTGAATTTATCAAGAAATGTTTGTGAATGTCATCTCATCCTAATCTTATCTTGGAGTTATTGCACATTTGTCTTGTCCTAGTGTGTGGAAATAAGGTGCAAATTCGAGTTCTTTGTTGCTTCAAGGACCTTTCAAGGACTTATATCACTAATACTTCATGAAAAACCTAGGGACACATCAAAAATCGTATAATTACCTTGGACAAATTGCAAAAGATAGTAGTTGTAAAAGACACAATGTGGAATCAAGTTGAAACAAGAATCCCATCAAGGTATAGACTTTTTTATCCAATGACATGGTGAGTTGTTCAACCTACATGGCATAAAAGCTTGCTACCAATTCATAACTCCCATATGTAGTGACACAATGCCAAGTTTTCATGAATAGTGGGCTACAATGCAACGACATGGCAACTATCAAGACAATTAGACAAATGTTATCCACCAAATGATGTAGATTTGTATTGCCTCATGTTTTTAAAGACATAACAATTATTAGTTTGTAATTGTAAATTTTCCACTTGGCATTCAAATTAATTTTTAATTTTTAATTTCACAAAATGGGAAAAAAAAATGAAAGATTTTTTTTGCAAAACACACTTCACAAAATAACAAGAATTTGCCACAAAGACAATCACCATTTATCAAGGATAAGTGACTAACAATCAAGAAAATATTGGAAGTAAATTTTCTTTCCCCCAAAATATGATAGATTTCACAATCACTAACCTCCTCTAGTTATCTATCTGGTTACAATTTAAGTAAATTAAACCTACACATCAGTTCTTAATAAATGCATATAATTGCTTTGGAGAGTAAGTTAACAAATGGCATATAGTTCATTGTCATACAATTTTATAATGAAAATTTATAAAATTACTTTAGCCTTTTTTTAGTAACTTGAATGCCACTTACAATTTAATGTTAATGTTAGTGCCATGTTAATTATCTTTTATTTGATAGTGTATTCATTTCCATCTTCTTGTTTTAAATACCACAATTTTTTTGTTTAATTATCTAAAAAAACCTTGGTGGATAAACCTTGTTTCATTACAAGTTATCAGATATATTTTCAAGATGTTACAAGTAGGCTTGGATGCCAATGTTGTTGCTATTATGTTATATGAATTGCATTATTGTCCACTTTTAATAACATTGTTCATTAAATTTCAAGGACAATTTCAACTAAATGCTACAGAAGTAAAGAAAACATTGTGTGACATGAAAAATTATCCTTTTAATAGTACAATTCACCATATATATCCACATCATGAACTTGTATGTGAATTTGGAGTTTCGATTGCAAGGAAAGGAACATGTTTTCTGTTGGATCAATCCATACAACTAAATTCAAGAAAAGTTATTCAAAATAGTTTTACCCATCAAAATTATTCATCTTTGATACAAAAACCACTCATGTAAAATATTGAGATTATATTCAAGAGAAGGAAGAAATAAAGTGAATAGGAATGTAACTAAGAAAGGAAATAAACATCTTTCAAGAGGTTGATGACAATTTATTCATTTTTGAAGCCATCAACATGAACAATTCGAATTCCATTCATAATGTGTTCTCATTATTTCTTACTGGATCAAATTAGATTCATAATTGATGGGTATTATTGTTACCTTATTTTATTGATACCTTATTGGTACCACAACATTAATAAGAAAAAAAAATTAGACCAATTTTATTTATTTTCTTTTTGGACTAAAAAGCTATAAATAAAACATTATTATTGTATTTGTTTCATCTTTTGAAAGTCAACATGGTTTTTAGTTAATGGTGTTAAATATGAAAACCATATACATGGCAGATAATTATTATTAAAAAAAAATTGAGAAACAAATATAGGTCAACGTGTCAACAAGGTGAAAAGTTATACATGCATGTGTGGTGATAAATAAACTATTCACAAAGCAAAAGTAATGTCTAACTTGGAAACACAAATTTACCAATTTCAAGATGACTTGAATTTTATATTTGGTATGTCCAAAAAATAAATTATAAAACATACATGAATTTTTAAAAGATAATCTTGGTGCTTTCATTACATGTGCAATCAACTTTTAAATGTTTATAACATAGAGTAGGGGGTATTGAGATTCATGTGCGGAACTCAATAATTAATTCCGACACTTGCTTACACAATTGTTGCATATAGGGTATTTATCATTTGTAACCAACAAATGGAAGGAAAGATGTATTTAACTTCTTTTACAAGTCATTACAATACAATGTGTTGTAGATTGCAATCTACAATTCTTAGACCATGAGATAATGAACTTGTGTAATACAAATTGTCTATAACTTACAATTTAGGTTGGTCAACAGTTTTATAACTGAATTTTCTTTTTGTTAGAGATGTTGTCTTATGATATTTTTTAATGCATAATTTGTGGAATTTAGTGATGTTGTGTTTGAACTTTTGAAAGTTTCAATAACCATGTTGTTTTATGCACACATGAGTGCAAATAGAATTAAGTTTTTTTTATTGTAGACACAATGCATATCATCGAGTTACACTCAAATCAACCTATCAAAAAGGTGAAATTTTGCACCAAAAATATGTAGGTGGAAATTTAAAGAGAAGTTTTGAAATGTAGCCACAAACCAAATCTTGATGCAATGCTAACTTCAAAAGATGGACCACATCTATTTTACAAAGTAAAAACAATTCATTGTATATATGCTTTTGAAAACCCAAAATTAATGTGGGTTATAATACGATATAGTCATTTTCATCATTCAATTATTCTTGAAATATTTAAAAACTCCAGTTGAGGTGTTCAAAATTGTCATAATTATGGTAGGCTACATGAGTAATTACTCATGACATTTATACTAAACTACAATAGATCATGGTAAATGTAAACATTGAAAATCCAAAAATCAAATCTACCATATTATTAGGATTTTTAGTTCATAGGAATTTTTCACACTTTGCATTTTTGGTGTGACTACATAGTTAAGTAAGCAAGGCAAGGGTTGAGATTCTTGTGGTTTTATCATGTAATTTTTTTATCATTATTTTTTTGCTTCATTCAAATAGTTAATGAAATCATCAGTGACTGATTTTCTCTCATGTAATTCAGGAGTATGGATTAATACAATTCAAGGAAAAAACAAAGGATAGTAAAGAATCTACATCAACCTTTGCAACTACCATTACCTTTTCTTCTTCTTTTTGGCAAATTAAGTGTGATCCAATGACTCTTCTTCTAATATTTCTTGCATTTCAAAAGTGAGTAATTTTCAACCATCATCATCATCACAATTGCCCAACTCTCTCCCATGTACCTTTATAGTTGCAAATTGACTTGATAACCCCATTATATCTATATAGTATTATTCAAAGATTTACATTTTACATGGGGTAGTATGCAAACCAATAATTGAAATGATAGGAGGAGAGAAAAACATTAGTTGGAATTTTAAGGCTTTATATAATCCCTATGTCATTAACTTTCCCATATTAACAAAAGAACTCAAACAACTACAATTGAAGCGGGAAAATAAAGACTTAAATTCAAGTGGAGAAAAAGGATGTCCAAAATCAATTATAAGTAATGAAATCACATCACACAAATGTTATGAAAAAAAAGAAGAACATTCTCTTCATTAAAATTGATCTACATTCTATTAAATAAAGGGGCAATTGTCATTGATGTGACAAATTATGTTTTTGGCAAAGTCAACAATCAAATGAATTGCAATTTTTTTTGGAAAGATTTCCAAATAAGAAAGGTTGTTAGATCTTGGAATCTACAAACAAAGTTCAAATATTCGTATTTTAAAAATTACATTTTGGGCGAAGCAGAGATCAATATGACTTATAGTGATGATCATTTGGATAGAATCTGAAAATCAAATACTGAATTTTCAAATTAATAACACTTGGGGCATGTATTCTTGCAACATTGAGCCTACACATTGATTTTCAACATTGAAGATAACATAACATGATCCATGTAACAATTATTTTTGGGCCAAACATAAAGCATGGACATTGAAATGACCATTTCAAAAAAAACTGGAAGATAACAAGATGAATTCAAGCAAAAGAGATGGAATTACCAAATAATAAACTTCCTAATTGTTGTAACACTCTTTAGGTGTTTTGAGAATCAATATTTCAAAACTTTGGGGATAACTTCAATATCATGTTGAAAACTCCTCTAATTCCATGGTATGTCCAATGACTACTTGCATGTAATATTGATCAAGTGAATCACCTTGTTCCTCATGGCTCAAGTACCTTATTATTGTTATGTTGTTATGAGTAAAATGACTTGGAGAACACAACAATTACAAGTGGTCAAGATATGCCATTCATTTTGCACAAATCTTAAATTAAGCAACATTTCAACTACCATATTCAATAATAATTCTAAAACAAGGTGTTGTAGGGAAGGGTGTTGGAACTCAAAGTCGTCATTGGCTCCCTCTCCCCTCTTATCCCCTCCACTTTTCACAGGTCAATCTTACATTCCTATATTGCATATGATGTTATGATATTTCTTTCACTTATTGTGTTTTTATAAATTTAAAACCAAAGTTTCAACTTAGATATGTTTGATTATATTAACCGATGCACTTTTAAAATTAGATAACCTCAAATGTTTCAAAAATCGGGTGTGGGTTAGAATTAACAAATGAGCATGAAAAGATTTTGCAACTACAAACTGAAAATAAACAATTACGAGCACATGTGCAAAACTTATCTTTGGAAAATCAACATGTTCGAAAAATTGTTGGTGTGTTAACAAAAGCTTGGCTCAAGAATACCTCAACATATGGCAACAACATTAGACATCAAAAAAGAACATGAAGTGTAATAGAAACTATTAAAATGAGTTTAAAACATTTTATAATCCAAAGGAAAGACATTAGCCCTTCTTCTTGTTAGTCATAAAAACTTTCTCCAAATTATGTAGTGCATTGAACTTATTGTAGGTGACATGCGCATAGAAATGGAGGATTTACAAAGGCATGTGATGCTAGAAATTAACCAAGGCAACAACCAAACAATGGTTGTTGAAAAAGTAATTTCCTTTCCCATGTCAATTTTATATAAGGTTTACAACCTTATGATCATTGTAGATTGTTAAATTTGGTTATGATTGGATGTTTGTAAATCCATTGACTATTTTCTACAAAATGCACTCCTTTACAAATAAATAAACTTAGGAAAAAAATTGTGGATATTTTGATGATAGATGCATAGGATTCTAGTGTCCATGAATGATTTCTTTTTACGTTTTCCTTGTATCACCAATTCAATATGAACTAGAAGTTAATCAAGAAACACATGGAGAATAAAATGTGACATATGTTCATATTGATAGGTTATTGGGCTTCAAACTTTACAACAAGAAGTACAAGACTTGAAAAATCGAATTCAAAGCATGGCAAATGAAATTGGAACATTACAATCTATGTCACCAATATGCGGCCAATCACCCCAACTATCACCAAAATTTTCATCTATTCCTTCATATGTAAGTTTTTCACACATTGAAGACAAAGATGGCCATTTATCATCACATCAAGTTGGATATCATCAAGAAACTAACCTTCAATATGTCCACAAATTACCAAACAAATGAGGTGGAAAAAAAATCATTTTCTTACATGATTTTTGCATTAGATATTAAGCTAATGACACCACATATTACTTCATAAACTCATAGTGTTCACTAGTAAATTCATCTTGATTTCCAACTAAACCAAACATTTCATATGGTGTTTGTAAGTATCCTAAAATTGGCCCAACAAAAAAACTAGTAGCCAAGATAATGGAGTTGGAGAAAGTGCAAGTAGGCCTTCATGCTCAACTTGATGCTACTTCAATAGATATGCAACACATTACTATTGAACGTGATCTTTTGATGGACCTTAGTAATTCTTTACGAGCAGACCTTATTAGGTGATTATTTCATAGTTTTGCACTTGTTCCATACATATGTTTGGTTGCCATCATGCTTTGACATTATCTTGTCCAAAATGCAAGCTTAAAATAAAATTAGAGTCCTATTGATGCTTAATTATATGTGTAGGATATTTCATTCTTTTGGACATGAATTGAGTACTACATATGGAGGTACTTCAGCAAATGTTCTGGTACACATGAAAATTAAACCAAAACACCAACTTTTGGTTATATTTTTCCTGATATGGTTCGAATTACATGATAAGAACATGCAATAAGCTTGATAACTTTTCATTTGAGTTAATCTTGTGACATGCATTGAATTTATTAATTACATCGTTGTGACTTCTTTCCACAAAGGAAACAAATGAATTATATAATGTTTATAATTTTAGAACTTTATAGAATTGATATATTTTATTCTTTAAGAAATGTGTTCAATTTATCACATTCAACTATATAATTTTAATCATAACCTATGGGTGCAAAGATTATAATTGTAAGTGTTTCAAAATTACACAATGTTAAATATGATGAACTAAGTAGAAGTTACATGAAGTCAACAATGGTAACTATCATATTCTTTAACACAATATATGTAAATTGCTCATTGTTCAGTGTATTAAACCAAGTGAGATTTACATGAATTCAAGATTGGTATCTGCCATGAACATTAAAGATAAGAATGAAGGTGTGTGACCATTGACCACTTTTCCACAAGCTTCAAAATGTGCAACTTATGAAAAACTTTTAGAAGAGATGTCAAAGGCATTGGATTCCTACTACAAAAAACCAGGTATGAAAGTTAGATATGGTTTCCAAAGTTAATGTGGGCCATATTAATTATACAACATATTGAGAGTCTATTAACAAAACAAAAAAATTACAACCAAATTGTTGAGATATAAGTAATATCAAGGAAAAATTCAACTAAAATGATTTATCTTTAGATGTTAATTATCTTGAAAAAAAATACATTGTGTCACAATTGACACTAATGTTATTATTTGAATTTAGATGATTTAATTTTGCAACTATTTCCCTTGATCTTGAGTTTTCTAGGAAAGCTTCTTTTGAACTATGGACAAGTGGCAAAGGACATAAGAAATACTATGCAAATTTGTGGTAGACCATATCTCCAAGAACGACCTAAAAAAGTAAAATACAATGTTATTTATATGGTGTAATTAAACTAATTGCACGTGAAACTTACTAGTTGTATAGAAAAATTCCAAGGCTCAAAGTTTGGGGGGGAGAAACAAGACAACAATTCAACATATCAGTGTGCAAAATGCATATAAAGATAAGTTCAATATGTCAAACTTATTGAAACTATTTTTTGTTATAGGAAACAACTAGACAACAACCTTGTTTGAAGGCTACTGTGAGATGTCAAAATAATAATTGCAAGCTCAAGGTGCGAAATTGGAACATCAAAGATGATAATCCACCCAATAGTTGACAAATGATGTCATCCACATTTAATAGCATTCAGAGTGGAATGTTAATATTATAATCAACTTAAGTAGAAACTATATTTTTAACATTATAGATTGCAATCCTGAAATTGCAAATATGAAAAAACTTACTTCACATAATGCAAATGAATAAAAATGAAAGATGATGGATTGATGTGAACCAAAAATAACACATATAAGATACAAAAGTTTTAAATGAAACACTTGTACTATTGAGAACTCAAGCTTTAACTTAATGATTTTCATTAGTTATAAAATAGTTCCATTGTTGGTTATTCCACTTAAGCTTTAGCCACACTTGGTGTTTAAGGCTTGCAACCAACCTTCTAACAAAATAAGTTATTGTCAATTTTCTTTAAATCATTTTAACCTATCCACATCATGATGTTTAATTGCAACTAACATTGGATTATCATCCTTGTGTTTGCAATCCAATCATAGTGTTGGCTAATTCTTTGATTTTGTTTAATAACCCCTAGTTTGGGAATTCCTCCATAAAAATTACAAAATCAAAGAACTATCAATCTTATATATTAATTTATTTGTCTGTCAGTGTGTCTGTCTGAACTTGTCCATTCCGACCCGTTAACAGTCTCTGCGAGGCCAATTCTGCAACCCCCAAATGACAGAAACGAGGTTCAGAAATGAGTCGCACCTGGCTTGAAATGTTCCAACGCCAGGTGCGAGTCGCAGTGGCGGAGAGACACACGCTCGCTGGATCCTCCGTCTCCCCGCACCAGCCATCGATCGCGTTATTAGTGAATAAATGAAATGAAACAAAGTTGTAACAAAAAAGAAAAAAAACAAATATATATTTTTAAAGGGGGAAAAACTAGAAAAAAAACACTTTAACAATTAGAAACTTTTTTTAAACACTTAAAAAATGAAATAAATATAAAATAAATATAAATAAATATATAAATAATAATATTATTAACAAAAAACACATTAAAATAAAAAATATAAAAGATAAAAGTTTCTAAAAAAAACTAAAACATGAACCGGGTTTAAAGAAAACGGGGGACTTCACAATGTCCGAAGGTCACAGGTTCCCACTAGTTATGAGTATTTCAAAGCTTTCAAAGAACCATGGGGTTTAATAATAAAAAATAGCAAAGAATTGATGGGTTTATTGGTAGTTAATTGACTTTTAAAATAAAAAATTATTGAGTTAAAGTAAGGGCCCGTATCACTTTGCCCATGTGAAATAAAGGATCAATGTTTCAAATTTTGGCCTCTACTAATTATATGCCTATATGCCCTATTTAACCCTAGCAAGGGTTTAGTCCAAAATCAAATAAACACCAAATGTTGGTGTGGCCAGAGGTCCTCTTCCCCTTAGTATTTTTATGTTTGTTTTTTTTTTTTTTTCCATTCCATTTTAGAGTATCTTGCTTAATATTGAAGTGGGACATCTTGATTATAATAGAAAATCAAGGATGATTTTAACTTGAAGTGAATGTAATAGGATTGTATTGTAAAGGGATGAAGAAATAGAAAGATAAAGAGATAAAGAGAGGTGAGGAACTTAGGGGGAAGAAATAGAAAGATGGAGAAAGAAATAGAGGCGTGAAATGAGGGGAAAGAGGCAAAGAATGGATAAAGAAAGATGGGTGAGGAAAGAGGGGGGGAAAAGGCAAGGATGGAGAAATATAAAATAGCTAAAGGTAGACAAGGATGCATGCTAGCATTGAATTAATTTGTTATTTTTTAATACTTCAATTAACACCAATGTTTGACCCTATGAAATATACCTTTTTCAAAGATTTGATGTTAGTTAACAATGGTTGTTAATATCATCTTAACATACATGTCATGTCGTAAGCCATATGCCTAACACTAGAATTAACACCAAGTGTGGCCACAACTATAGTTTAATTTGGTGTGTCTATGTGTTTTTTTTTGCTCCTATTTGAGTTTCTTGATGTTGGGGTTATGGTGTTTCATTAGGTTTTTGCTTGGTTGAATTTTCTTGTTATAGACAATAACCTTAGAAAGTTACTGGATTCTATGTTCGATGATTATGACGTCATATTTTCATGCCTTTGGTTTTCATGCAATAAAGTTCTTTGCGTAGTCTACTTGAACGATCTTTTATTTCTGAACATGTTATAGAGTGTGATAATGTTGGTGAGGAATTTAAGTGAATTAGAGCTAGAAAATCTCTAATACTTTATTAAGTGAAAAACAAAAGAGAGGAAGGAAAGATTTACATGTTGTAGAAATGTAAATAGAATATATATAAAGAAAAATTGGAAATGTAAAATTTTCCTATTCATAGGAATGGCGAAACAAAATTGCCAAAGAAAAGGAGTGCAATTTGTTGTCAAAAGTTGTGGTCTCCAAATTGTGGTTCTTATAAATCTACACAAGAAAAAGGTCTACACAACAACACACACAAAGTTGTTAAAGGACTTCACAATTGGATAATATGGATATGATTCGAGTTTAATTTACATGGCATTTTTGTTGTTGTTTATATGTTGTCAACAAGAGTGTGATTCAAGATCACAATTTTCTTGTTCAAGTTGGATGAGGCAAGAAGTCATTGAAGTTTCAATGTTATTTGTTTTGGAGATCATGATGGTCATTTAAGGTTGTGATTTTAATTCACTTTGCTTTAGAAAAGGCAAAGTAGATGTTTGAATTTGCTTCAATTTTATTTTCTTCATTGCTTAAGTGTGAAGTTTAAATGTGAGCAATTCTAGTTGGTGGTCTCGTCCATGAACTTTTTATTCAACATGTGGCATTCACATGTTAGCCTATTATGTATTTTTCATATCTAGGTTATAATTGTGTGTTATAAATAAATATTTTCTGACTACATATTGATCATATATCATCTATATTATGCATCCAGGTGCTCTAACATAACTTGTGTGAAACAACTTCCTCAAAACTTATGAATTTGAAATCAAAAATTACTTTTGAATGAAATAGCAACAAGAATATGAAAATTTCACATTCACAATATTTACCTCTCTTTAATGCTAAGTATTAAGATTTAACACCCCTTCAATTTTCAAATGTAGATTTGATAAGGAAAAAAAACGTTTGAAAAAAAAAAAAAAACAAAAACAAAAACCCCATGTGAGCCATGGATTATATAGCTCAAGCAATAGTTAAGCTTTAGTTCCTTAAATTTCCTTAGTACTAATTATTTGAATGCTTATAAACCTTCAAGTAGTGATTATTAATAGTTGAATTAACTTTTGTGATATTTCTAGGCATAAAATACTTCTTTGTTTCAGTCAATGTAACGCTTAATTAGTTTAGGACCTAGTATACTTTTAAAAGTGCATTGTCCTTTTTTATGTTGTGGAGAAGGGAAAAGGGATGTAAAATTAGATGGGATTTATTGATATATTAGGAATCCAAGCCCATAATTAACAATAACATTTCACCATGGCAATGTTAAGTTAATTTGTAGAATGATCTTCAAGCACTAATAATGTACTTGTAAGATTTTAGGATGTAGTCCTATTACATCTTTATTTAGTTCTCACTCCATAAGATTCTTAAATAGAATCAAAATTAAGCTTAAGTATTAACATTTCCACCTGAGTAGTCTCAGGTGAATTACAACTGAATAACTGACTTAAAGGATAGATCACAGTTGTAAAAAATCTAGGATGCGACGAATGGTGCGAGCGAGGTACTTGGCTCGATGCTCCAGGGAAAGTGGGTTGATCGGGCCTCGTAGCCAACGATAATGGCCATCACCAGGAACCCACGTTCGACAATGGAGACGGACATCATCATCTTCGCACTGGCACTTTTTAAACCTTTCTGGCGCGGCTCCACGAGTCGGAACAAACTCTAAATAAATTGTTAAAGCATGTGGGTTAGGAGACAATCGACGATCCTATACCGAACGATCTACTCCAGTGCGCACCACTCTCCTGGGCGGTTCTTCTTCGCGCGACTGTTGAAAAACATTCAAGTCGAGCGGTGCTTCTTCAAGCTTTTCTTATTGTACAAGTGCGACTGGAGGATTTGAAGGCGTAGCGTCATCATCCGCCATGACTAGTTTGCACATGCATCAACAAAAATCAAGAAAGTAGTACAAACAAGGTGGTACTTGTGTCTAGAAGGGGTCAAGGCCTTTTTATTTAACAAATTAGGGTAGGCGTAAAGTGTGGGACTGACGACGGAACCTCATGAAAACTCAAACACCCTAGATCTAATGGATTCATTAAACCCTAAATTCAATGGTGGATCTAGAAGTATGTGAGAATTATTTTTGTGATGCAAATTGTAATTCCAATTTACTATGTACTACATAGTTAATTAGTGCATAGTAAAGTAAATAGGTAGGGAATATCATGGAATAAATGGTACACGGAAATGTTATTTCAACCATTGAATTAATCAAGTAAGAACTCAAGGATTTTTTCCTTGTTACTACCGATAAATTATCCTAGTAGTTAGTTACCTGAAGTAATTAGGATGAAAAAGTAGGATGTGAGGGTCAACGGACGGAAAAGATAAGGATCAAACTTAAAAGACTTCATCAACATATCCAAGATAAGGGGAAGGATGAATCCTCCAATCCCATTAGTCATGAGGATTGTCATCTTCTTTGATTGGAGGATGGAATAATTCTTGTGTTTCATTGGGCCCAAGGATTCTCATCCTAATTTCAATTGGATGGCAATTCATTTTCAAATTCTCATTGGCCCTTGAAGGATGAGGAGGCCATTGACTGGTGCAAAAGGATTTCGAAGCTTTCATTGGACTAAGGGAACAAGCTCAAGGAATGTCATGGATGCTTGCCAAAGGAGAGAGGATCTCTTGTGTATGGGGAGAAAAAAAAAAAAAAAAGGAGGAAGTGTGAGGAATTTTTTAGTTCTTATGTGTGTAAAAATCAAGCATGGAAAGAGTGTGTGCAAGAATCAAGCATGGGAAGAGTGTGTGTGTAGCAAGTACTGGTAGCAAAACCTCTGGATTTTTGGTTCAACTCGTTGTTCCTCCCAAATCTACCGTTGGATTTGCCTCAAAATTAAATCAGTCTTAGTTTAAAAAGTGTAAAAGCTTCTCCCCAAATTTCAGCTTGATCGGGCTTTTTGTAAGAGAGCTACGTGGGTTGGAAGTAGGGGGGGTTATAGTGGGGTTAATGGAATGATTTCCATGGCAAAAGCCTTTGGACTTTTGGTTCAATTAGTTATTTCTCTCAAATCCACCATTGGATTTGTGTCAAATTTGAATCAGTCTTAGTTTGAAAGGTGTAAAAGCTTCTCCCCAAATTTTAACATCATCGGGTTTATTGTAAGGGAGCTGCACTGGTTGGAAGTAGAGGGGGTTGAATTGGTTGTTTTTTTCCTCAATCTAGGCAAGTGGTTTCTAGTTTCAAGGCTTAACCCTTGATAAAAAATAAAGTAAAATAAAATAAAAACTTATGAGATGTAATAACATGTCTTCTTTATTAGTAGCTTCCTAAAAATTCAATGCATGTTAAATTAAAAGATTGTTGTAGATGTCATGACAAATGAGACGGAAGGTTCCAACCATCAAACGCAACATTGAATTGAACACCCACATACGGTTCCTTCATATTCCATCATGGTAAGTTATGATTCTCTCACCCTATCTTTGTATCTTCAAACTGGACACAACGCGTTAGATCCTTAGTGAATTTCATTACTTGCTTGAACCACTTACTTGTTAGACTACAACTACATAGTAGTTCCACTTCCAACCGGGTTTTATGTGAGTGCATATCTTAATGGTGAAGGTGTGTAATACTCACACCCATTTATTCAAAACAATGTTCTAGTTGTTTTAAATATTCAAAAAGACATTTGAAACATTATTAATTAATTTCATCACCAAATATTTGAAAGTAATCAAACCTATTTAAAAAAAACTTGACAATTGAAATTATAATGTTTCTTTTGTGATTTTTCAAAGATATAAAGGTAGAAATTTAAAGTAATGTTCACACATACTGTGACCCCTATTATTGTGCTTTCACCCAAAAGGCACTTATTGGTTTCATGTTCTCAAATATTCACATCCTTGTAGTAGTTAGGTTAACTTGAATGGTGGCAACTACATTAAGGTCTAATCGCAATTGTATTTTTTCTGCCTCGTAGCATGCACTTGAATTTCATCCCATTCCCAAAGCTTGATGTTTTGAACTTTTATTCACCTTGGATCTCCTAGTGGCAATCACCTAGTTTCATGTGCTTCCATTTTCAGCTACATACCTATATATGCATGCACTCATTACTTTTGCACCATGCCCTTTAATGTTCCATTTGATAACTATAATATATGAACCAATGTAGGCATGCAATTCATGCATTGAACTTATAATCCCATAGCTCACTAAAATAATGAATGGAATGCATAGTGGGTGGGACCACCTCCCCTAACAGTGTTTCAAACCATAAAGAAATACTATATAGTCATAGAAGTGCCATGCAATATTAGGTGTCACTTCAATACCTTTCCAAGCTACTTGTAAACAATAATGGTTTATTCTACTTCCTACATAAGGTTGATCCATAATTGCATTAATATCACCTTGTACTTACTAATGGAATGCATAAAAAAATATACATGCTAGGAGGTTAATTAGGTGATTATCTAAGGATCTCTTGAATTTCTTAGTAGAAATGAAAAAACTTGATTTTAAGCAATGGTGATTTTGAAATTAATTATTTGATAAACCGTGCACCATACTGAAAACAGTCCATGTAGGGTTGTTGTTCACCAATTCTATAAAGCTCTTTGTTTAATACAATTACTTTAACAAAAATTTCACAGCTTGGAGGCCAATTGGAAAACATCTTCGTACCAAACTATGTTTTTATTACCTCGGACGTGTTGGTGGAAACACATTAGGTCTACAACCCTAATCATACACCCATTGCAAGAACACCTTTGCTACTTGGTTGCCATCATGTATTCTAACATGGTGTTATTAACTCCTATATTCATCCTCCATGAAGTTGACATAATCACATTAGTCTTAGGTATTTACCTTAATTATATATGTAATGCTTGTCCCACAATGTGACATAGAAATTTTCTTTATTACCAACAAACATATGCCACCTATCCACCAATGTGAAAATTGGGTTGATTAAGTATAATTATACCATGAACTTATCCATAGTCAATACTTGACCATGTACCTTTTAGGTCTTCATTACATATGATTCTTGAAGCATTTTCATGTTAGCACCACATATATGGGCGCTTTTGCCCATGTGTAACTAGAAATGCAAGCTTAAATTAATATTCATACAACTAACCAATTAGAATATGGTTTAACAATGGAAAAAAATATTCCAAATTCACCATGGACAATTTTGGGTGAATTTGGAATAATGTTTTCCATTGTTAAACCATCCTTCAAAGGATTCAGGACATGTTTTGTCACCTAGCTTTCAATAACACCCCACTAGCTACACACCTCTTTAGATCCCCAAATGTGCAAATGAGCATAATAAACCTACAACTAATGTTTGTCTACATAAATACTCATAATTCCTTAATTATGTTTATATTATGGTTTCAATCAAGTATCATCGATCATCACATTATCTTTTGTGAAAACATGTTCATGTCAACATGGGCATATGGTTGAATGAAAATCACCGATAGTTCCATTCACTAGTATTAATCCAATATGTGCTAAACATTATTTTATACATTGACTAAGTTTTCATTGGATTTACACAAATATCTACTTTTTAAAAATACCACTAAAACACTTCCACCCATGATAAATACCTAGTCCCTTACTATTAAATTTGTCTATAAAATGTAAGCTCAACAGCTAATGCTTTCAAGGGCATAATATAGTACTCAAATTCAACGGAAGAAGGTGGAACAAATGATATTCAAGTGTTGGAAGTTAAAAGAGCAAGAGATTCAACCTATGTTGTTGCTTACAAAAGTGTAAGGAAGGATGGAACAAAAAACAAAAAGTTGTTAATTGAATCATTGAAACTAACACATCTAATACTCAACCTTGTGCATCAAGAAGGTCCCCTACTCAAGCCACTAAAAAGGGCAACTCTTCTATTGTGGTTGACTCACCACATACAAGTCCAATTGAGCAAGTTAGTGGCCTTGTTGATATTTTAGTTTTGGACAACCATGAACTAATAATAGTTGGGGGCTTGGGAACCCACGTAGAAGGTTACAGTGATGCATTGACACAAATGTAAGCATGTCCTTAATCCAAGGGGAAAACAATTTATGGAGATGGTGGGTGTGGGGAGGTTGATCTGGTTATTGTGGAGTTTGTGCGTAATGGTCGGATGGGAACCTTTTGAGCTCCAACAACCAAGTTGGAATTTAAGCCAAATTATTCAGTGCATGTTCTACCACCTCGTGATCAAGTTCATAACAAGAAGGGGAATAATGTAACAACAAAAACAACTGTGGTTGAGTTTGGGAAGCAATTATCCATAAATAAGTCTAGCAAGAAAACTAGAACAATGTATGTTCGAGTTAACATTGTGAGTGAACTACTTATAAAACTTGTCATAGGTTTGAATAAGGGTTAATGTAGTTGTTAGAATAACCATTGATCATTGAACACTTGCATTCGAGGTGTAGGTAAGGGGCTTAAATTGACATTTATAGTTGTGATGGCAGACCCCATTAAAGTTTGTCACCAAATGTTGGATTCTCCACCCTAGATACCATGGTGTAATAGTGGAAAAAGGATTATAGGTGTGAACAATAATTCTAAAAGCCTTGCCACACTCGACCTCCCTGTTTTATGTGGGGAATTCATCTAAATGGTCATGGTGACCAAGGTACATCAACATGGGACTCCATGTTTGAGCCCTGAGCCCCTATGTATCCCTTGGGCAACCACTTTGGATGTTGGTTGTGTAGGGCCTACATGTGAAAAGTCTTACATAAGATGTGGAGTTGTAACTATTTGATCAAGTGGATACTCTACAATCCCAATTTTGTTGGACAATCAAGGATGATTATAATGAAACATTATGGATCCAATGGGAATTTTCCTATTGTCCTTCAATTTGTTATCAAGAATCTAAATTAGTATAATCATTGACATTATTTTTTGAAAGTTATAAATTGTAGAATTATTATTGTGATAGGGACACTCGTGGATTTAAAGGTGGACTTGCACTAGAAAATTCTACCATGGTCATTACAATAACCATATTTATCAAGACACTTTTGCCTCAATGTGACATGATGGTTTTTTTCTATGAGTAAGACCTAGTTAATACATGTATTTCAAATAGATTCATGTTTGATGGATCCATTATTGGTTTTCAATACTTGATGTTGTACAATAAATTAATGAGATAGGAATATGTGTTTTTTTAGATGTTTGAGGAAAATATTGGCTTCTCATGTGCATGGATCATATTGAGTATGCAAGGAATGTTTTTGGTTTTCATCCACTTTAGATACTTGTTCTTGGACATGGGTGAGGAAGAAGGCCTATAATTTGGATTATACAAAGAAGACAAATCTAACCATGGTATGAATTTTATAGGAGAGCTTGTTACGCTAAGTACTATGAATGTAAATAAAAAATGACTTTTTCAAATTGTTGAAACAACAAACCTTGAATGAAAATGGGGAATTGGTTAGAAATGGGTACTATGATATTTGAATTATTAGAATTCAATTTTTTAATATCTTAGATTTGCATTGTAGCATCCATCATGATTAGTTGATATTGTACAAAAATTTCAACGATGAATTATGGATGTTCTTAAGCTAACATTTGGACAAGTATGATTTTTACATATAAATGTTATGCTTATTTTTGCAAATGGGTGCAAATGGTTGGAATATTTCAATATAACATTGGATATGGCAAATTAATTCATGATGTTGTCAACTAAAACACTAAGGTCAATGTTTATGATATGTTTCATTTTTATAATAATTGTAATGAAAGGACATATTATTAGGTTGAAAATAATAATGATGATATGTGATTACAAATAATCATTAATATCTATGTTGTATATGAATGATTTATTGGTAACAGCAAAATATTTAGATGAAATATCTCAGTGCCATAACCATACATTACTACCAAATTGGGGTGCAATTTACTAGCTTAAATCATTATAGGACCTTAAAAGTGAAATAACTTCATTGCATTTTATTGATTTCACCTTGGTGAAAATTATTTCACTATAATATCACTATGTAGACATCATGTTTCATTGCTAGTTAATATAATTCACTATTACAATTTATTATAGTAAATAAATTTATTTATATGTTTTTAAAAATATTCTATCTATGCTACTTTATGATATACCCTATATTGTTTTAAACTACTTTAGTTATTCTTACTTATATTTTATGTTATTATAGGCTTTTGTAAATTATTTTACCTTAAATTATTATACATTATTTTACCTTAAGGTATTTAAATTAGTTTATTATAAGCTTTTGAAATATTTTAAATTAAATTATTCAACTAACTTTAAGCTATACCTTGGATTATTTCATTTTAAATTAATATATGTTATTCCAAGTTATATTTTAAGTTATTATAAATTATTTTATCCTAAGTATAATAACTTAAAATAATCTAAAATATATATAATGACCTAAGGTAAAAAAAACTTAGAATACAAAATAATAACCTATGAAAAATAATTTTAAATACCTTATAATATAATAACTACCAATACCTATGATATTATAACATAGAATATCAAATAATAATTTATCATACAATAATCACCAATAATTGTAATATAACATATAATAATCAATAATAATTTATAATACAATAATAATTAATAAAATAGCCATCAATAACCACCAATAAAATAACCACCAATGGCTTATAACGGAATAATCACCAATAGCCACCAATAGCCACTAATATAATACCAATTAAAATCATCAATATCCACTAATAGAATAGTCACCAATAACCATTAATATAATAACCATTAATAAAATAACAACAATATCCATTAATAAAATGGCCACAATAGCCACAAATAAAATAACCACTAATAAAATAACTACTAATGGTCATTAATAAAATAACCATTAAAAAACATTAATAGCCACAAATATAATAGGTACCAATAGCCATTAATAACCACCAATAACATTAATAAAAGAACAACCAATAACCATATATTATAATTGTTTAAAATTGCCAAAAATAATCTAGGGTGAAATAATTTATAATAGATAAAATTAAATTAAGGTGAAATAACTTATAGTAACTTAGAATTGTCAATAATAACATAAGGTGAAATAACCTTCAATAGTCAAAAATAACTTATAATAATTACAAATATTTTAAATTGAAATAATTTACAATAGCAAAAAAAAAACATAAAATAGCCAAAACAACTTACAATAGTTGAAAATAATTTAAGGTGAAATAAATTAAAATAACCAAAAATAATTTAGAATAATCAAAAGTAGCATAGGGTGAAATAGTTTAAATTAATGAAAAATAGCCGTATAATAATTGAAAGTAGCTTAACATAGGTAATATTATTATATTAACCAAAAAATCCATTTATTATATTCAAAAAATTCAAAAGAATGGTCATTGAAATGTTATTGAACAATGATATTCAATTTTTTTTTTTGTTCAAATGATTTTAAATCTTCAAAAGGAAATAAATGTAATTATGTACATTATTGAATTTTTTTTATAAAATTGAATCATTTCATTTGAACAAAATTTCAATAAAATATGAATTTTCAAAGTTTATGTTTTTGTAATGTTTAAAATGAAATATTTGATAAATAAAATGTAATGTAACATATTATCACAACAAGTGGGGTGGCTTGATGATAAGGGTGTTTGCTTCAATTCCAAAGGTCAAAGGATCAAACCTAATGGGCGATGTTGTGTGTGGTCAACAATGGTATGTTGACCAAATATTCTTCTATCGAATTCTTAAAATAGGTGCCTAGGTTGATTATGTGGCCTACCTATTTACTTAGGTTAGGTTTTTAACCTAGCGTAAGTAGTGACACATGTCAATAAATAATAGGCTTTAAAAATCATGAAATTATCAATAATATTATATATTAAATAACTAAGATTTAATTTATTTCCATGCTGGTTAGTTAATTAACTAGTAAGTGAAAGGGTTTGGTAAATTTGTATTTCACTTTAGAGTAACTTTGTTTCACTAGGCACTAGTGAAACAAGTCATTATTCGTAGTAATTAGTCCTTGTTCACTAGGGGGTTAAACAATTTCACTAAATAAAAATGTCCAAATTCACTCAAAATCTAGTGAAATCCAAAGTGAACTAGGACACATTTATTAGTAGTGAAATATCAATAAGCCTTGTTGAAGCATGTTTCAAATGTGGGCCTTACAAATTGGATGATTGCGATTATTAATAGGGTAATGGTAGTGATGCATATTGGATCAAATTGGTGATTTCAAGCAAGTTGATTCAAAATGATGAAAAGGTTGGATGGAGACTATACACTGGATTTTAAAAGTCAATTAATTGAAGATAGTGAAGTTACCAAGTTCCTGAGATTTGAAAAAAAAAATCACAGATGCAAAACTATGATGTATAATAGAAAATTTTAATACATAAATGAGAGAGCTTGGACTTTACCATCCAAACAATATATGAGAAGATTGTGGTGATTTGGCAATGTCTTGCTACAATCTACAATATCATGAATGGGCATTCAAGTAAGTATTATGTATCCCTAAAATGTCAAGTCTTGATTTGGAATCTCTTGATGGAAAATTGATCACTATGTATCTTTGTCACAAGATTGATGTTTTAGCAATGAATTAAATATTAAATGTTCATTCATGTTCCTTAGTTAAATGTTATGGCACGCATGTGCGTTTATAGGATAATTCCTATTGGTTTATTACCAAATCTATGTACCATAATTGGAAGTTTTAAACCAAGACCTATGCCACTAAGGCTTATGCCACCATGGTCTCTATTAGTAAGGCTAATGCCATTAGGGCTTCTATCATTAAGGCTTATGCCATTTAATGTCACAAAGGTTTAATGTGTCATTCAACCTATATCAATAAGACATGAATGTATATCATTAAGGACTATGCCACCAAGACCTTTGACACAAGTGTATGTTAGTTTGGGTTAGTGTAATATTAGATTAAGGCCTATGTCATTCAAGTTTATGTCAATCTCAGTTAGTGTAATATGAAACTAAGGCCTATGTCATTCAAGTAAATGCCAATAGGTGTTTGGTCACTTTGGCCTAGTGTAATATTATGTCATTAAGGTTATGCTAGTAAAGCTCATGTCATTTAGCAACCTATCTCATTAAGGTTTATATTGTTCATAAGTTTTGTGTCTATTGGGCTTGGCAGGTCCATTCATGGTTGGGGTAGCAAAAAAAAAAAAAAACTTTAAAGATTTTTTAGAACTACTATTTACACATAACATTTACATGAAACAAACTTAAGTGAGAAAAATTGAACGGTCCAATATAAGATAATTCATGTGTTAATGGTGATTTTTCACATTCATACATAATTGTGTATGACTATTTTAATTTAATGCCATAAATGTAAAAAATCCCAAAATGAGCTTCAATGGACAACTAAACATGTTTTTTGGCAAGATTATTTCCTGCACATGTGACTTACATTTAAAGCTATACATTTTGAACCCATTGAACATAATTTTTCTATCAAATGGTTATTGGCAATGCCACATGCAAAGATCATAGAAATATTGGTTACGCCCTTTTAAAGTTTTTCCAGTAGACTTTTCGACTCTTTTGTTTATGTAGAAAGCGCTTCTTAAAAGAGGTGTACAAAAAAGAATATATATTTTGTGACACGCCTTCCTTTTCGTTTTTATCTTTGAAAAATGAGTCCTTTGCCATGCAAAATTTAAAGACTTTGAAATTTTTGTATGATTTGGTTTTTCATCAAGTTCATCCAATGAACATGTATTTTCATAGAAGGGGCCATTTTTGTTGTACAAAAAAATTGAAATCAATTGTATGATTTTATGCCTTACTTTTGATTACTTTTTTAAAAATGTATTTTAGACATTTGATTCCTTTAGTTTACAGGACTCATAAATGACATTTACATAATATTAAAATTATTTTAAATTATTTCTATTAATTTAAGAAGAAGTCATTTTATCTATTGCCATACAACAATCCACTACAATTATAATAATGTAATATGAACAAAAATCCAAAGTTTTCTTTTGTTGTTTTTTTTTAGTTAAACATTCCTTTTTGGTACCCCAATCATGAGTGGACCCTAATGTAATATGTATTTGAAGCCTATGCCATTAAGTCATGTTGAAATACATTGTGTTGGTTTCATAAATTTGGAAGGATTGTTCACCAAGTGTTAAGTTTCACTAGGTATCGATTTTTGTTATTGAAAATTGTTTATAAAAATGATTGTTCATGAAATGTTGGTGTTGATTTGTTTTATAAATCCTTTGATATTGCAAAGATTGATGCAAGTTGTGAAAAAATAAACTAAGGAGGCCACATATGTGGGGGTGGGGAAGGGCAAGTAATGTGCAGAAGCAAAAATATTTGTGGAACATCCCACACAATATTATTATCAAGCTTCCATTGATGAAAGAAAAGAAAAAAACACTTGAAGAATCCCAATGGAATTTAGAAGGTGCAAACTTGTTGTTATAATATGTTATAAATATTCAATCCTTACTTTTATAAGGTCATGCTTATACCCTATATACCTTGGTGTTTATGTGGTTGGGTTTGCAAATAATTGGCATTGAATTTTTAAGTCCTAGCTAGGGTAACATCACCTATTAAACAATAGTTGAATTTTTGTGTCAATATGAGAAAGATGATAAATTGACTTGCAAGTCAAAAAATACTTCAAAGATTGTGGCATTACAACCACAACCAATTTGATTGATATCTTTTAATGTGTGAAGATTTTGATGTGAATTTGACACATATATTCATATTGCTAATGGGTCGTTGTAGTGGCATGGAGTTGAGATTATCTTTGTACCAAGATGTGAGACTAGGAGGCATTGTCAATTTAGATGTTCAAAGTGTCCTAAACTACTAGCTAATGGAAGATTGTTTAGTTGATGGATTTGATCCCACTAAAATCCACTAAATTCTTATAGATTGCCATTGAAGTCTAAGGGTAGCAATGTATATACATTTGATTAAATTAGGCATATATAGATAATGGTTAGTTGTTATCCCAAATGGGTACTAGATGGAGTTTAGTGGAAAGGGGTGGGGCATGCTAGAATATATCATAGCGGGGTGTTTCCCATACATTTTAGAATCCCCTCATGTTGATTTACACTTCTACCACTTAGACCACATGCATCCATCTAAAACAATATGGGGTTTAGCCCCACATGGCAATACAAGGGTTTATATGGGGGTGCGAATGGGAACAATGAGCTAATTGGATTATTGGAAAAAAAGATTGCATGTCATTTTTGCCAATTTTTTTTCCATATGAATGAATTTTGGATTTTTTTCTTACAACGTGTTATAATAAATGCCTATAGTTATCCAAATACATGACATGCTTTTTTCTTCATCATTTTTCAATAAATGTGAAAAATTGAAAATGCCTCAATTCCTTATAAATTCAATGTTTCATCTTTAAAAATGATAATAATTTTGAATATTAACCAAAATTTTTAAAAAATACATTTTTATGTTTCCTTGTATGATAAACTACAAATTTTCTTGACAAATCATGTACATTTTACCCCGTTAATGCGTGGCAAAGGACTTATGAAATTCTAAAATTTTGGATCAATTTTGGAAAGTTCTTTGAACTTTTAAAGTTTTACAATTCCACATATCTTAGGGTATGAATGTTTTTTTAATGTGATTAAGTCTCTATCCTCTTTATTTTTTCCCCATCAAACGTGATTTATTATACAATTCCTTTTGATAATCCTTTGCAAAATTGACTAATGTTCGCACATTCCTGTACATTTTTCAAGGTCCCAAATCAAAATTTAGAACTTAAAATTTCATCAAATGGACTTTTGGTTTGAATTCCTTCACATTCAAATGAACGAAAAAAAAATGACTTGCCATGATTACCATGGCTTTAAATGGAAAAACATAAATATTTATCAAATTTTGATTATTTTTCTTTATTGTTCGACAACCTTTTTGGCTCAGTGGATTGTGACTGCACCCATCAGTGAAAGCACATTATAGGTGATCCACTTTTCACCAAAAAGGTAATGTATAATTAGTATCATAGTACATAGTAAGTTAAAATTTTGATGGCATCATTTGACAATCTTATACATATGCAAAAAACCTTAGAATGTGCACAACAACATTTTGAAACTCAAATTTCACTTTAAATCAAGATTATTTTGATACAACGATTAGATGAAAATGATTGAATAAAACTACTGTACACAACATATATAATGTGGAATTTTTTGTTGGCCATAAGGCCTCATGTTTGAGGTTCATAATACATTACTACACAAAAGAAATATGAACAAATAATGCAATGTCCATATAAAATCTCTTTTTCTTTCATTTGGTATTGGTTTTTTTTTTCAAATACATAAAATATTTTTTTTAATTATTGAATTTTTTAAAAAATTAAATTTCAACCACAAATATTAAACCTCCAAATGGCCCTAGATTTAATTGGTGTATATCAATAATAGTGACCACAAAAAAATTCAACAAAAAATTTCACCCACAACCTTAGTTTTGAAGTATGTATGTGATTTTTCATATTTTGTGTTGAGTAGTATTTCATCACAAATATACTTC
Source organism: Sphagnum tenellum (assembly GCA_963921925.1). NCBI lineage: Eukaryota > Viridiplantae > Streptophyta > Sphagnopsida > Sphagnales > Sphagnaceae > Sphagnum > Sphagnum tenellum. The sequence goes on from OY998145.1 coordinate 6,434,237, forward strand.
ATATGTTGAAGTCACCATTTTTTGTTGGATTTTTCTTTTTAAGTGGTTGTCTTAAGTCTAAATCTAATCTGATATACTTCAAACAAACAAAAATAATCCAAAATGTGATGTCTATGTTTACATTAAAAAACCAAATGTAAATTACAGTATTTGTGATTACAATTTGGGGGGGAGGGCGTAGTGTATTTTAAACCATATGAACCTTTAGTAGAAGTTAATTAACCATGCATACAACGTGGTGTGCACACATTGCAACTCTTTCCAGGAATTATTAACATAACTTATCATTAAAAGATCACTATGCACCACATGAAAATAGTGTGCAACCACTATAGATCATCATTTGATGTAGTCACTAGAAGATAAATACAATATACATCCATTGAAATAGTCACAAGAAAATAACTATGCAATCATTAGAATCATCAATGTGCATTTCATTTGAAGATCACATGGATAATCCATTCGCCCTTATTTCGGGTAGATCAATGCCATTACATTAAATTAATCCACTAGGATTCCATTGGTCGTTGCCACATGACCTCATTCATTGGCCAATTTCATTAAGTTAAGCAAGATATCACTATAATATCACTATAGTGGAATTGGTCCAATTCGTTAAAAAATGAGTGAATTGCATAGTGGTTGGGGCCACATCTCTTAGTAGTGTGGGATGAAGTTCAACGATTGTTGAAGTGCTCTAAAACCTTTGAATTCTAATGATAGTACATCACAATATCATTCATAAACTTCTTTGTAGTTGGCTAGGTTATGTAGGAATTTTAGATTCTAGTTTTGGCCTAATGGTTTTTTTTCCACTTTGTAAATTTTCAATCATTATAGAATGATGTATATTTATGTATAATATCATGATACATTTTCCATTTCAACACATGTTTGTCAAATAATTTATGTATTTAAAAAAGTTAATTTTCGTCAAATATTTCTCAAGTATGCAATTCCCACCCATTTCACCATTTTTGAAATTTTTGTAATTATTGTCCAAGAGCACTAGACAATTGGAACATTAGTTGCATGAGGGATGGTAAAATGCATCATTCAAATTTTTTTTGCTTTCAAACACTCACACCACGTTATTTTCAACAAACGTTTTTTGGCCAAACCCAAGTTCAAAGTCAATAAACCATTATTGATATCAAGACAAACAATGCATGTGATGTGGCAAAATATTCCATGGTTTGTCAAAGAATATTCTATCACATCATGAAATATTTTGCCATGTCACTAAATGATTTTCATGTGGTAGACAAATATATTACAAATATTCCATGACATTGCGTAAAATATTTTATAAGATTCCTTTTTGTTCACTTGCTAATGTCGTTGGTACTTATTAGAAATGGATCCTCATCTACAATTTGATTAGGAATTTGTGGAAAGTCTATAAAAATATCTCCATCTACATTGGAAACTAGATCAACAAGCTAGGTCGTGCTCACATTCTTCAATTAAGTGAGTGCATTTCAAAGTCTAGCACATTGCTTTATTAGCCTTGTTAACCTCCCTTTAAATGAGTTTCCTACTACTAGATCTCGCCTTATTCATAATGTAACAAACTACTCAATCTAAGCTAATATGAACACCTAAAGTTCTTGTGCTAAAAATTCAAAACAATCATTTAACTTCTAAAGACTACTCATAATCACATGCACAAAAAACAAAACAAATGTGTTGTCAAAGCTTGAGGTTCATAAATATGGTGGCCACATTTGGCTTGCAACATCGTGTTTGTTGCTTAAAGTAGCAAACATAATGGAAGCTTGAAACTTATACACTTGTGCACCATGGACAACAACAATGCACACTTCACATTGATCAAATATAGTTGAACCAAACTTTGAAGTATAGGGGCTAGGTAGGGTTAGTTGTCATCATTGATGGTCAGGATGTAATTTCAACCTTACATGATTTGATCTAAATTGTTCATTGATTGCAAAGAAAAGTAATCATTTCATTCAGGTCCATTTATTTCAAATCATTAATCCATTGTTCACATCTATATGGGTGTTGTTAATTGTGCAAAATATATAAGAAATTTAATGAATTTTTTAATGTTAGAGGGTTGGAAAATAATTTAAAATCTTAAGTTAAAATGTTAAATAACTTGTGTCAATTTCCAAACCACCACAATATTTTCTAATCAATTTTGAAATCCAAAACTCTAGTTAAACATTGCATTGAAGGTGATTTAACACTAAAAATATATAATTATGGTTATTTTTTTGATAAAATAATATTTTGATTCTAAAATTGATGAAAATTTAATAATGAATAAGAAATGAAAATTTCTAATTTCAACATAACATGTGGATTAACGTTAGAAAATGATAACAGGGATTGGTTACAATGTTTAAAAAGTCCTTTTAGATGTGCAAAGATCAATGAAAACATTTCAAACTTTCCAAGGAATTCCATCACAACACATTAAATGAAACTATGTGATTTTTTTCCCATGTTGTAACCTTTCACTCATCATTCAATTTAAAATACACTTTTTAAAGTAGTGGTTATATAGAGTGTGGTTCTATGAGCTCGTTTGCAACCCTAAATGTGATTATTACCCTTTTTAAATATTTAAAGAGAAAACTAAAAATGAAACTGAAGAAAGCAATAATTGTGTTTGTAAGGCTCACATGTGGTGACCATTTGGGGTTAAATGTTAAGTTGGAACATATTGAAATTCAATGGTTATGTAGGTGTTTAATTCATTGGACACCTATTCAAATCAAATGTTTGAAGAAACAATGTTTGCCCCTAATAGAGTAGGCTTGGATCTATAAATAAATAATAATAAAAACATCCTTCCTTGTTGAAGTGAGTTGCAACTCTCTGGATGTTATTGCAATGTGTTCACAATAGTTTAATTAATTATATATATATATATATATATATAGTGTGCATGTTGAAGAAAGTTGAGATCAGTATGAATACAAGGAAAGGAATCGCATATATAGTCAAGGTAAAACCTTACTAATGGTTGTGAGTAAAGTTCTCCTTTCCACCTATCACCTTGATCTTGACAAAAACAAAACTATAGACAACAAGCATATTATATAATTATGTATGTACAATTGATTTATTTTTAAAAATAGTTTGTTGGGCTGTTATCTCCATATTAAAAAAAATAATCCAACCTGATAAATAGCAATTCTTGCACAAAGTTGATGTAAAGGCCATGGGCACGATGATTGTAATTAATCCCAATGAATACATGTTTGTAAATTGTGGACTCTTATTCCCAATTTACACAATAGAACAAAAGACAACATGAAATTGTTGTTTGTGGATTTGTATTGCATAACAAACCATGTTGCTACAAACAAAGAATGGGCTTGCTTTGGAAAAGGAAAAAGTAACCTTGAAAAAATGTGTTTTGTATGATCTTTGACCACCAATAATACTTTTTGTTGCAATATTTCAGTTGAAAATTCCATGTCTATTCCTCTCATTCTTCTGTTGCCACAAGTGAAGTAGTTCCCATATATAGATGCACCGAATAAATATTCGGTACTATTTGTTTTCAAAATTTGATCAACCAAAACCACTTCATTTTGTTAAGTGATTAAGAAAATGAATGTAAAAGCATGCTAACAATCCCAAAATCCTGATTATTTCAAATGTTTTTCACAATGAACATGAAACCATAGATGACATGTAAGTTGCAAATTTCTGCTATGTGCATCTTTTCATTATATGGTTTTAATATTTTGGTTATTCAAAACTAGGAGACAAAAAACCGAAAATATTAGCAATTCATAGATTATTTGGTTTGAATGAATTTGACATTATGAGAAATAATTGATATGAATTCCAATGTGTCCTCATGCTAAGCACAAGTTTTGGTCAGGTCTGTGGAGGTTGTCAAATTTACAGGGTGGGCTCTCTGAGGTTTTTTAGGCCTTGATACAGATTGGCTGCAAAAGCTATGTTATTTTAGTGGGATCTACAGTAATTAGTTTGAAGGCGCATTCAAATTTTTATTTTTTTTTTGCAATAAGCCTCTTTAATGGGCCCCAATTATGCAAGAGTTTTGAAAGCTGGAAGCATCTCAACATAGAAGAATTCGCACCTCTCACATTTACGTGAAAGCGCTTATTTATGGGCAGATATATAACTTCCAAGAGGACAATGTTAGGCAAAGCATATGGGACAAAGCCAGGTGCTATTGGGAACACCTTGGGAACTTGCAGAAGATGGTGAGAACTTGGTGAGAACAAATTAGAAACAACAAAAATCCAAAAAAACCATCCTACCTCATTTAAAAATAAGGGATCTGTTTCCCACCCCTGGATGTTGAATGCTCTGGCTACCTAGTTACCAAGTCTTAAGATACTGGAGATGATAAGGCATAGTCACTTTCTAAATTTCTACATAATCCTACAATACATGGCATCCTGCAACAGAGGCAGTGGTTTCCTACCAATCTTGATTTTCCCTTTATTATCTGCATCCCTTATTATGTATATTTCTCCTGATTCAACCCGCTGCATTTAATCCCCAGTAATTTAACACCTAAATACCATGAGGCAATTCTCTGCATATGCAGTCCCAAACAAGAAATAGCTAATAAGACACTAGTGAGGCTGGTGGTGCTAATTGTTCTCCACACTGGAAACTTTCTCTTATATACAGAAGGGAGAACTATACTTCCTATCTAACAATATACATCTGGCAACTCCTTTCTACTTAAGTAAACCTAGAAGCACCTAATAAATATGTCTGGGACTTGTTAATGGGAACTCATTTGCTTAACACATTTAGGAGCTGCTTTACAAATGCTTCTCATCAAGGCCTGAACTTTGTGTGACTTACACAGAAATAACATTTTGGATGCTGTATTATGCTGTTAAGTCATCAGGAATGTTGAGCTGATTGGAGCCCATGACCTTCCCACCCACATCTGGAAAAGTCTCATGTCCAGGACGGGAGGTTACAGATCCATCACTCTTAACCATCAGAGGGTACACCATCAGGTGGCCTCTCATGCCACTTGTTGTTGGAGCCGTATACTGCAGCCAGTTTGCCTCTGCCATTTGGTTTACTCTATGGACACATTCCAGGGTCTCGGGTGCAAGGAATGTGTTTTCCAAGACACCCAAGTGCTCTGCCCACAGTGACATTCTGTAGCCGTGAACCTGGCCATACACATATGATGTTTGCAATGCTAATGTCAAGTTGTCAGCTCTAATCTAGTAGATCAATCAGACAAAAGTTTCTTCCTCCTGTCCAAATTGTCCACTGCACTTTTATTGCGGACATCCAAGGAAGATATCTATCAGTACTATGATCTGAGAAGTTTAGACTGAAATAGTTGGACTCACCTGACCATGAGGTGGGGCACACTTATGTGCCCATGTATGATGTGGCTGATACCCACCCATGGCAATCTCTGTGTCCCGTGATCCATCCATGGACCGCTGGTTGATGTTAGCTGAACCCAAAATGACAAGCTCATCATCCACTATCATTCCCTTGGAATGGACATAGATCATAAATCGCCTGTTCTTTTGGGCTTGTCCCTGGGAATACAAATCCAAGTACAACATAGTGTATAAGTGGTTATGTAATATCCATATCCAACTCGCATTGCCCCTACTTTAGTCCAAACGGTTCAGACAACTGGAACAGACTGCATTCAACCTTGCAAACAAAAGAGAGAGAAGGCACTCACATGCTTTGAGTTCAGATCAGGTGGTTTCACTGGTTCAGGCTCCAAAGGGCTCTTCACTTCCCGGTTACCAAGACAGAAGAAGTTCAAATAATCCTGGGGATGTTGTTGTCCATTGAGACTGCTATCCCGTATTGCATCCGCAATCAGAAAGTACATCATCTTCATTGTCTGGGACTGCACACATAAATTCCACATGCAAAACTAATGATATGCTGCTTTAGGTACAGATGACTGTCAGAGATTGGTGCAAGAAATGCAGCATACACAGTGACAAGATCCATTATAAGATGCAGCTTGGAACTCGATTTCTTTTGGTTGCATATTGATGTACCTACAGGAATCCAAGAGTAGTAAAAAAGACAAGGAAGTATGTTCGGACAAATACCTGGAAGTACAGAATCTCCTGCACAGGCCCACTGTCTGGAATGCCCTCAGGAAACATGGGCACAACTATGTATACAGCAAACCTCTGACCTGCTCTAATCTTACTGCAAATCTTCAAGGTCAATTCCATTGGAATGAGGTGATTGGCACCTGTTTCCCACAACCCACTAAACATATCTCTATTATAGATGCGAGATACGTTCTGGCCCAGAATGGACAGAGGAAGCCTCAAGGATATATGTGACTGCAGTAGAGGAAACAACAGGAAAACAGCTATTTGCTTGATTGAGATGTTAGAACTTTACAACCAATAATCCAGTAACAACCAAGGAAACCACTGCAATGCACAACCAACCTGTAGAAATAAGACACAAAAGGAAAACAGCAACTAAGGAATTGCTTTATAAAGAGGGATATTACCAGCGACATCATAGTCTGGCCAGTTGTAAGAAGATCCAAGAAAGTACTGATTCTCAATATATATGAAGTGCTGGGCCATACGGATGGCTTTGACATAAGCCATCTGAATGCTTACATCGATAGCAATACTCTTCCCCCAAACAAGATGCTGCACCACATCCAAAGATATCCAGGTAGATTACATGCCATGAACCAGGATCTGTTGTTTGAATAGATCAGGATCTCCACTTCATCCCACCATCAGTCACCTAAATGATTCAACTGAAATACTTTCTGACAAACACATCAAAGGAAGTAGAGGCCACATTAAAGGAAGTATAGGCAATTGCTGAGACCTGTGTTTGAACCTCTTCCATAGTCTTTGGGAAGCCCTTTACTGATCCTCCATCAATTGAGCGGAAAACCTGAAATGTACCAAAAGTGTCCTTCTGTATTAAGAGACCACATCAACATGCACCAATGAGAGCAAAACCTTAAGGCTGCTTAAATTTGAACATTTCTGCCTGGAACAACACAATAGAACCATTTTACTAATATTTGCTTTGAGTGTGCCTCTTGCCTCTTATACAAAGGAGAGAGATCAGGGGCCAAGAGCTGGTAATTCAAAGCCCAAACTTCAAAAGAGCTTCCACCTCAACAATCACTGTTTTGCAATAGAAGCAACCACAGGTCATCAGTGACCCCACACACATGTAATTCCTAAAAGCATGATCACATGAAGAGCTCACCTGGACATGCCAGGACTCCTTATCATAGTTGTCAGTCACATAGACTGCAGGATCTCCTTCAAGAGGTGCTTGATTTGAAGGCCCCAGAATCCAGCCACTCTTATCAATATTAACAAGCTCATCATCGTGTAGTCGTGTTGCCTTTCTCCAGCACTGTTCAAAGTTTGTAAGGATGTCATATGAGGCAGGGCCTTCAATTTTACAGTGCCAGTCATGCCATGGTTGTCTTGGACCTCCAGCCTCTGCAATCACCTGCTGCAAAGCTGTTGCTATTTCAATAATGTTCTCTTTCTGTCTCTCTCAAAATGTTGTTTTGTAAGCTCTTTTTGTTCCCTAACATAGAGCAATTTCTTCTTAACTTGCCTGAACTTCAATTAAACTTGAAGCATTTATTGCTTTGGTTTCTATTCAGGTAATACTAAAGCAGTAGAAGCTCACTGGGAAACTCTTGTTGTAGAAATCATCCTTATGCTCATTCTGCAAGGAATTGAAGAGATGGTGCAAGGGTGTATCCCAGCGACCATCACAGAGATCCAGCCCGCCAATAAAAGAGGTGAGTTTCCTCATATTTCTGGGCCCCGAACTGTCAACTATCATCAGCTTCTGGTGGTGTGAGTACAGTGTTCCCACAACCTGAAATTTGTAACTTCAGCATGATTACTCACAGTTGGAAGAAATGCTTCACAATTGAGGAAAAGTTCACATTCATGCTTCTTGGTTAAAAATGACAGTCAATTGATGAAGATGGATGTAGAATAAGTGTCAGCTTTGACACTACAGTCAAGACCATCAGGACTCCCCACTTTCACTAAATTTTTGCAAGACAAAGCAAGAGGAAACACCAACACAATTCACAAGCTCAATTCTAAGCCAATTATTCTGGTAGCAGAGCTATACCTGTTGCCTGAACCAGCTAAGTTTTGAATCACCATAGCGAGCAGCCAAAACACAGCGTACACCAGAATGCTTGAAAAACTTCTTTGTTTCTTCATCATGTGTTTTCATTATACCATCCTGAAAGAGCAACAGGGTTGTGTGAGCTAATTTATTAAAACAAACATCTCTTCCTTTTTCTATCACTGAATATACCCTCACTCCAACCAGCATAAAACTACTGCAGACCACATCTTCCACCGCCAATCACCTGAAACTGTAAACCTCTAGCCACATCAAACCCATAGCAAGACAGCCTGCCCACTCTATTGCTACACAAATTATTTATAAAAACTATTGGTTCACACCGTTTTAAAAAATGTATTGTCGTGTGATGTTTTGTCATTCCAGATTAATAACAAGACGCAAACTCCCTCCCCTGCTTTTTTCTTCAAAAGCTCGCCCAGTGTCAAGTTCCCTGTCTCAGGAAATGGTCGATTGCGATCACGTATGAGTTTAACCTTATCATACACAGACCACCCTACAATGTACACTAAGTGACGCGCCTCCATGATTGCAGTGCACATCTCTTCCCAACATTGCTTGTGGCGATATACCTGGTCCCCATCGAGATAAACTTCAGGAAGAGTGTTATCATAGATGTGCGTGTCTTGGTAGAGTGAGACCTTGCATCCTTTTCTTAGAGGGAAGTAAGTGCAAGGTACCCCATTGCCATCACCAAGTCCTGTGGTATACAATGAGTTTTTCTCCACTGGCAGATAGCGCACAGAGACATGCAACTTTGCACCTTGGTGGCAGATCTCCCCCTTTGTATTCAGTATGTCATACCAGCCCTCCACAGTGTCTCCATTTAGAACCTGCTCAATGGGTATTTTCACATCTCCAATAATTTTGCTCCCCAGAATATCTTGATCTTTTAGTGTGATTTGAACATCATACACAAAATGTGCAACAGGGACTACAAAGTGCTCGTTCCACTTAGGGTTCACATTGTTGTTGATGACCCGAGTTCGAGCCACCCGGGCACCAGCAAGGATGACTATTGCATATGGATCACTTGTGATCACCTTCACATTATGCTCACTGGCCTTTGCTTTCACTTTCTGGATTTTTGTTGGTAAATTGGACACAAATTGTCTCAGCTTCTCAGAAAATAAGTCCATGTTAGGGAGGTTTACTGCCTCATACAGCATCACATCAAGAGTTCCATGCAGCAAAAAACGTGCTGCTGATAGGTAACGATTTGATTTTGAAGCCAATCCCATCACTGCTCGAATCACGTTTGCAGGACCTACTGTACTTGTCTGGCCTGAGAATCAACAATGGAAATTCAAATGAGAAATGAACAAGGCCACAGGAAGTCTGATATTGAAAAACACCATAGGCCTACTAGCAAGTGGATGTCTGAGTCTCCCATCCACTGATCTTCAAGGAACTCCCATAACCATGAAGCATAATAACATAGCAACAAGACTACTAAAGTAGTTTGTAGCAGCTGAAAATTAACACTCTCTAAAACCCTAGTACCAGAAAAGATGAAAATCAACCTGGCACACCACCTTGTGGGGAAACAGAACTGTGAGGTTGATGGGATGCTGAGGACACTAGTGAGGTTGGCATTTGTTGCTCAAACTGAATATATGGGCCATCTGTTTGACAACCACTGCCGAAGTAAGGATATCTCATACTAGCCTTCAATGCAAACCTCATCAACTGGTATCCCCAAATACACAGAATAGATTGTTTGTTTTCTTGTGTGGCACTTCACTAGTGTAGGGCTCTGATCAACATACAAAATGGGAAGATCACAGCTTCCAAATAGTGTCAGATAACCTGCCAAGAATAACTGTGAACACAAAGATTTCAGAACAGAGGCCCTGACAGCCACATTGGTTCCTCTAAATGGATAGTTGGACCAATGACCCATTGCACATGAGTGTCTTTCATCAACTTGAGAATTCAAACGGAAGAGAAGAATTTCATACTTGGAAATGGCCCTGGGTTCACATGATGTCCCATCCTGTTGCTAGTGTGAAATTGAGCACCAGGGTAATGGCCCTCACTGTCACCAATGTTCCAACTTCCTTGTTGTTGAGTTTCCCCGGTTGTTTGTAACGGGATTGGTAAACCCACTTGACTGATTAAGCCCCCGGAACCAGGACTTTCACAGTAACCTAAATCATAGCGGGGTTGTGCTGGGGGTACATAACAGCTCGCGCTTGTACCCCCTGCTTGCGGGTATAGAGCTCCAACGCTAATAGTGTCTCTGGATGCTGCCAGGGGAGCAAAAGAAGCCACACTTGGATCCGCCGCATGCGTATACGTACGTGCCACACCTCCCGGTCCAGAAGGCAATGGGCATATTGGAGGATACAAGGAGCTCGCTTGTGGTTGCCGCTGCTGTGCAAAAGACGTGTAGGGTTTTGGATACAAGGATCCAGCTCCTTGCACATGATCTGTCTGTGCATAAAATGATCCCGGGTTATGAGCATACAATTCAGAGTTATGTCGGTGAAAGGATCCTTGACTAGAAGACGGAGCCACGTTTACTCCGAACGGCCGAGTCGGATGAACCCAATGATGGCTTCCTCCTCCATCAACACCACTCAAGCTACCTGTGCGGGTCTGGTCAGACATTTGGGCGCCTATTTGTAATGAACGAGAATAGATATTAAACGCATCTCCTAGGAGGTTGGAATGCGTCACCTCTTGGCGGTCAAGTTCACAGTAATGAAACTTTGGCGATAAGATACTGATCACTGACCCAAAACCGCTGGTCTTGAAACATAGTCCTGAACTTGCAAATGCATATAAAGCTACGACACAAGCTCTCTCGATCCATCACCGGCATCTGGCTATCGTGTTTTTTCACCGCATCCCTTTTCACATCACCATTTCGTGCATACCCATGCCGCTTTTCCATACTATGCACTTCGTTGTACCTTGCCCCCCATTCGCCTTTCCATTCCAACACAAACTACGAAGACCCAAGTCCCCATGTCCCTGCTCATTCTCGACACCGACGATTTTCCAAGTGCAATCGATCGCGTCCTGCGTAAGAGATATTCTTGCTTGCTCCTAGAAATCGGCTGGGGTTTGGGTGTCCATCTCAATTCGACAGGTCGGTATGGAGGGAGAATGGTTAGTCACCATTATGTCCTCTTGATGGCGCCGGAAAACGATCAGGTTCTGCTCTGTGGAGACAAGAGAGCGCTCATGGCGTCGAAGGAGGGGCCGATATGTAGGCGAGCATTAGATCTCTAGCTGCCCTTGGTTAAAAATAAACCACGGGTTTGACCCAATTGAAGCTTCATTAATTGGTGCACGGACGTAATCACAATGTTAAACTGGCTCGTGTGCTTATTTCTTCTTGCTGCACAGTGTAGCTGATGTCTGGAATTGAAAATTTTGCATCGTGCTTTTTGAGAGGAGAAGTGGAGCATTGACTTTATAGTCTAGCAGAGCTATTTCAATTCATTTTTTGTGTTGTAGATGCAATGGCCAAGTTCAAAGTAATCCAGCTCAATTTTTTTATGATACTAACAATGATGGTATTGTCATAGTTCTAAAATATCATTTGTGCATGTTTGGTAGCTTCCAAGTGTCTAGTTTGATGGAAATGAGATTGGACAATAGTGCTAGGTACCATTTCTAAGAGCCATGTCACCCATAGGATGGGCTTGAATGGAAAGGGACTTATAGAGAAACGACTTATTTCAATAATTTTGTAGGCTTTCATAATTACTCCTAGCTCTACAAATTTGGTTATGCAAGATCACAATGTGATCAAGATCAAGGAAGAGGTTTTAGATTTACCAATTGTTGTGATGTTGAACAATTCTTCTTTTAATGGCAATGTTGTTATTCTTCCTCTTTTGACACCCAATCCACCGCAAGTACAAGTTTGAAAGGCAAAATTGAGAACACTACATTCGCATCCACTTGTGAATGTGATATATAATTGATTTTTTTTAATGTCAAAGATGTCTTTAGAGCATTTCTTGAAGTCTGGAGAGGTATAAATGAATTGTGTAAATTAGATTATGATAGTTTTGTCAATGAAACAATTAAATACTTAATGTATTTCTTTGATGGAACAATGGTTTTCATGCTACCAATCAAAGTCCCAACCATTTTGGGTGGCATGCATGGCATGGATAAATGGGATGATTGGCATGTTTGGATTGCTATGAAAACAACCAATATCAAGAACACAAATGAACTCATGCTCAAAAAATTCTTGTTGCATTGGGTACTTGTGTTGTGAAAATGTAACATGTGACCCACTTCTTATGTAAAGGTAAAATGAACCAAACCAAGAGGGACAAATAATCCATTTCCCCATTCATTCCAAAAAATGCCCTTCCATCTAAATCCACATTGGCATGAAACTCTTGCAAATTGGTTTTTATATGTTTAAAAATTTGTGACCTTCAAATCTAATATGTTTTTCTTAGGAACAAAAACATGATAGCATCAACGATATCCATATCAATGAACACAAGCACTTGGCATGGCAAAGGGTCTACTTGAAGAAACATGAAACTTGTCAACTAGTTGATGGGGGATGAAGTCAAATGATTGCCCAATGTGAAATATTTGTTGAATCAACTAACTAATAACAAGGAATTTTTGTCAAAACAAGTTTTTATGGATGAAAGTGAACTTGTTGATCTTTTGACAAATCATTATTTGGGATAAAATCGTGTAGAATTTCTCAATACTTAGTTCACCCAACATTTGGACATGATTAATAATTTCAAGACTACTTCGAAAGGGACAAATTACATTGACAACATCCTTAAGTTGATGAGGAGGCTATGATGTGACTTCATTTAAAATAGTGCCATTTCTAAACAAGGGTGAATAAAATGTACTTAATCAAAATGTTTACACATGGACCAACCAACAATGGTTGACCTTATGAAGCGTATATAAGTCAAAAAAGATTTTGAAAATACATGAATCATGTTTGACCATGTCAAATTTATTCAAGGGTGGATTGTTGTGGCTTGTCATGTATATGACCTTGGATATTGCAAAGTTTTTGTTAATGACACTTAGTATGTTCCAAGTTAGTTTCAAAACATAAAAATTAAGACTAAGGAGTGAAATACATATTCAAGTGCGGTCATTCACACAACATAACTATTAAATGAACGCATAAATGTAAGTTATGAGCTCTTAATGTGAGCATGGGAGCTTGATTTTGATGAACAAGGAGGATTTTCTTTCAAATAATTTTTGTCGTACAGGTAAAATATTCCATGCCATGTAAACAAATATAATTTGTCTATGTGGAAATATTTTCCCAATTAAACCAATGGAACATTCAAATCATGAAAATATTTTTCTCCAATATTCTTTTAATGGTAAGAATAAAAGATTATTAAACCACCCAATATAATGTTGAACATAATTAATCAATATTCATCTAGCACATTCAATTTGAAGTGTGATTTCTCACACAATGTAACATGATTCATACCTATTAAATTTATAAATCAACATTAATCCAATCTTTTAGTTAATCAAATCCTATTAGATCGTAATAATAACAATTGGCACAATTATTGGCCATGGAATGAAACACATGTAGCATTATGTTGAGTGTTACAATAGACACTTTTTTTTACAAATTTTGTTGTCACTTCTTATTATTACTTCTACCTACATAGAAGCTACATATTGAGCCACAAATGACAAACCTTACCACAACTCCAAGTTGAGAAATGAACAAAAATTTCAAATTGCCCACAAAACATGACATGTTGTAGTACATAATACATGTGTTTACATGGCACCCATTTCCCCCATTTCCTCAATGAGCTTGATTGAAATCATAATACCAAAATCCATGCAACTGCGGGTTAGGAAGTTCCCAATTGTAACTTCATATTACGTTTTGTTTGAAGTTTTGCCACATAAAGTCTTGTAAATTTGACCATATCCAAGAGCATCAATGTCCAATGATGATTAAAAAGTTGCCACAATAAACCAACATTTCTCACTAATTGTAATGTTGTTTTGACATGGTAAATGGTAGTGTGCATCGAACAACATTCCCATTTTGTGTTTTGGAATATGACACATCATAAAATTAATGTCTCACAAATTAGTAATGGAAATTGTGAAAAAATTGTTCATTCATAATTCGAGCATTTCAAGCATTAATATCATGTATTGAACACACATTTGACACAAATTTATAAGATGATGCGAAATTCATGTGACATTCGTTCATTCATAGGTTCATACTTCATCTGTCAACACATTTAACTATATTTTAAATGAGTTTTCAATGCATGATATTTGTGTTTAAAATGTATAAACCTATGGATGAACAAACTTCGCATGATTTTCATTCTTAATTCATTGCATGCTAAATTTTTGATGCATTGCATTTGCAAGTTGATTTATTGGAACCAAACTTTCCACACCAAATGATAAGATTATGAAGAAGTATAAGTTAGCATCTTTGATGACAAAGTTTGCTTCGTCAAGAGACTTATCGTATCTTTTGATAGATTGGTCCCCTCTTGCACAAACCAAATAGAAGGAATCATTACTCTTGATTACATACTTATGCTTTGTACTCCCCTCACAATGATCATGTCATCTACATATAACTAAAATTTGTGAATCTTGAGAGGTGCACCTACTAAGGTTTATGTCACTTAATGGGCTTCATGGTAATGTCATTACTTGTATTACTAGTACTTAGGTTTATATAATCACTATGGTCTATGTCATTCAACATATGTCATTAAGGTGTAATGTCACGAAGGCATATGTCACTAAGGTTTGTGTCATCTGGGCATAATGTACTATGTCACTACAAGTTGTGGCAATTGGGGCATATGCACTATGGATCATTTCACTTAACCTATGTCACTCAAGTCATTATTTTCATTAAGGTCTATGTCACTTTGGTTTCATATAACTAAAGGTGTATGTCAGTAAGGTTGGTGTCATTTGGACCTAGTGTTTTATGTCACTAGGGACTCACTTATGTCTATGTTAGTTTGTAGCAATTGAGCCTATGCCATTATAGGTCATGTCAGTTGACCTATGTCATTCAATTATCTATTTTCATTACTTGGTTTGTGTGAATTAGAGTGTTTCATTGAGTTTTGTCATTTAAACATGGTCCATGTCACTAGAGCTTACATCATGGTAGGAGCTTGTGCCATAAAGTTCAAGTCAATTGGATCTAATTGGTTATGTGTAAGTCATTTATCATTGATGTGATTGTAGTCTAAAGTTTGTTAACACCGTGAAATTAAAACATGCACATGGAGGTTTGAGATGGTATTTTTGTTGTGGGTTATTGCGCATCTTGTTCCCCTACCTCCATTTCATGTGCCACTCTTAATTGATGCCCCTGCAAATCACAATATAACAATGTTTCATGATTGCCCATAATAAGAGAAGTCATAATTGGTTACTTGGTTTGAAAACCCACCTCGATCTCCTAATAACTTTTGTAGTTGTATATGGGGGTGCAATAATAAGATAACAATTTGCAATATACAACATGTAAGTTCCATGATACCTAAAGTTCCATGAAACAAGGTAATGGTGTTCATTGCAAAGCCATCGGCTCCCATAATTGGCCATGAATAGCCCACATACATTCACTTTCTCTATTGGCATAAAGAGTCTTCCAACATAGGACATTTGCATCCAACATCTCTTGAGGATAATTCTTGGGTCGTGCATTATCCCCTTCCAATTCCCAAAGCCTCCTCAATGTTCTTTGATATGAACTAAAATGCACTCTCATGTAAGTTTCTATGGCCATGGGTTTTAAAGGAAGGTCATACCATTACTACATGCCTAGGTCTTCATATAGTGCATCCCATTGTTTTAAGGTATGCAATCAAAATTGTTGGATTGTCAAGTCCAAATACCAATATGCAGTTTCTTTCACTATTCCTTGCCATACATACTTCAAGCCAACAATTTCCCATGTGGCAATTATTGGAATTTTGATTTTAGGTGTGCTTGTGGCCACAAACTCCTTAACCTCCTATTGGAACATGTTGTGTTATTTTTTGTTATGTCACCTCCATGTTATGTGGAAGGCCTTATGCTTTTTTTTTACATCCATATCCTCCAACCCACTAGAGCTAACCACATTGGCTTTTGGAACTTCAACCATGGTTGTTGTTACAACAATACCTGCAATATGCATAAATGATTATGATGGTCAATTTTGTGACACCTTTTTTGTATGTGTTTCCCATTCACCTTTTATTACCACCATCCCACCCTATTTCCATCGTTTAAAAGACCACTGTTTATTGCTTATTAACTTGGTCAAATGTTTAGCATAGCTAGGACCAATTATTACATTTTTTCTTTCATAACACTATAGCAAATGTAAACATTTTGTATTTGCTATAACCAGATGTGAAAGTAAGCATAGCCAAGATGCCCATTGCCTTGGCCCTTTCATTGGTTTACAACAAAAGCTTAATTTCTACCTTCTATGTGACATAAGAATCAAATACATATTCCAAAAGCAACCTTTTTTTTTTTGGCTATAAAGGTTAGAATTTGTTTCCCTCTTTGGTAATACCTAACCAAACTTAGAACTAGGAACAACTTTGTTCATAACTAGGACGTTGCATGGAAACCTCAATAAAATACAAAGAAATTATCCAACATATTTGGGTTCATGGTCATGTGGAAAAAAAAACCTTTAATGTATCCAAAATTCCAACGCTTACAACAATGTGCAAATGTTAAGCAAGTTAATCCCTTATTTACTAGAGAAACCTCAGACCCACATGCATTTGCAATTAAATTAAAATTTATGCTTAATTTACAACAATGGATTCCACACACCTTAATCATATATCAATGCAAGAAAAAGAAAATATATATAACCAATTTGCTTGCAATAATAATAATTCAGTCAATGAAACTAGCATGAAAGAATGATTAGTTCATACAAGCATTGAAGTGGAAAAAACAGATTAAAAGAGGTGGAATTGAGCTTATGTGCATTGCACAAGAGTTTAGAAAGTTGGAGATGAGAGAAAATTGGCTAAAGGAGGGCCAAAAGGATTATGCAATAGGTACCTTTTTATTTCACGAGGAGGATATAGATACAAGGATAAGAGATATATGTGGCTCCATTTTTTTCAAGTATTATTCATACCAACTCCATAACTTAAAAACAAAGTCCTCAAACATACTTACCAAGCTACGACTACATGGCATTGGGAGAAGGAATAAGGTTTTAAAACATGGTTTCTCATAGGCTTCCAACATCAAACTAAGGTGTGAACTTGGTCATGGCTTCTTTAGACATACAACTATTTACCTTTCAACAATTAAAAACTATTCTTCTTTTGGCTCCAAGGTATAATGATGCCAAATCCAAGACATTAGCTTGTTGGCCAATGAAGTTTACATGCTTGTTTTTGTACTCAAAGGCTAATGAATAAGTTTGAAGCGTAAGCCATACAAAATACTATTAAGTCCCTGGATCTTCTCATGCAACTTTAAACAAATATAATTTTGATGGTTTCATGATGATAAAAAACATGTTAATCAATAGAAACACACCAACTAGGGACATGTTGCAACAAGGGAAAGCAACCATGGTAGGACACATCACCTAATTGACACCAATATCATAAAACTAAAAGGTCATAGGAATGTCAGCCATGAGGCCACAACGTCATTGAAGATGAAAATTGACCAAGAACCTCATATATGTGACACATGGGTTGTAAAGTCTGATATATGTAGTAGTTAGAATATAACTCCATGATCAAATTATAGTCATTGGTAAAAGGAGCATCCAAAAGTTGGGGATTAAAAGACAAGGATTCAAAAGTAGGAGAATTCATGACAATCACAATTCACCCACTCTATGGGCATATCTTTCATTGCAAAATTAGTAAAAGACAATCAATTTTCCCCATTACAAATTTCAACATCTATCAGAAGTTGGCTTGCTAGTATGTGAAGCCCTAAAAGTTTAGTTTTGCAAGCTTAAGCATTTCAATCTGCTTGCACAATTCTAAAGCCCCAATAACATATCCATCTAACTTGTAAACCCATATGGTCTTTGCATCAAGGTAAAATTAAAATTGGGTGACAATCAACCATAGAGGAATATAAAACAAAAGTCTTTCCATAAACATTTTGTTGAATAACACACATCTTAAGGATGTGGACTTTGGCTATAAGGGAAAATAGCCTTATGGGCTAAAGCTTTTTTGATCCTTGTTGATTTTGTTATTATTGAACAAAAAAAATGCATTAAGAAATCAAGGAATATGAGTAGAAGATAGTAACCATAAATAAAGTGAAATGCCATGTATTTGGAATTAAGAAACCCTTAGGAAAAACATATTGGAAATTGAAAATTAACTAATTATTTTCCCCACCTATTAGGTTATTTACCATTCTAGCATTTTATTTCACTTCTTATTATTGTCAACATGAAATAATTCCACAATGTATTATTGGACTTTGCATTTTTACCTTGACATGAGGTAATTTTGTGACCATGTGCATGAAAATATTTGGAGATTTTTTTATGTAGCAATGCAAAGAGGAAATATAATAGTAACTATATATTGATGTCACCATTACTTTGTTTGTGAAGGCTAAGATTTGTATCATTTGTAATAAAACAATTTCAACATAACCTAATGATTTTGTACTATAAGACGTGACCAATTAGTAATGGTTCTTGATTTAGACTCCAATTTAAACAAAACATGCGGTTGAAAGTCAATAATTTTTAAAAAATGTCATGACCTTGCCATATGTAGGACCATGGATGTTAATTGTACACAAACATAGTGGTGTGTGTTGAATGGTGTAGATAGCTCACATCATTTACAACATTGTAACATCAATTCCATTTGAAGATTTATGATGTGATACATGTATAGGGCAAGCAAAATGAAAAGGTAATGACCATATCCACTATTGACAACACAATGCATGAAGAATTAAATTAAAATTAAAGCAATCCTAATGTATGTTGTCCCCATATAATAGTTATCATGGTAGGATGAAAACCATAGTACCTTTACCATTCTTGTTGAATCTTGTTGATCACACAAATAACTTTTATTTTCCAGTTTTTCATTTTGGCAAGAATAATATAAATTTCTTGAAATTCCAAAATTATCAAATCTTTTAAACTTGACCACTTAGAATTGAAATAAGTGAAATGAACATGTTCACTAGGCAAAACATATTTTCTATAACTATTGGCATTGTGCATATTTAATCTTTAATTTGTTCTGGCAACACTGACATAATTTAATTATAACTTGAAATGGTGAAAGTATTATGGTGTGATCCCATTAGCCAAACATTGTCCAACAACCACTATTTATAAACCTTAAACCCATTTATAGTGGAACATGGCTGAATTTTATTTATATATTTGGATGATCACCTAGCTCCATATTGAAGGAACATTTTTTTGTTTTATAGTGACCAATGGGAATATCCACCAATATCATTCAAGGTGTAAACATAGTGTGCATTTTAGTAATATACGTTTGGTCTAACTACTTTATTTGAGAGCAAATACCTTTGCTAATACATTAAGGCAACTATGGTAATTATGGTGAATTTAGGTGAATTTGCAACCAAGCATAATATTTATTACATCATTTTTTCACAACTTTAAATATAAGAATGGCAAAATATTAGTTTTAAAGTTATATAGTCATAAACACACAATATAACAATGTCTAGGCATGTATGATGAATGGAAAATCATATTCACTTCTTGAACTAATTTTGTACGCCCACTACCATTTTCAAACCAAACATTACCATGGTATGGATGGCATGGATATACATATGATGTACCTATAATTCATGGTTGATTACATGCCTTCATGTGTGTCCCAAGGAATAAAAGGGAAAATATGAGATAACAAGGGAGGCAATGGTGCACACGTCCAATTGGCAACACCATGAACATTTCATATTCATGGTGAAATATTGTTGATTGCACATGGGTTACAACCATGCCAAACCATAGGTGTGATGAGCAAACAACATTAGTGGTCTTGCATGGGTTGGCTAAACACCGTATGTTTCAATAATTTGCAACAAAAGACACCACAATATGTGCTTGCAAACATTATCTTCCAAGAGAATACACTTGGGCATTTTCTGTTTTGGACACAAAGAATTTTACAAAGTTACCCATTAGACACTAAACTACCTTACGATATTTCAATTTGGTGCGTGGCAACATGAACTGATGTGGTTGTTCAATAGTGCCTAATGAATGTGGAAGTGAAATCAGGGTTGAAAACACATTATAAGTGAGCCACTTTTGTTCAGAAAAGGTGATGTATAACAAGTATTCCAGTACGCAATAAACTAAAATCTTGATGACACCTTTGGTTAACTTAAACACAAGCAAAAACCTTAAAAATTTGCACAACAACATTTTGGAACTCAAAATTCACTTTGAGTCAAAATTATTTTGATCCAACGTTTAAATGATAAAGATTGAATAAAATCAATGTACACATAATATATAACTTACAATTTTTCAATGGCCATAGGGCTTCATGTTTGTGATTCATGAAACATTACTAAATAATATTTGAATATTCCATACATTCAAATTCTTCAATGTTTGTTGCAATTTTCAAAATAATTCATTAGTTTAAGTTTTAAGCTAATAAAATATACTTTAAACAAGTATAAATAATCCAAAATGTGATGTCCATACATTACTAAAAAAATTAATTGCATAAAGATTATACTTGTGACTATAATTTTTGGGGGTTTAGTGTGCTTTCACCTTCTGGGCAGTAACCACCAAGTTAAGTGCACTACATAATCATTAATTTCATTTTTTTTATCAAGGTGGTCTGTACAGAAATAATGGCATGATACACATGTACATACACATCAAAATCTAAACATGTGTGCATGGGATTGATAATTGTCAATGTAACTTAATTTCCAGCAAGAACAACTCAATTGGGTGGGTCTATTGGGGACATTGTTGTTGTGTTGGATTGTTACTTTTTCATAGCAATCCATAAGTAGTGATTTAATGTAATAAATGTGAAATATTGGGATGCATGACAATGCATGGATGTTCCACATCAACGTTAATTGTGAATAACAATGTGAGGGGGTGTTTGTAGAGTGATTATGTTGATCATAATTTGGAATCTAGTATGGTGGTTGAGGGATAGGGAGGATACATAAGTAGCCCTTGTGACTTTGTGCACAACAACTTACTTTTTGTCATTCCAACATAATTGAAATCGAAAAAGGTTTGCATGCAAGTGCTTAGACTTCATGGAGCGGGTGACAACTGTCAAATCTTGAACATATATAGGTCAAGTTATCAAGTATTTTTGCAAGTCCATGGAAACTTACTCCAATTGGAAACCACGTATATGTTGCCCTTTGTTTCTCCACATGGTGAACCTTTTTTGTTACCATGCATAGGCAAATCTTCACTTCCGTAATTTGCATCCATGCTTGTTGGATTATTGTCTCCATTTCTATGACCAAATCTACAATGGGCAATGCATATATGTTGCCACTTGTACTTGATCCCCTTGGATATAACAATTGGATGCCCAATTTCCATGCCTATCACACCAATTTCTTCCTTGAGTAATGGTTTGGACTTCATAATTTCCCCCAAAGCCCCATATTGGCTTGATGTATGCCCATCCAATGTGACATTGTCCACCGTTGATTGTGAAGCAATTAGACCATTGTATTGGATCATTAGGACTTGGGGGGTGGGAGTGATGTGAATTAGCCCAAGCATTAATGTCATAGCTATGTCCTTTAGAGCATTAGTCCCATCTCACATTATATTTGCCCCCTCCATAGTGGTGGCAATGATCATTTGGTTCCTTGCACTAAGTCCAATGCCTCCCTTAGTTGTTAGGAATAATTCTTTGATTTTGTTCATGGTCATGGCCAACCCATTGACCTTGGCTTCCATACTATCCCACATGGCCTAGTCCATAGCATAACATTGTGGCTTGTTGGTCATGGCCTACATTGATGGTTTTTTCTTGTTTTGTGTGCCAACAATCTGCCACATATATGGAAATATAATTTCACATGTACTAAAAGTCACGATAACATGTACATCACATCCAAACTTATTATATAAACTTGTGACAACTATGACACCATTATTCTAGTCAATATTCATCAAATCATTGTAATTTGACTTAAACAATACCATTCAAAAAAATTCAACCAATGTATAAGTTATACTTGTTAATCTAGCCCATTGTATACACAAATGTCACTATGCAATAACTTGACATATCTAGCTACATTGAATATCATCATTTTAATTGCCATTATGCTAGGTTCAAAGTAATGTCTTAAGGTAACTCTAATGTAATCTACTCCTAATGAATTTAACTAATTTAATGTGATATGCCCCTTACATGCATTTCAATAGTGTGTGCAATTGTGCACCCCTTTGCTCCTCTTCCCGCTCATGATCATTGTCATTTATTCCTATTAACCCCTGCAAAATACAAAACCTTCAAAATTTATACACTAATTTTGACATCAAAGGCCTATATCAATAAGGTTTTAATTGTTACGATTTGTCATTATGGCTTAGGTCAATAAGAGCTTTGCCACTATGGTCTTTATGAAATTAAAGCTTTTACTAGCCACAAATGTTGTGTCATTTAACCTTAGCTAGTCAATATCATTAAAGGTTGTGTGACTAAACTTGCAACATTATACTAAGACCTAGGTTTATATCATTACCATTTGTGTCACTCAAAGTATGTCATTAATGGTTAATGTTACTAGGGCCTATGGCACCCAAATTTTGTCACTTAGGTCTATGTCACTATACTTGTGGCACATGGGCTTATCCCACTGAAGCCCATGTCACGTAACCCATGTCATTCAAGTCTGTAATGTCACAAAGGTTCATGTCAATTAGGCTTGAAGTAAATGCCAATACTCCTTCTATGTCACTATGGCCTATGTCATTTAGGTCAATATAGTCATTAATGTTTGTGTCACTTGGACTTCAAGTAAAAGACATTATTTGGCTTATGACATTGTGGCTTATGTCATTATGGTTTCTATGAGTTAGGATTCTAGATCACTTTAACACAGTCCATGTCACCAAACTTGCACCACTTGGGAGCTTTTGCCATTAAGGTCAATTCATTTGGTTTAATGTTACGTCTAAAGCATCAAGTGGATAATGATTATACTCTAAAGTTTGTTGAAACCATGAAATTAAAACATGCAACTAGAGATTTCACAAATGTTGGAAGTTATTCCACATGATTTCTCTTTTCTTCCACCTAATCATCTCCCACTCGTAATTGTAGCCCATGCTAATCATAGTGTATTAATGTTGGCCGATTACCCACAATAAAAGAAGTCATAATTGGCTACTTGGGTTGAAAATCCAATTCACCTAACCTATCATAGTTTCACATAACAATTTGCAACATTACAAGTTGTAAGATACATGTAACTCCATGAAACGAGGTAATGGTGTTCATCCCAAAACTATTGGTTCCTGTACCTGGGCACAAATAGCCCACATACATTGGCTTTCTTTATTTGCATCTAGGGTTTTCCAATAGTAGACATTTGCTTCCCACGTTTCTATGGGACAATTCTCAAGCCAAACATTATCCCCTTCTGCCTCCGAAAACCTCCTCAATGTTCATTGATATGAACTAAAATGATCCATCATGTAAGTCTCCACAACCTTGGAATCATACCAAAATTACTTTGTAAGATCTCCGTATATCGCATTTTTTTGGGTGTGCAATCGAAATTGTTGGATTGTCAAGTCCAAGTGTTGATATGCAGGGTATAAGCAAGGCAAAGTAGACAGTTCATTGTTCCTTATAAACAAAAATTACATGTAGCCATGAAAAAATTGTAATATATTGAAAGTATGATTTTATGTGTACAATAATTAACATGATGATGATATTTCATTTTATGTTTAAAATACTGAAAACCCCCATTTTGAAAGTATAATTAAATATACTTTTAAAAAATATTTATACTTGCACAAAGTGTTCAATCTTACAAAATGGGCTACATGTAGATGAAATATTGATTAAAAAAAAACCAACTTAATGGAGTTTTAAAAAATACTTATGTATTATCAAATTATGAATGTTATAATCGTAATGTATCAAAATTTTAATATGAAGTAGGTTTGAACACCATTTTGAGCCGGTTAGTTTCAAACGTATTTTCAACCTACTTTTATGATACCAAAGTTTGAACAACTTTGGTACCAACTTCCCATCAATTGAATGTAGGGCCCTATGGTTTTAAATTTCTATTTTAAAATATTTTGAATCTATTTTCTCGTGTCCGTATTAAAAACTGTTCCATTTTTAAATTGGATTTTGGGTGGACTATTTTTTTAATCTACTTTACCTTGTCGACACACTACAATTTCCTTCATTGTTCCCTACCAAACCAACTTCAACCCACAAATTTATCCTTTTTTATTTGTTGGAATTTTGATCTTAAATGTGTAGTCAACATCCCGACACTCCTCCACCACCTTTTGGAAGATGCCATGTTGCTTTCTATTCTCTTGCCTCCATATTATGTGGAAGGCCTTCTTTTTTGTTACTACATGGGTTTTCCAACCCACTAGAGTTGTCCACATTGGCCCATGGAACCTCAAACATGGTTACTACTACAAATGTACCTTGATGGTGTGTAGTTGATTAAAATGAGTGACCTAATGCCTTCCTTACACATGTTTAAACACCACCTATCACAACCCTAGCCTTGGGCTCGCGACCAAGGCAAGGGCTTGTAAGGGTGTGGGCCAAGAAGCAAGCCCGAAAATCACATCTCATGCTCCCAAAAGTGTGGGAGAGTGTGAAGGAATGAACCCTCACTCTCCCAAGTGAGTTCCCATTTTGAGAATTAAAGTTTTGATAGACTCCCGAATCTTCAAGAAACGATTTCAGGGGCCAAAACCCATTGGGTTGAAAAGTTCATTATATCATTGAAAAGCTCTTGCAATGTAAATATCTACAATGGGTTTGCATGACCCATTTGGATACTTCAAACACAAGTTCTGGCCACAAGAAGGGTTGTGAGTCAAATTGACAATTTGACTCCCAACCACTAAAAGTTGAGAATCACCCTGATTTCTTTACGTGCAGGTGGCGTTTAACATATCGTTGAAAAAATCTTAACGAACACTACAACTTTGCTTTAAACCTCATCTCAATTGGAGGTTTACACACAAAATCATGGGCCCCCAAAGTCGTAGGAGTCCCAGTTGTGGAAATTTCAGGACTCCCACTTAGGATTCCTGAGACAAAATGACATTTGGGTGTTGGTCTCGTGGCCAGGCATAGAGTACACTATAAGGGGGAAGGTGGTGGCTTCCCCCAAGTACAGGCCGTGATGAGTCATGTGAATTTGTGTGTGTTTATGGTTCGTCCATGCACTAAAATGTTCAAACTACACACTAACTAACTTATTGTTTGGTTTGTGCAGGTTGGGGTGAGTGATTGAAGTGCTTGTCAATCTTCTAATCCCATCCCGGAGCTTTAGCACACCCTTTTAACCCCAAAGTGGTGCAAGTTAGGAAGCACGCCCCAATTCCTTTTCCTTCTGTTGTTCACCTTTGGACTCACAGTTAAATCCATTAAGGAGCTTGGGGGTGCGATACCACTAGAAATCAAAACCACCATCCCACCTATTTCCATGATTTCCATTATTCACATTATCCACTCCTTGTTGCTTATATGAACTTCTAAAAACTTTTAACATATCCATAACCCTAATGTGAATGAAACAACCATGTCTCATTGAATGAAATAATTGGTGTGTACATCAATTTCTTTACCATGTTATTTCTCTTTGAAATAATTCAATATCATATTAATAAAAATGTTAAATCTGAAATTTATGGAACAAACATTTCCAATTTTAGACTCACTTATGTCTAATTAGTGAACAAAAAACTTTCACAAACACATGGCCATCCAAAAGCAAAACAAAAGTAATAGTGGATGAAAGCACCTTCTTGCATTATTGTGTTTTTTTTCTTTGCACTACAACATTGTCGCCACTTGTGAGTGAGGGTGACTCCTCCATTTAGAACACAATCAAACTTCCATGTAAATTGTAAAACTTGATGTCAATCATAGAGATCAAACATGTTCATTAATAACACAATCCAAAACATGCATTGATATGAAAATTAGACCAACAACCTTCACAATGTATACATAAACCAACATCTTGCAATTTTTTTTATTATGACTAGCAACAAAGTTTTAACAAGGGCCAATGGCCCACATATGTGCATGATTCCAAATTGACCAACTAACACAAGGTTACCCATCACATATATGTGACCTAGTTTGCTTGTAATTCTAAAAATATCATAACATGAACAAAGATGTTCAAAAAGTAAAAACATTGGTTGAATAGATTGTCTAAATAACCAAGGAGATTGTTACAAAAGCATGAATGGTTTCACCATAAAACAAATACTTTAATAAGAAGCTTGCATATTTGATCAACAAAAAAAGTTATGGTAACTTGCAAAGATGTTGATTTGTAAGGTGTAATGGTGTCTACAAATTTGAGGAAGTGAAAAACATTATGTAAGGTGTAATTGAAACTACCAAACAAGTTGATATTGAAACAAAGGATATATTATTGTGCACAAAAGAACTGAAAAAATGGATATCTTTTTGTTTCGGTAATAGTTCCAACTATAGACCAAACAAAAGAAAAGCATTTGATGCGACATAAAGCAACCCAATGAAATTGTTTCCTTCCATTCATCAATCAAATGAATGAAGTTGTTGCCCCTTTAATCTATCTTAGCCTTGGGTCAACTTCTAATTTGACAAAAAAAGACAAATATCATCAACAACATTACAACAATCATCATCAACACCATAATAACAACAAGCAAAGCAAGCAAGTAGCATAAAATTGAAGGAGAAAACAAAACAAACATATAGATAAACAAACAAATAACAAGGAGGAAGAGTGATAAGGAGGAGCATGAACTAAGAGGTTTGGTGGCTTCAAATTTATGAAAGAGAATGAACTCTTGGACTCAACCCTCCTCTCTTAGGATTCTATTGAAGGTATTGCCACAAATTGAGAGAGATTATGAGAGATCATGGATTCAATTCTTTCTTGTTAGGGTCTTATTGCATCGTATTAACACAAATTGGAAGAGAGAAAATAAGGTTCCTATAGAATCCAGTTTTTTTTCGTGATGATTTCTTGTGAAACAAAAAGGTAACAATGTAGACCTTTAGGACCAGGTTGTGGAGGGTTTAAGGCAATTACTACGAGTATATATATGTGCCAAATGATCTTGCAAATAAGAATAATTGAAAGCATCATAATCCAATTAGCCATTTGTGGTCCAACTTTAGTTCATACTAAACTCCACATTATTATAATGTGTTGTTACAGTCAGTGCTACTTATTGTAGTAGTACTAACAAGGGAAAACCCTTATTGGTAAACCCCATACATTTGAGGTATTAAAGAAAAATGGAATATTCTAATGGAAAATTCTTTAGAGGATGTGGAAAAGATCACACCTTTTCCCATGGCATAAGAATTATTATTTTTGTTAAACCTTTAATTCCTTAACAAGTGCTAGTTTCAGCATTAGATGATGATCATAGGCATAAAAACAAACTCTTGGCAAGAAATTTGAACCTTTGGATTCATAACAACTAATTGCACCCTTTTTAAAGGATGTAACACAAAATTACCATGCAATGGGAAACAAGAAACAACAACAAATGGAGGTTTATTGGATGGTGAGATTACATTCTATGATAAGTAAAACACAAAAACCCACCTTCACCTTTTGCTATGTAGATAGTTTCTATGTGTGCATGGATGTTCAAAGCTTCCTACACCCAAGTACTTTTCAATGCGCACCACCACTACTTGCATTGCCATTACTTACAAGCAACTCCTCATAACAATACATGTTAGAACATTTGTTTCCAGACATGGAACTAGGACTCTTGGAAGTATTACCTGCAGCCTTGATGGCCTCCCCATATCCATCAACAAACTCCTCGAATTTGTATGCAAGAAATCCTTCCCTCTCTTAGTTATGAATGATTTCATTGGTGTCAGTAGTTGTAAGAATGCAGCCTACAAGAAAGTAAGCAAAACATGAATGAAAAAAACTAGGATACGAGAAACTCAAAATTTGATGATGAACATTAATTAAACAATGAACAATGAAGGTATAAAGCAAAAAACATCTACATTGAACTATTGCTAATCTTTTGAAAAAACCATTATCTTGGCAAGGCCCCATGTTTTCCCTAATTTGAATATTCACCTTTTAAGTGCCCAAAACAAAATGCATCAAACGGTTTTCTTTTGGATCACAACTTTGTCTAGGGTTTCTTCTAAGCATTTTGTCAAGCCCATTAATTAGCACCTAATACCCGTGTTTAGCTTCTATCTCTTGGTTCTTTTGAACATTGTTTCAAGCCCATTAACACTTGCAACCATGAAGCTCCTATCTATTAGTTCAAACAACTTGTTTCCAAACGTTTTCATCCAACCCATTAACACTTGCAACCATGAAGCTCCTATCTACTAGTTCAGACAACTTGTTTCCAAACGTTTCATCCAACCCATTAACATTTGCAACCATGAAGCTCCTATCTACTAGTTCAAACAACTTGTTTCCAAATGTTTTCATCCAACCCATTAACACTTGCAACCATGAAGTTCCTATCTACTAGTTCAAACAACTTGTTTCCAAACGTTTTCATCCAACCCATTAACACTTGCAACCATGAAGCTCATATCTACTAGTTCAAACAACTTGTTTCCAAACATTTCATCTAGCCCATAGCACATGTTGCCCATGAAATTTTAATCTATTAACAATTGTGAAACTCCTATCTATTGGCTCAAATGGCTTTCTTCTAGATAATAGCTTTTTTCCAAACATTTAGTTGGGTGCCATTAGCACTTCACACTTTTGTGAAGCTCCATTCTCTTTGCACAAAACTTTTTAAGCACATGCAAATGGTAGATCAGGGTTGTAGCAATTAGGTGTTTATGCGGTTGTAGCTCCCTGATACAGTTGGAATGTTTAAGTCATACACCAAATGCAATGCGAGCTTTGTCCTGTAGTTGCGTATGTTCATGCAACCAATTCAATAACCATGTCCATGTTTTGCAAAACATTGCAAACTTCTCAATAGGCAACAATAATGTCATTGGAGTTTTGGCACGTACACATATTCCAAATCCAACCATCAACACATTGTTGGGCAAAACAAGGTTGAAGGTTGTCGTAGTGGAATGACAATTGGTTGTTCAAAATTGATGCGACAATCACCCGAGGAGTTAATAAGGGTGGTGATTGAAACATCTTGTGGCATTTTTTGATCAATGGATATTAGTGGACGTATATTATATTTATTGTCATTTCCAACATAAAACCACATATTACCATTTTTTTGTTACCCACGTGAGGTAATTTCATAGTAGTGACATACGAAATACGAGTATTTTTCGAAGGTGCTCAAAAAGAAGCATTTTCTAATATTTTAAAAAAAGCATTATAATGATACAAAGGCTTGAAAATTGGCCTTTGTATCAAGTATTTTCAAGTATTTTTAAAAAAACCCAAAAAAACGTATGATACGCGTATGTTTGAATCGAGTTGAGTGTATGTCACTACTATGGGTAATTTTCTAATGTTACCATACATGAATCAATTTTGCATCGTCTATTGCAATGCTTGGACATTGTGACAATACAAACAAAAACACCATCTCAGTGTCCTAAATTTCATTTTAGAATTATGTTACAATTTTTTATTAACCAATGATATTAGCAAGTTTGACTTATGTTATATTTTTTATTAACACATGATATTAACAAGTTTCACTGATGAAATTCTTAGCAAATTTCTATCATTAATAATGACCATTTCCAATATGACCCAGTAATTTGTGGTCATGAAATAATTTTAAATGCCAATTTTTTATAATTTTATTTATAATCTCCACATTGCATAACATTGCAAGTCAATAAATTTGTACAAATGTCATGTCTTCATTGCACATGTGATCATGGATATTATATACAAACTAACATGGTGATGTGTATTTAGTGATGCAAACAAGCCACATCCATGACATTTGCAACATATTGGGTTCCATTTTGCCAATAACAATTATGATGTGATACACATTCAAACATACATTGGAGATGCATTAATGACTATATCAATTGTTTTTAATGCAATGCATGAGAAATTGAACTAAAATTAAAGTGTTTAGAGTGTATGTTGACTTGCATGTATTGGTCGATTTAGGAAATGAATATGATTTACATGGGGATACATTGTTCCACCCATTTACAATGGAATGGGTCAATTTCACTTGTATGAAAAACAATTGGGCATATTGAAGGAAAAAATTGCTTGTTTCACAGTGGCCTCCAATGGGAATATCCACCATAATGTACATTTCAAGCATGTACCAATTACTATTTTCTTAAGTTTGGTCTAATTACTTTTTGGAAGTGCATGTACTTTAACTAATATTTAAAGGCAATGATGGCACATTTGTCATAACCACTCTATTTGTGACAACATCCAATTATTAGTTATTTACAACTACATTTGGACATTTTTGCAACTATTTCTTGTGTTGGTCATATTTGTGACTATAGTGTAACTAGTTTACAACTATTTTGGTGTTCATCCTTCCATATGAATAACATTTAATTTAGTTTTCATTCAAAAAAAACAATTTATGTCCCATTAGTTGCAAATGTGACCAATTTAGTTGCAACCCTATGAATATACAAAGGTGTATTTTGTGAATTTTAAGGAATATAATTGGGTATATTAGGATTTATAAATGTATATTTTGAATATATTAATTTTTTTGGTAAAATATTTGTTAAATATATTGTGCCCATATTACAAGTTTATCCAAACCATCTTATTATATTTCCCAAAATGGTTAAAAATGAAAACGAAAATAATAATAATAATAATAATATATTTATATTAATTACATGTGATTAAAAAAAAAATTCAATAATATATTTCATTAAAATTGTAAAATAATAATATCTTGTTACATAATGATCATAATGATGATGATGGTATTATAATGATAGGAAAAATAATTATATAATTACTGATGTAGTTATTAGAAACTTAATATATTGTTAAATTCTTTTCAAATGACTAATGTACTTATTAAGAAATAATTATTAATTATTAAAAATGAAACATAAATTATAATAAATCATAATAACTCTGACAAATGACATAATAATAATAAAAACAATAAAATAACTAAACTATGCTAGCTACAATTTACATTATCATTATTATTATCATAAGTAATAAATTATGAAGTATTATTAGATTAATATAATAATTACTATGAAATATTAATATATAGTTTTAGTTAACCTAATTTCATATGTTTTAGACCTGAGGTGTTAAACTGTTTTGGCATTTAAAATTCAAGTTCAATTAGTTGAGTCAGGAGTTCACATTTAGGCCAATAGACAGGCTACACCAACGTTAATTCTGAAAATTCTTTGCATACGAAGATTTGACTCATTATGTTTCTCTTAATATTTTTGATACATGTACAAATTGGTTGCTCCAAAAGACCATATCTACCCAACACTGGTTCAAAGTTCAAACTGGCAAAGGAAAGATGTAAAGAAAATAAACTCACAATAGCATGGGGCAAACATTCGTCAAAATGTGGGACGAAAATGAAAACTACACTGGTTTGTTTGGTAGTCTCTCCCTTACAACAGGAAAATCCCAATCAAAACGAAACCATCAATCTCTACCAGCAGCGGACAAACCCAACCCCTTCCTTCTACACAAAGCTAATAAATATGAAAAACAGAAAAGAAAAAGGAAGAGAAAAAGAATTTGGCTACCCAGGTTGAAGCCAGTGATCATTAGCCCCTTTGTCCTTACGGCTTCACTCGCTGCTCCTCTCGCTGCCCGTCTCTTACACGCAGGTGGTGGAACAGTTGTGGATTCAAGGTTTTGCTTGTGAGATCGGAAGCGCAGTTAGTGTCAAAGGTCGTCAACTGGGTGCTTCGCACTCTGCTGCTCTATCTTGTCTCAAGATCGGTTGACGAAGATAAGAGAATAATTGAGAGAAATTTTTGGCTATTAGAGAGAGCGAGAGAGAGAGAGAGAGAGAGAGAGAGAGAGAGAGAGAGACGGTGTGGGGGGAAATATGGGGGAAGGTTTCGTGTTGTCGAAGCTGGGGATTCTGGTGGCGCAGCTAGAGTCGATAGTCCACTCGGGGTCTGTGAAGCCGCTGCAGCCGCTCCTTTGCTTCGATCTCCTGTCTGACCTATTGTCGACTCTAGATCAAGAGAGCAAGGTAAGAAGCGATTGCTTGTATTTTCATGCCTGGTGAAATCTTGTTGCATGTTTGCTGATGGCATTGTTTTACCTACACAAGGAGGCACTCTTACTTTTGCAAGCTCTGGGGAAAAAATGGCTCATGCCAAGCCTGCAAATGCTCATATCTATGTGCCAAGTAGTCATTGTTCTGTTGGCGACTTGCGGATTATTGACGGCATTTGAACAGGTCTTCGATTGGAGATGTCCTGAACGACTGGATATTGGATTTCCCAAGAAGTCCGGAGTTTGCTTAGTTCTGAATCTAAACGAGTTTTGCAATCTCAGAGAGTTCAAAGTACCTTGTTGCAGGTTTAGGGCAGGTTCAAGTACTTTGTCACTATTTTACAGAGTCCTCTTTTTAGTGATACATAAGATCAGAAGCAACTCCTGTCATATATGAAGGCAGCAGTGGAAATGAGTATTTTCTTGAAATGTTTGGTTCCAGTAGTTGATGACCTCAATGCAGTTGAAGTGCCCCTTTCAGATTCTTCTCCAAATTCATGTTCTGCTTGGGCAGGACAATCTTCTGACAATCATATCGGTTGCAATCATGCAATAATTTTAGTTTCATTCAGTATGGTTTGGTTATGACTCCTGCACCTGGGATGCTTGTCATGGTGA
The DNA here is from genome assembly GCA_963921925.1 of Sphagnum tenellum. Taxonomy (NCBI): domain Eukaryota; kingdom Viridiplantae; phylum Streptophyta; class Sphagnopsida; order Sphagnales; family Sphagnaceae; genus Sphagnum; species Sphagnum tenellum. The sequence goes on from OY998145.1 coordinate 6,467,429, forward strand.
CCTTTGACAAGTGCTGTTGAGCAATTTTGGGGAGCATGCATGTAATTTCTGATAGTGTTGGAGTTTACTTTGGTACAACTGCACTTTAATCAAGCCATAGATATGATTTGATTCAGGAGTCCCTGCTGCCCTACCAGAGAAAAGGAGAGGATGCATTGCAGGCATTGTTGTTGCTAGGAGTACGGCCACCAGTCCGACGCCTGGCTTCTGTATCCATGATGAGGTTCATACAGATGGGGGACAGTATCTCAATTTACTCAAGGGCAAGCAGTTTGCAGGGTTGGCTAGCTGACAAGGCAGACTTACGAAAAACAGAGCCAGCAGCTTGCATTGGTAATTTCAGAACAATTATTTTCTTGAAATCTATCAGCTAAAGGTCTGCTACTGCACACTTGCAGCTATGTTACTAAATAATTTTGAAACTTGTTTCTAACCTAGCTCATTGCCAACCCTAATCCATGGCCAGTCCTTATATTGAAGCATCTGTCCCAATTCAGGATTATCAGCACTCACATGGTCTGTTTCAATTTCTATGTTGTAGGTCATAAATATAAAAATGTATGGCATCTTAAAAAATTTGGTGTGAAATTGCAGAGGTTCATGTGCAGATTGTAAGTCACATAAGATCATTTGTGGGTTTAGGCAGTCTGCATTCACAACTGACATTTATGGGGTTGTTGGACAAGCTTACGAAGATGTACTTAATTGTGTGCTGCTTCATACTTCCACCCACTGTTGGTTGCTGTATTGCAGGGGCTGCACAATGTCTAGGCTTTTTGTACCAAGCTTTTGGGGCAAGGATCACATCAGGGCTACTGGAGACAAGTAACATTGTGATGAAATTGATGAAGTCCTCAGAGGTAATTGGTATATTTCCTGAAAATTGTTCTTTCCCCATCTGGTTACAGCTGTGAATAAGCCTCTGGGTTATCTAGTTCTGTTCTTTCCCTGGCATGTGTACAGCTTTCCTTCACAAGCTTAAAGAAGCCATGATGAAGGAAAAAGCCAAGATGCTTTTACATTCAAGTCAGGTTGCAAAATAAATAGGCTTGGATCTTTGACCAGTTTAGCTCTAAGCTGGTGTCTTCAGCTTGGGTTGGAATAAATGCATATGAGCAGTTTTTCATGAACATAATCTCACAATGTACAATCTAAGATTTTGAGGCAGCATGAAAATTGACTTCCTTTTGTAGATTTGAAAAATTGTTTATGCAATTGATTCTTGGGCAGGTTAGAGTTAGACAGGCCGCTCTGCAGCTGCTTAAGGATGCACTAGAGGGGTCAAATGGTGGAGGGCCACTAGCTGCATATGTGGAAGCAGTGCGCATAATTTTGAGAACAGGAGCAAGTGACAAATCCTCACTTGTTAGAGCTACAGCAGCTGCCTGTCTGTGGGCTGTTGCAGTTACTGGTGGGCCTGGTGTAGGATCTGGAGGGCTTGAAGCATGCATATTCTTCTGTCTGAAGGTACTCGCTATATTGTGCAGTGAAGTAAGAATGGCTTATGGGTCTTTCTGCTTCCTGTTTCACTAGTTAACTGACTGATCTTGTAACTGCTGTATCTGATTCTAACATCTATGGGTTCATGACAGGCTTTAGAGGACAATGCTCAAGCAGTGCGGGATGGCTTTGCTGCAGCACTTGGGGCTCTTCTTGCCCTTGGTCTGAATCCTAATGCTCAGGTTTCACCTACAGCAAATTGTATTGCTTTCATTGTTTCATCCATAGACCATGTGGCCTCCAAATTAGATTGCATGCCAATTTCTGAAAGGTGTTGCTTCTCTGGGGAGGGAAGAAACATCCTGGACACAGAAAAAAATATTTCTCAGGTTGTAACTGCCTTTGAATAGCCTGGGGATACCTCAATGCTTTCCCTGTGTGGAGATTTCTATCTTGCTTCTGTGTCACAATACTTTCTGGTGCTGTGCTTTAGGTTCAGCCTAAGGGCAAAGGACCACCTGTTCCACCAAAGCATTTGGAGGGAGCTTTGCAAAAGCATTTGGTCAGTCCCTTCTTGAGAGGTATTCAAAGTCCTTTGAAACAACATAGGATGTTACTGTTTTAGCAACACTTGTGTTCTTTCTGATTCCATTCCATCTTCTTGTCTTTCTTTTTGGGTTGACATTTGCTCCACTTCCCTGGGGCAGCTAGCATCAACCTCATACTTTTCTGTCTTGCACACGAACAATTGTTGTTGATCCTCCTCTCTATATGCTGATAAGCAGAGAAATGATCCACAGCTTTTTCACATATTGTCTTGCCTCTTGCCTGTTGTGGTTAACATGGCTGGCTACAGATTCAAAATGGTCCACACATGCAAAGCAATTCTTTTTGAAACTTGGTAGAGACATGTATGCTAGTGGCAGTAATTGATTTTGAGCACAAAAGTAGATTGAGAACTTGCCACTTACAAACAATGTGATGTGACAGCATCGGGTTCTCGATGCAAAGATGTTCGAGTTGGTCTGACAATGGCCTGGGTAGCATTTTTGCAGGTGTCTTCATACCTTATGCTTCTCAAGTGATCTCTTGTCCATTCATGTGGCTTATGCTTCTGTTTCTTTCTCAGTTTGCTTTGCATGATGTTTTTATTGTGTATAGGGAGAGGCATTTGTTTGGGTCATTTGGGTTCAGCAAAAGAATCAGACAGGCCTCAGCCTATGGAAGCTTACTTGTGTTTCTTCAGAGAATGCATTTGTCTTATGGGCATAACAATGTGGAACTCTCGAGTTTGGGGATGGAAGCTATCAGTATGCTCACTTCTAGCACAGATGCTCATGCTCAGGTACTTTCTCTTCAAGTATCAGATCACTGTGGCAAGAGCTTTCTCTAGACAGTTTGGAGTTCAGGGGCATGTGTGTGGCCTACAAATTATTTAATGAGTGCATGAACAAGGAATATTTTGAGTTACTTTAAGCTTTTAGGAGATAGAGGTTGCCCTTGTGCATGATGATTTAGAATTCTAGTGGTATGGAGGTCAGATGCACTTTGATGGTACTCTTTTACATGAGAGTGATGGAGGTGCAATATTTGGAGTAAAGTTCTTGTACAGGCCAAAGCATCAGATCACCTAGCTAGAGGGCTGCTGATATTTGGGCTGTTTATACTCTTAAAGTAGCTTTCATCATGGCCATGGACAGGCATGTGTACTTTACATTCTTCGTGTTGGGGTGGTTGAGCAAATGGGTGAGCCAGCACAGAAAGAATTTACACTCTTACTTACAAGGGAGGTCAGTGTCTAACAGCTGACCTCAATATGTTGATTGTACTTAATTGCTTTTGAATTAATATGTTTGGGATATGCCCTAGCCTATGCCTCTTGGATTGAATGAAGGAAGAAATGAAACAAGTGAGTAATTCACACCAATATGAGAAGATCAATGTCCAGTCAACAGTTTGGAGAGCCAATGGAGTAGAGAGTCTTGTGGGAGGAGTCCTAATAATCCACTAGGAAAAATATTTCTTTGGTTTGGTTGTCCTGGTTGGCTACTGACATTTTTTCAGGTCTTGAGAAATTCCTTACTGAGTTGTTTGATGTTTCTCTGGGTTTTCTGCATATAGACTTATCCTTAGCACTATTGACAAGGAGCATGATGTATTTGAATAATTTTGCAGCTTTTTGGTTCAGACAAAAGCTCTCCTAGGCTGGTGGTTATACTTAGGACAGTTGCACATCTCTTGATCACTCTTGGAGAGGTCTGTCTCATCCCCAGAGATTTTTCTATGATGAGTGTTAATCACTGTCTTTTTTTGTCTTTATTCCTTAACTAGTTGATATGCTGCATGCAGAGTCTTCTTTGAAATAGTTACATTTTAATTGTACTGGAGATGTTCATAATTTGGATCCATCATGTTGTTCCAGTGAGTAGGTTGAAAGCCAATATCAGGGTATTTCTTGTTTTGGGGACATGTTTGTCTTGTCCTTTAAGCTGATGATTTATTATGTTTCTCCACCATGAATCATGAAACTGGGTGCATTGGAATGTTTTACAGAGTTGCAGTGTGATGGGCATCTAATTTTAGAACTCTAATGTTTTGTTAAGGAGCTCAGGGGATATGTGGAACTTCCAAATTTTTACCATTTCTTCCTTGATGTGAATGTAGGTCTCACTGGCTTGCAGGGAGGCCCTGGACGACTCCTTGGTGCAGACACTCTCCAACTCCTCCATGGCTGTAAGTAACTTGCACTTTTGCAGAAACATTTACACACAGCACTACTTCTTGAGGGTGGACTATTTCTCAATGGTGCACTTTTCCTGGTTTGAGATTACAGTATATGCATTTTGTTAGCACCCTTTTGATTATTGAAAACACAAAATGAAGACTCTAGATTGGTTGAATGTTGGCTTCGCTCTTGCCATTGCAGGTTCGAGTTGAAGCAGCCCTTACACTTCGTGCTCTTGCTGAAGTTGACCCTGCTTGTGCAAACAACCTCTTGTCTTGTGGTGTGACATCCTTACGAGCTTTGCGTGAGACATTGGTTGTTGAAAAAGTACAGCAACATTCTTCCTTTCTTTCTTTCATGTCAAGTTCTAATTGCATGACCACAATAGAGTTGAAGAATAATTACATCATGTGAAATAAATGTCCTCTGTTTTGTGGAGTGTACCTTTGGAGCCCATCTCTTGTGGCCACCAATGTGAAGTGAATAATCACAATAGGTCTTGTCTAACCTCACTGGAGCCTGAGGTGGAGCATTTGTTGAATAAGGATATGTGGATAACTGCAGCTCCTGTGGGATTGCTATTGGCACATATTTTCCACTTGGATGTGTGAGTGGAATTTATTGGACAATCTAATCCATCTATTGTTGGGAGCTGCTGCAGGGTGACAGGCTGCGGCTAGCGCTGGACTCACTGCATGGACAAGCAGCCATGTTAGCTGCCCTGCTTGCTGTGTGTCCCAAGCTTCCGCTTGGAGTACCATACAGGTGATCATCAACTTCTTTTTTGTCACTGGGGTGCTGCTTGATATGGTCTCTTTCTCTATCTCACAGATTATGTGTCCACACCAGTGTTCCTGTCCCCTAGCTCTGCAGAACCATGCTGTTTTGGAAGTTAACATTCAAAACTTATTATCTAACAATTTCTATGGTCATCTTTCTTCTCCCTGACCTGCCAAGTGAATGTCAATGAAATTCCTTTTCTTCTTTCTGATGATTTCTGCTTTTGCTCTTTGCTCCTTGGGGTCTCTGATTCCTCAAAACTGAACATGTGGATTGGGCCTCAAATTGTTAATCACTTTGATCCAAGGAAATTGTCATTATGATGAGGTTTTACCAGTAGTAAAATTTCTTTTCTTTGTTCGGCTCAGCCATTTTGCTTGCCTCATAGGTCAATAGATGTAGAAACTGAGAGGAACCTGTCAATTGTTCGGTTTTTATGCAGACTACCTTCAACGATCTTAGATGTTGCTAAGGCAATGGTTTTTCAGCCTACTCGCAACTCTATCTCAAGGGTATGTGAAAAGGAGGCAGGCTGGATGTTGATTGGAGCATTGGTAACCTCAATGCCCAAACAGGTGTGTTAAATCAAGGACCATGTCATTTCTTATCATATTTTAGTGTTGTATGGTATCTTTGCATTTCAAAAGCGAGGCAGTTGGTTTCTACAGTTTGTCCAAATCTCAATCCCTTGGTCTGTAAATTGTTGAAGGCAAAAATTCATTTACCCACGATCAGAAATATATAGTTTTTTCCTCACATTTTGCATCTTGAATGGTGGGAAATTCAAGTACTATGCCTCAGCTGACCAGTTTCAGTCTTACATGTCATCATATTCTAGTGTTCTGTTTGTATTCTATCATGGCACCTAGTTACTGCTATTCATGATGAATGTGCTTGGTCTGACACCCATAAGATTATGACTGCTTGTGTTATTTTTATGTTAGTTTCAGTTTTGTGGAACTGGTTGCCTTCAAATTGTTGTTTTGGAGTTCCCTCTACAATCTCATAGATGTGTTTTTGTGTGTCTTTTTAGCCAATGTCTGCATCTGAGTTGTCATCGGTGACGTGCTTGAAGGATAGAATCAGGGTGAAGGAGGCACCAACCACTACCCTCTATGTCATAGGCTGGAATTGACAGATACCTTCAAAGCATATATTGTGGAATTTTCTCTTCAATCTCATGGATATATTATTAAGTTTGTGGTCTGTCTGAAACTAAGTTTGAATCTCGGCTGTGGTGGTAATGCTGACAATCTGTTGCTTTGTTTAGGAACTTGAGGAGCAAGAGCTGGAGATAATTGCATTGTGGACCATTGAATTTGGGAATAATTACCAGGAGCAGCTAAAGCAGGCTGAGAACAACTTGGCTGCACATTTAAGGTTTGGATCCATCACCATGGCAAAGATTTTTTGACCTGTCTGGTTTGGATTCTATGGTTGCTTGTCTACATGCTCAAGTACGGCCTTAGACTTCAAACATATTGGTTCATGATCAGTCTCAGAATATGTTAAAGATGGTGAAGGGGGTGCTGAAGCTTTTCTTTTGACAGAGGAAACTGATCTTTTTGTGAGCTTCTTGGAAAACTAGACTCTGAAGGATCTGTTTTGGTTTGCAATGAGAGGCTGCAGTGGATGGACTGCAGCCATGGAGGCATTGACCGCTTTTGTAAAGAGTTATGTGGTTCCCAATTTAATGCAAAGTGATGGAGCAATTCTTTTGCAACCCATTCTTGGCTATCTTACTGGGTACTTTTCAGCCTTTTAATCAGGTTTAGGCCCAGCATCAGTCTAATATATAGCATTGATGCCCAAATCATGTGACATTTCTGCACTTGAAACCCTGTGCATGCATCATTTACCTGCTTTCCTTCTCATGAATTTGGAGCACACTCAGATTACCACTTTGATCTACCTATTGATATTTGTGCAGAGCGTTAAGGTACTTGGCCTCTTCAACACTGCAGCAAGCCCCACAGTCATTGAAGCCAGCTGTCGATCTGTTTACCATCAGGACTCTCAGGGCTTTTCAAGCAATTCCTGATCCTTACATATACAGACATGATCATGTGGAACTCCTGGCTATATGTTCTCTTCCCTTTAGGTAAACTGCCTACTGTAGGAGCCCAATATGTGGGGGGGTGAGGGAGACAGAGTTGCAAAGAATATTATGAAAATGAACTTCTCTTTGAAGTTGTCTTGATTAACCTGTTACTAACTCCTGCACAGATGATGCTTCATAGCTGATCTGAAAGAGGATGTTCTAATCAGCACATTCAGTTTCCATGTCTTTTTAGCATGTCAATAGGGAACCAACAGTATTTCCCTTCATCTTTACATAGCACCTTGTGAAATTCCCTGCATTTATATTTGGTTTCATTTTGTTGCTTGATTGTCTCTTGAGATCTTTTATGGCATATGTGTGGATCCACATATGGGATTCTTCAGATGTGGTACATACTTACTTTCTCTTTGATGTCAACTGTAGGGAACCTGAAAAGTATGTTGCTAGCTCCTGTCTGAGAGAGCTTCTAGATCACAGGGATGCATCCCTTGGACCCTGGGTTCCAGGAAGGTAGTACTTGTTCTGATGATGCTATTTATCCTGTCACATTCTTGTTATAGTAATGCTGATAGCTGCCTGCTCAACAGCGAAATGAGTCCACAGAGAGGAAGTTCTCCTGGACTTCATTATTGATTTGGCAAGAACTCAAGTTTTTGCCCTTTTCTTCAGAGACAATTTTGAGGATGAGTTGCGAGCATTTGAGGGAGGTGCTGATGGGCTCTTGCTATGTGTTTGGGATTATGAAGTTCCTGCTTTTTCTCAAGTAAGTGTTACCTTTGCAGTAGTATCTAAATGAATCCTGAATGGGGGAATGTCCCTCAGACTGATTTTTGCAATAAGTGGTTTTCATTGCTCATATAAGCTTTATGGGGGCGTTCTTGATGCACATCCAGCAATGAAATTGTCAAATTTTCTGTGGAACATAGTATTCCCCTTCACCAGACAATACACCAGAAAACTGAAGGATCAACTCCTAGAAAGTGGTGTGAATTTGGTTGGGGTTGGGTGGCAGCCTCTTTCTCTGGCAACAGTACTTGTTGATGATATGCTTCTCTGCTTTGGGGACATTTTTGCTGCCCAGGTAAGAACTTTAGTGCTATTGACAAATGTTCTGGACCATGCTACTTCATTTTGACCAATTTGCTGTTGATTCACGTCCTCACTTTGTATTGTCAGTATGACTTGGTTGCCCCTTGCTTCCATTCTCCTTAGAGTTGGGAATTTCTTTGGCAGTCTGAGAGAAACAAGCTGCAGCTGCTTGAGCTCATGGCAAACAAAATTAGTGGAAGAAAACAAGTTTGGCGAACTGCATTTATGTCCAATGTGTGCGTTGCCCTGCTTGGGGGCCTTAAGGTATGAATTACTAGTGGGGATGATTCAGAAGAAATTCTGGCTTACAGTATAGAGGATGTTAGAAGGCAAGAGCAGTTAAAACTCTTCCTAATAAATATTAATTCTTGTTACAGAATCCTTCTGAGCAATTGCAAGAAACCAAAACCTAATATAATTTTGCTGATGGCTGTTTCATCAACCCTCCCACACATATGCAGGCATCAGTTGGTATGCACTCTCAAGGGACTGAAGTTGAGGCACTGAAGCAGTTGAGAGAGATCCTTTTGGTATTCAAATCTGGTCCTGCTTGTGGACTCTGTTGTCTGTTAGCTTTCCCATTTTCAAACTGGATGTTGGTTATTGCTCTTCTTTCCCTCTCTGTGTGGTTGTGACAAATATTCCACAAAATTTGTTGTTGAACATGCTGACTTGTTAGTCTGTTTACAGCCTTTTACCAATAGTTGAATATACATGTATGGATGTGCTTTTTGGCAGGGTATTTTGGCTGAAGAAGGAACTTCATCAGCAGAGCTACGTGCCGCAGCAGAAGGTTTAGGAGTCCTTGCACGGGTGGGGGGTGATGTTTATGCTGCCCGCTTGGTATGTTAGCTTTTTGGTCAAATGTGGGTAGGATTTTCCTTGTGTAATTGCAATTTGATCTTTCTGTATACCAGAAATCTTGTGTACTCTTTGAAATAATTTGGGCCAGTCTTACTGCTTATTTGGAGACAGCTTATCTTGATCTCAAACTTTCAGCACACCTTCAGAAGACAGTGTACCTCAGGAACTCTTAGTTAGTTAGCCTGTTATTTGGTTCTCTGAGTTTTTTAGTCCATCATTAATGATGATATTTGTACTTCCTTAAATTGTAGAGATCAGTGTGGGTATGTGTCTATCATAAACTTGGAGATGATTTCATTAAGGTGCCATGTTGTTCAGGAGGTGAATATCTGTATATTCTGTTATTTGGGGGTCAGGAAGCTTCTTCTTATCATTCTTTCTGAATGTGAGCAAGTAATCTGCTGTTGTTGCAGGCACGCTCTCTCATAGCCAATGCAGTTACTGCACAGAATGCTGTGCATAAGGGTTCTCTAGCACTTGCCCTTGGATGCATTCATTGCAGGTAACAGCTATGCTTTTTGATACTTACACAAAGTGTCGAAGTAAGAGCTAGGTTTCTTGGGATCTCAATCACTCCACCCTCCAAATTGAAGGCCACCTTAGCGTATTCCCAGGGAGGGTAAGGGATGGTCTCAAAACACGTGTACCTTTATGACCCCATGGAAGAGGCATATTTTGTGGGGGCCCACCTGTATGTTAAATATGGCAGATCCTTTGATTTATTTTCTTTTACTTGGAAATTGGCCGATTGAGGATTGGAGTGAATTGTCAATTCATATAATCAACCATTTCTATTTTTATGGGTGATTATTTTGGCCTGGAATCACTTCCAAAAACCTTTAGCAGGATTTCCATCTTGGGGGCAGTGGTTCTGGGGGTGGTTTTAAGGGCCATGGACCTTGTTAATGAATTTTTTTCTTAAGAGACTGACTGGTGCTGACCTGCTCTGTTCGTCAGGATATTTCACTTGTGAAGATAAGAAATTACTAGAGGAACATTAAATTTGATATTAATTGCTATTCTGTGCTGACTTGCATGCCTTGATGATCTTTCCAAAACAAGGCGGCAAGAAAGGAACTGTGGTTACAAATTGCAGAGATGTTGAAACTTTTCTGTTGCAGCACAGTTCTGTGTTATCTGTTCTGAACACACCTGACCAACTAGTTGATGATGCTCCAATTAGGAGCACACTCTTGCTCTGTCTGGTCAACTTATCCTGAAGTGGATTGTGTGGCTTGAGTGCACAGTGTGGGGGGGATGGCACTTTCAACACTGGTACCAGCTACAGTGCAAGCTATGTTTGGGCTAGCAAGAGACCCAACAGATTTGCGTCATATTTGGGTGCTTCATGGCTTGTGGCTTACTGCTGAAGCTGCTGGTCTGTCTTATGTTCCCTATGTACAGGTGGGGTGCTTGACACTTCTCTGGAGTGTGCATCTATATTACTTAAAAGTTTCTGGTTCTTTGCTGCAGAATATGGTAAATGACCATGTTTTAACAGTGGTGGTCAATTTTTGGATTGGGTTACATAACTGGGAAAATATATAGAGCTATGATACTCAGTGTAGATCAGAAGTAGAAGAAGAATGAATGCAGTCTTATGTCTGCTGGAAACCCATAAGACCTGTGGGGTTGAGAATTTTTTTTCAGAGGAGTCTGGAGCATAAAGGTACTAGTGTAGACTCTCGATGGTTAAGTCCAGGAGGGAAAGGTTGTTTCGGTCCTGATATGTGTGGTTGGTGGTCAGGCAACCCTGTCTCTTGTTATGGATCTACTTCTCTCAGATGACCATGCATCACCAGAGTTGGGACAAATTACTGGTCGTCTAGTCAATGCGATTGTGGCAGTACTTGGACCAGAGCTCTCACCCGGATCTTCATTATTTTCTCGATGCAAGGTAGTGATTGGACATCATTTTGCCTTCCAGAAATGCTGATTTAATTCAGCTATGTTTGCATTATGTTTAGGGTTTAGGGTTTAGGGGTCATGTTTGAGAGCACTGTTATATGGGTTTGCAGGGTGCACAAATTCCTGTCAGTGGAACTCCAGTTTTTGTACATTCAATCATTTGAAGTGTGTCTCATCACAGTCTATTGTCTCACTGCAGACTGTTGTCTCAGAGATAAGCACTGGAGAGGAGCCAGCAACCCTCCTGGAGTAAGTTTCCCTACAAGTTTGTGAATGTTGTCACAGATAGTCTTCTTGCTTTCATACTTGAGAACTTTTAGACTTTTGCAAATTTCATTTGACTCGAAGCATTTGGGAGGATGACAAGCCTGTGTCAGTTGTGGATTGGCTGTGTTGTCCTGAATTTCTCATTGTGTGGTCTTGTTAATGTATCAGGTGTGTAATGTTCACTCAGCAACTGGCACTATTTGCTCCACAGGCTGTGTCTGTTCATTTGCATGTGCAGACACTTCGACCCTCTCTTTCCTCGAGACAGGTTTTTGGCTTCTAATGACATGACCTTCCTTTACAGCCCAACCTTTTCACAGTGTTGAGAAGTGCTTTCACTGTCATGGGACTTGGGTGTGGTCTAGATTCATCAGATTTAACATACACAAGCTAAGTGCCTCTGGTGATTCTCCTGATTGGCAAGTCAGTATCAGTATGTTGCTTTCTTGGTTTATGAGGTCTGTGAACTATATCTCATAGAAATTACTATTTCCCATTGACCATTGGATGCACTATTACACAATCATGTGTCTTCATGATAGGTGGTTTGGGAGCAGATTTGTTTGGCAGCATTAAGAGGCAATGAACCAGGGAAGTTAATGTTGAATGTCTCATCCTTTGACATGTAGGTCAGCCTAGGCTCTTCTTGCTTTTTATTGGGTTTGGTTCTTAAGGTGGAAAGATGTACCTTTACAAGTAAGACCTCTAGGATTGGTACCAAAAGCAATTATTTATCCTGTTGCTAGGTGATTACATATGAATCTGTAAAATATAAGCAAATATTGAAAGTGTAGTTGTTCTCATACATGGCATGTACATGGTGCCTCCACAATTTGAATGTTTTGACTTGTATCAGTGGTCCAGATCCAAGAAGTTCACCAGGATCAGTGCATAGGCCAGCATTCTAGTCCTTTTTGGGTTTCTCTGTGCCAGAGCCATCAGTTCACCAACTGTGTTCATTGGTTCTATAGCCATGTTCTTTGAAGTTAATGATTTGTCTATTGTATGGGCATCCTACTGGTCAGGATCTGGAAAAGTTGTTCGGTCATTTTTGGCTAGTAATTTGGGCAGTTGCATGCACCTTACTACCACCCATTGGTTATTGTGGATACAGCCTACTCTTCGGCAAGCAGCAGTTGCAACACTTCGCCATCTTTCAGAACGAGATCCAGTATGTTTGAGATGCTAAGTCTCTCCAATGCTTTCTGATTCGTGCTTGAAAAGATAGCCAGTGGAACCCAGTGTCTTGTTGTACACCATGCCAGTGAAAACTATGATGAAGATCCAATGGAGGAGGAAATCTTGCTTTGTAACTCTTGACTTTCATGATCTGGGGGGTTACATCCGTGTCTCTATGTGCAGGTTTCCCTTGTTGTTGAACAAATAGAGGAAGACCTGTTTGCAATGCTTGACAATGAGACAGATGAGAGGTGGTCTGCCACACTCCTCACCCTTTATGCTTCTCTGGGATTAGCCTTGCACTTTAGGTAGTCCCAGTTTGGAGTACGGAGCTTTCATGCCAAGGAGTTTTGTAGTTGTTTTTGGCCTAATTGTTTTTGTAAGGTGGCTCTCTGGGCTGTGAAGTACACTAATAGTCATTTGATGAGTGCCTTGAGAATCTCTTAACCTCATCCTTGACTGTTCACAGACTGCATGGCAGTTACATCTTTGAAGTAGTGTACCACTTCTATTTTGTTGCATGGTCAATACCAGGATTGTAAAGAGTGTACGCCAGACACTTGAGCGACTACTGGAGGCAGCTTGTCCTTCCTTCCCCTCACGTTGGCTCCACTTATGCCGTAGTGTGGTGAGATTTTTTTCCCCACAATTTTTTGTACTCTCTGATGAAATTCTTTAGAAGCCTCTGTCTGAAGGGGGACTGCAAGCATGTGCAATGTTCAAACACCCATTTTTCTTTGTTTCATGGTGGTAGGATGATTGAATGAAGAATGATCAACCTTAGCTATGTAAAAAACATTTCTGGTTCCAGAGAATCTGACTGCTTGGCTGATGGATTTTAATGACTGTTGTTTGTATACATATTGGTGGACTCATTAGTTGCTTACAACTGTAGTTGAACCACTGGGTTGGGTTCATGGTATATTTGGTTCTGGTTTTCATTTCCTAAAGGAACTGCCACTTAGCTATGGAATGACAGTGAAACTGGCCCCTATGCAGATAGCAGTCTCATAAAACAGCTTTACTTGCTCAAATTTTCTAAGTTTGGTTCTAACATTGTCAGAAGACATGATGACAGGTTTCTTTAGGTAAGCAGGGTCAGCACAGGGTGATAATTTCTTTCTTTCTTTGGTGGAACATAACTGAGCATGTGAGTGGGTTGTAGGTTTTGGCAACTTCATCAATGAAAACTGCAGGAGATGGTTATCAAGGGGGTGATATGGCCTCTGGTAGCCATGAAGAATTGGGACATCAAGATGAAGTTGCCAAGGGTGAAGACATTGAAGGCATGATTGTAAGCAGTGGCATGGGACCTCCTTCTGGAAAATCTGAAAGCAAGGGAAAGGACAACCACATGCCCCGCTACAAAACTCGCCTTTTTGCTGCTGAGTATGCCATTCAATATTGCCATTTACTTCTGCAGCTCATTTAGCTGGATTTGTCAATCTTCAACACTGCATGTTTGCTTTGTGACTTGCATTTGTTGTTGACTGTTTGTTGCTTCTCCATGAACTGTTAAGACAACAGTGAAACACATAAACTGAAGTTTCCAAATGTGTGGCTCTTTGTCATTGGTCATATATGCCTTGACCACAGTTATATAGGTCAGATGCTTTTCTTGCATCATATGTTTTCATTGGTTGTTTGGTTGCAGATGCTTAAGCCGTCTACCTATAGCTGTGGGCACAGAGCCTACACATTTTGATTTCATGAGGGCTAAAGAACAAAAGAGTGGTGACTGGCTAGTACTGCATCTTGGAGAGCTCGTTGCTCTTGCTTACCAGGTAAAAGTTAGTGCTGGCTTAAATTTGGACTGTCTTTGTTGTTTTGAGATCTTTTTTCTGATGTCTTGTCGAAAGTTCTGTTTTGTTGCTTCTTCATTGAGTGCCTCTTTCAGCTGCATGTCAGATAATTGACCATGTTGGATGCCCTACCAGCAAATATAGAGCCATGTTTTAGACGATCATTTCCTTGGCTTGCTCACCTATGAAAAATTACCAGTTTTGGACAGGTATCAGAATTTGCCCAGGGTATCACCCAGGATTCATAAAGTCTTGATCATCAAGTACAGAAAAATCTGAATGCCTGAGGCTCTGGAAAATTATTGTTGATAGTGTGTTGGAAAGTTGATACTCCCAATACTGTTTGAAACCTTCTCCTGTAACATTGCCTATGTGACATCCATGTTTAATGTTCATCAATGTGTGTTGCATTTTTTGTCTTGGTACATGTCATCTTCAGTACCACTTTACAAATTGTCAAAAAAGCCTTTTGATGTGGATTCTTACCCTTTATAATGCTATTGTGTGTTGTGTCAGTTGGGTACATGAGTTACTATTTGCTAAGTATTTCATTGGGCATTTTCAATCATTTTGGCCTCTGAATAACTCTGTAACACTGGTCATTGCAATTTGCAGGTGGCCACTGGAATTCTTGAAAGTGTGAGGCCTAAGGGAGTGGAGCTTTTGGATGTCATTCTTGATAAGGTAAATACTGATGATTTTGGTGATTGTTCTGAAAGCCTTTGCAGGGTGGAGAATGAATGCATGAATGAATCCTATGCTTAAATGTGGAAATCTCTGAATGGAGTGGGCTGTTGAAAATGAACCAGAAGCAGAGAATTGGGTCTGCAATGTGAACATGAAGCCCCTTAATATGAAGTTTGCCTAGAGGGCTAAATTTGACTGCAAGGGGCCACCTCAGTTTAATGAATGCAATGTAGATGACTGTTTTCATTTGTTAAGTACCACAAAACATTTCTTGAACATTAGAAGTGGGTTTGTAACTGAGCATGAAGTTGAAGCTTGTTAATCCCGTCAATTGCCTAAGTCCAATAGGACGCATGGCCATCCCAGGCCTCAGGAATCTCATGAAACCTCCACATTTATGATTCTTTTATTAGTTAACATCCGTGAATCTTGTAAGATGAAGTTGGAGAGGATACCTATATGCATTCTTTGGGGCTTTTATGGTGGAGCTCTTCTGTGTTGGCCATGTAAAAATATCTGCAGCAATAAATTTTTTGTTTCTGAGTAGCTCATCCGCTACAGTTCACAGTATTTTCCTGAAGGTCTTGCCTTCTATTGGTGAAGATAGTACAACATATCATGGATCTGATCTTGGCATCTGTATTTTGAATCTGGAAAATATAATTGGGGTCTCTGGTTTTGGGTGTGGTCTCAATATGTGCTGACATGTGATGACTTGGATTTCAGTTTGGAAAAACTGAGGACCCTGAATTTGAAGGTCACCTTCTGCTTGAACAATACCAGGTGTAATGGGATTCCTAACTTATCCAGGCAACTCTATTTGGAACTGCCAAAGGCTTGTTGGAGGCTTGACTTTATGAAAAGATTTTAACTTGATTTTGAGGGGTTCAGTAGCTCAAGAAATTTCAGGCTCCATAAGGGTGACTGTCATATACTGAAATTTTTGTGGAATTTTGTTCCAGGCACAGCTAGTGTCAGCTGTTCGGACAGCACTGGAGCCATCTGCAGGTCCTCTCCTTATGGCAGCAGGATCACGGCTTGCAGCCAGGGTAAGTTCAAGCTGAGTTACAGCTAAGTTTCTGTCATCATTATTTCCAGGTGTTTTTTGGTTCATAGTTTGTCCACCACATTCAGGATTTCCTCAGTTAGGTAGATTGAGATTTTTTGTTCTGGGTTGTTCCTTGTCCACCTCTGTTATTGTGCTCTTAGTCTCTTGCACCTGCCATTGACCAATCAAAGACCCTATCATGGCTGTTTATTACCTGCTTGGAACAGATTTGAAGAGTATATAGTTTTGTTTGATGTTCTTCAGGATTGCATTGTGACAGATTGTGACTAGTGGGGTTGCTGGTGGAGACCATGAAGTACTACAGCGCATCTTTGCTCTTATTTCCCGGCCTCTTCTTAAATGGGAGGATCTTCGTATACCTTCATATGCAGAGTGGGTTAGCTGTAAGGTGAGCTCTGTGATGATGTTTCAATCAATTTGCAACTCATGCAAAAGGATGAACTGCCTTCTACATTAAATTATTTAAGTTCACAATCTAATCAGATGAATAAGTTGGATGTTGCCAGGTGCAAGTCAGTCTCTTAGCAGCTCATGCAGCTGTCAAGACCTATGCCTTTGCATGCTCAAAAGAAGGTTCTTCGCATGCTCCAGATGGCTTGGTTCTACTTCCTCTCCTGCTTCCCTACTCTAGCTTTCTTGCTGGCTGCTGGGTTGGCTTACTCAAGGATTACACCGCAATCTGCACACAATGGGCGACCAAGATGCAGGTGCAAGTCTTATGAGTTTTTGATGCACTGTGTCCAAAATGTATTCAGCTTTATGTAGGTTTCATGACAAATTTGCTTGTGATGTGCAGCCTCGATATGAGCCTTTTCTGGATGGTGTCCAGCTAGCAGCAATTGCAACACTAGTGCTGCCCCTTTTGACAGAAGCATGGCCAGTGGTTCTGGAAGCAGTAACTGTAGATGCTGTCCCTGAAGTATCTGAAGACTCTAAAGCGAAGGCAAATGGCAATACTGGCACAGGCAGACACCTTGTAATCAATGCATCTGAGTACAAGCAACTTTGGGCACTTGCAATGCTGATATTGATGGATACTGAAAATCAGGGTGCAGTTTTGAAGCGTTCTAGCACTAGTTTTCCCTCCTCTAATGGACAACTCCTCATTGATCCAACGTCAAATCTCCAGCTTGTTGCTCTCAATGCACTTCGATGTCTGTGTGCAAAAGGGTTTTACAGTTCTGACATGCTCTCAAGGGATCTCTGTGAAGAACTGTTACAGGTAAGATTTGTCTGAGCTGAGGATCTACTATGCAGCCCAAGTGTTCAGTTGGTGGATCAGTTATAGTGCCGGTCACATTAAAGTCTGGGCTCCACTTGCCTATACTTTAGCCTAATTGCAAGAGGAATATGGGAAATGAATTTACTGTTGCAGGATGTATGCTTGTTGGAAAGTTGGTGTTGGAGAAGCACAGTTGAATTGATGTTATATCTTCAATGGGATTGTGCAGATTCTATTAGACCCCAGCTTCAAGAGATACTATTGGGCACCAGCTGCTATTGTGCACATAGTTGACCAGGTAACATTGTTTCCTGGGTCTTTAGTCATTGAAGTTTACCATTTTACTAATGATTGCATTTGGATTGGATGTTTTGGGTCCTCCTGAGTTGGTGAGAGCACACAGTTCACCTTGCATATTCTATGACAGATCATCAATTGCTGCACAGAGGTTTACTTGGAGGAAATGAGTCTGGTGCTCAAACTTGTGGAGCTATGCTTTGGTTCCATGCATCGGCTTCAAGAGGGGTACACTCTGAACAACATTCTTCATGAATTTGAATAGCTGTCTTTCTCACAACATTATGTGGCTACCTCTTTCCTCCATGGAATGACCACTGCTAAAAGAAAACAAACAAAAAATTTGCAATGAGATGAACTCGCTTTGTAGAGCTGCGTATTGCAAAAACATAATGGCTATTACTGGGAGTCATCTCTATTCAGAAGAAGGTGCAGTAGGATACTCAACTAACCTCTTGAATAATTGCCAAGCTCGATTCTTCTTCTTTCCTTTTCCCATTGGTCCTTTGGTCCTTTCTCCATTTTCAAGGTTTGGGTCTCTTTTTCTTTTCTCTCTTTCTTTCTTGTTTGGTGATATGTTTCCAAAATCTCTATGATCATAGTATGAGGTCATCTCAATCTCAGTCTCAGTTTGTCTTAAAACTGTAAGGATAGAGAATTACCCAATACTTACCATGATATCTTTTTTCTGTTGAAGCTTCATGAATATGCTGCTTTCTTTGTTGCAACAGTGATATCATCTACCTTTTACATGCTGGACTTTTATGATGGAACAGTGCCTTAGATGATCCTTGGAGCTCTGAAGTAGATGGTGTGGTTTGCTGTGCCCTTCGAGCTATGGGAACTCTTGTAGACCATTTGAATGATGAGGTAGTTTTCAGTAGCCTGATGCTCTTATTTTCCGTCGCTGATGATTTAATCTGTGCAACTTGCAACTAAAGTTGGGTTTGGGGTTTTGTAAAGAGATCAATTAGCACTCAAGCTAACACCATAAAAAAGAATATTTCAAGAATACAGATTGTAACAATAGTGAATGTGATGCATGGTGCAGTGTCAATCTCTGCTGATTCCCCAACTTCTTGCTGCGGGGTTCAAAGTTCTGAGTGGTGCTCCAGCCAAAGGAAATGCTGGCTCTGCTGCTGTAGACTTCATCACTGCAGTTTGTCTCAGAACAACAAAATCTGATGGTACTTGAGAGCACTTTCTGTGCAATCAATGCATTCCCATATAGTGCAGAGGGTGCTCATTGTAGTGGAGTTTTTCTGTGTCTATTATTGTCAGAAGATGTTGTCTTGCAGTACCTCTACCTCCATGAGATGGTTCATTGTTTTATCTCTTCTCAAGTTGGGCTTAAGGTTATTGTGGAAATGAGTTGTTTGTCTGATTACCCTCTCCTCAACATAACAAAGTGCTGTGTAAAACACAGGTACAAGCTCCAGTATTAAGTTTGGTCTGGACAAGTGGGCTTCTTTGCTGGCATCTGCAGTTGAGACATTAGCACATCTTGTTGAGGGCTACTTGTCAGAGGCCAGTGAGAGTGAGGACAATGGGCATACACAGCACCTAACACTTCTTCTAGGAGTCATGGTGGCAATGGCTAGATCTGTACAGGAGACACTAAGCCCTAAACAAGCAATGCAAGCACGTTGTATTGCTTGTCTACACTCTTCCCTGTCAAGCACATATCCTGCTGTAAGCC
Organism: Sphagnum tenellum; assembly: GCA_963921925.1. Lineage (NCBI taxonomy): Eukaryota > Viridiplantae > Streptophyta > Sphagnopsida > Sphagnales > Sphagnaceae > Sphagnum > Sphagnum tenellum. The sequence goes on from OY998145.1 coordinate 6,486,519, forward strand.
CCTGTCACAGTTTTTCCTGGTCTTGGGAAATTGGGTCTCTTGATTCTCGGGTACCATAGTAAATTGTAGAAAGGAAGGCTAGTCCTGCATTTACCATTCAAGCTTGACTTTTTTTGTAAATGCTTTGATGTCTTTGATGTTGGAAGAAATTAGAAAGCATCCAATATGTTGGTTGGTCTGTGGATTCAGGTCCAATTGGCAGGTTTACAAACGTTGCGAAATGTTGCACAAGCAGGATTGGTAGAGCAACCACGGGGAGAAATCTATGCATGGGCCCTTTTCATTTTACACAGGCTGACAACTGATGTCATTTCCATTGTCTACAATGCAACACAGGTAAACCACCAAGTCTGTATTGTTGATCTTACAGGGTTAACCTGGTGTTATGCATTCTAAGACTAAAATGGATGCAGGCATCTATGACAGCAATATCAGCAGGAGCTGTCGGAGAGGGATTAAAGCTGTTGGTGCTGCTGCATTCCATGGTGGAAGGTGAAGAGGCACAGCTGGATGTTATGCATGTGCTTCTTCCAGTCATTATTGCTGCAGCTTCAGTTGATGTGCGAGATAACCAGGTGAACCTCCATGTATATTGCGTTGACCCCAGTTTGGACAGAAAATGAAGATAGAGAGATCCAAAGGGACCATCCTTGTATTTGCACTCAACACCACGTGTTCACATCGCCACTGCAGCTCAGTTGTAGTAGTTATCTTTGAAGGATTTTATTCTGACTGAACTCTTTGCATTGGTGTCGAGTAGATATTCTTCAGTTGCTTATAATATGGATTGTGCTAGCTCTTGAATTCCTGCATGGTAATGCATCATGGGTCTGAGTGGTTGCACAGGCAGTGGCAGCGCTGGCGAATGCAGCAGTGAAGCTGGTGACACACTTGGCATTGGTACCATCCTCAGCTGCTCAATTCCGCAAGGTGCTCCTAGACTTGCCTCCTGAGTCCAGACAGCAGCTCCAGGTCTGCTCTCTTTGCTATCTTCACCATTCAACAATCATGTCAATAGTTGCATCTCTCATGCATGCGTGTGATGGCCCCTTTTGCAAGACCCCAGTGCAAATTCTGTGACATTGTTGCTGTTGTTCACATGGTTGAAAATAGTGATTTTCACTAAAGTTAGTGGGGTTAATGGGCTTCAGGGGATCATCCGAGCATCAATGTTGCAGCAAGACAGTACAAGCTCAGGCCTCCCAACTCCCCCTGTATTCCAGCCAGCCTTTACTAACCTTGTCCTACCACCTCCTCCTACTGGCATCTTACCTCCCCCTCCAACTTCTGCTCACTTCTCAATGAGATCAGCTTCTCTCCCTTCACAGGTCTCCCACAACTTTGAGGATGAGGACGAGGATGATGAGTGGGATGACTTCCAGGCAAATGATGCCCCTGGCTCTTTTGCACAGCCAGAATCTGCTGTGGAAGATGAAACAGTAGAGTTTCAAGAAAACTTTCTCAATCCCTCCACTTCTGTTTCAACAGACCCTGTTGAAGTAGAAGAAGAGGAGAAAGGAGTGCTGTCTGAACTTCCTCTCACAATTAACACACCAGCACAACAAGCTAATAAAGAATATGAGGGTTCCTCTATTTCCTCAGACACTCTGCCTGAGACTTCACAGAGGTGGGATGCTAAAGATGAGCATTTCCAAGATACTCATACAGTCTCTACTCTTTCTAACCCTACTGTGTCTGAAACTGCCTCCAGAATACATGGGACATCACAGCCTGGAGATGAGGACATGTGGGATTCCTTTGAGAGTGCAACTGGAAGTCAGAAGCCTGATGTTGGAAATTCACTGGATTTCTTTGGTGATGATGACATTTGGGATAGTTCATTGCCAGGAGATATAGTTCACAATCAAAAATCAAACAGCAGGTCTCAAACAGGACTCAAAGATATTAGTTTTGATGGTGGAATGCATGAACATGTGATGAGGGATGCCAACAGAAATGAAATAATAGAGAGCGTAACAGAAAGAGATGAACCTCACAGGCAGGTTGATGATGATGGAGTGGAAGCATGGGAGGAAATGGGCAAATCTGATAGGGACAATGATTTTGAGGATTCTGCAGAGGTTTTTGATGATAAAGTGGACCCTGAAGGTGGTAAAGAATTTAGTAATTTTGAAGAAGCAGATTCAAAGATGGCTTTCAAGGCTAATTCAGAAGTTGCCATGACTTTGACCCCAGAGAACCCTACAGATGTAGAGTCTCAAGTAAATGATCACAGGGTTGATGAGGAGCTGGATGATGGGAAGGCCTAGGAAAGGTTTGATAGCACATCCTGAAACAGGTCAGACCCGTCTGCAGTTCTCTTCACACTTTCCACCCCAAGTGATATCTGCTAGTGGGGGAACCTAGAAATGGCGAATCAGTGGTAGCAATTAGTTAGCCAACTTATGTTGGTATGATGATTAGCATGCCTTTCCAAATGATAGCCTTGTTACTATTTTTTCTTGGAGTTCTATACATCAAAGCCTTGGACTTGGAAGTTTAGAAAAAATGACCATCATAATGTTTTGTGATTAACTCTAGTACTCTTGATCATATGTGCTATCTGCTTACAGGGTCAAAAAGTATACAGATGTGTTGTGCTGCTTTGCCCCAATTTTCTGAGGTAAAGCAGTGAACTGCAGTAGTTTGATGTAAGGTAACACCAATGGTACCAAAGGAGCTTCTTTTCCCGGTTATTTGGGTTGTATACCTCATTGTTGTACTGTTGGAAAAGCAGATATCCTTTTGTAGTCTATGTCTGGGAGTGCTGCAGTCTCAAAAGCATGCAATTTGTCTAAGACTTTGCTTTCCTAGTTGTATATGTACAAGTTTGAGGTTCTATTCTGGATTTTATTGCAATCCCAGCCTACAAGGCAATATCAAAAAAAATCTGTGTCATTTCTAGTGATTTGTCTAGGTGTAGGTGTTGTCTGGCAGAGTGATTCTTGACTACTGATTCTATCAATCTTAAATGTTGAATCTACTTGACCAGCCCTGAAAGCAGGGTCCAGTTTGAAGTTGTACACAAGCCTTGTATGGAAGTTGGTTGGTGCAGTGATGGAAGTCCTGCTGGGATCACAAAATTGCTGAGAGTAGTTGAAGATCCTTGTCATTTGTTGACACCAGGACAGAGAACTGAGCTTCACAAATTTGGGTTGGGTGGTGGTGGTGATGTGATTGATTAAAAAATCCCTGGACAATCTGACATAATCAATGCTCTGTTTGGGTCCTGCAACTTTCGAGGCTTTGATATCCCCTTTATGTGCCACCCTTTACCAGCCTACTTTTCCTAAGGTGATTTCTGGAATACTTCTATGGAGCTGTGAGCAGGTGCAACGAGTCATGTTTTGGAATTTGTGAGCTTCATGCAACTCAGTAATTTTTCTCCTGCCTGTATGGAATGCATCTGTTTGACAGGACTCACAGATACAGAGCTCTGAGCAAGAACACTGTGTATTTCTCCAGTTGGTAACTGAACCTCTTCCCACCTGAAAGAGCAACATAGAATTTGCTAATGATTCGTTCGCACTGCTTGCAGGTGTCTTAACTGAGCACCGATCAAATGTGATTGCCAGATGAAATTTGCCCTTAGGCATTGAAGATTGGCTTCAAATGGTTCAAATCATTATTACTGTAGATAGTGTCTGACTATGTTGGGTCTGACTTTGGCACTATACCAAGGTCTTATGCATCTCAGTTGGATTTTCTCAGATGAAACAATTGTCTAGTGTTGGCATTGCTAATGGTCATGCTCCAGAATCTTCCAAGACAATGTTGCTCAGAGTTGGAGAATGGTCCAGTATACATTTTCTTTTTCCTCAATTCCATCTATTTGTGAGTGCAACTCAAATGTAAAATGGTCATATCTATGTAGTAAGGCTGCAAAAGTTTTTTTGATTTCTGTTTGTGGTTTCTTGTTTGTGGTTTTCTCATATCTCAAAGAAAATTGTGAATAAATGGAAACACAGTAGCAAGTAATGATCAGTGCTTTCTTCTTTTTCTTTGGTGAATTTTTGCATCCTGGTGACAGGAAGTGGAGATGTGAAGGATACAAAGGACTTTTTTTGAAAAAATGGGCCTCAAGTTACATTATGATCAAAAAAATTCTGAAGTAGCCATATTTAGGTGATTTGTTTCAACATGTCCCCAAAATATGGGGGAATCCTAGAATATTTTACTTTCCTCTCTAACCTGTAGGCAAAGTCCTCTTGTGGATGACCATGAAGCCAACTAAGTCCAAATTTGGAAATAAAAATGCTGCTCTTCTGTAGTTACCATTTACTATTTATAAGTGACAAACATAATTGGGAGGATAATCTTAAAAAATGCACTGAGTTGTTTGAATGTTTTTTTATAAATTTAATCTGATTTATTCTTTGAAGTTTTCTTTGATTAGAATCAGAAGATAAACAGAGATCCAAACTAATGTTTTGACTTGGTTATCAACCTAGGTCTTCATAACTTACAAAGTTATTGACTTTTATTATAACTGCAACTTAAGGTTCATCAGGGCTCTGGTGTCACTTGTCTCCCTTGATGAGGTCAGAGAGCAACACCTATGATCTGTGACTATGCCTCCTGCCCAATTTTATAGAGTTCATGTAGTCAATTTCTTCCTTTTTGCATCACATGGTCAGAGGGAGACCTGAACAGCATAATGTACAGACAGTTTCCTGTACTTTCATGTAACTGATGTGGCACCAATGCATTTTGGCTTTTCAAATTGGCAAAACAGTCTCAGATCTATCTTTCACAGCAACTAGAAGATAGATGGACATAGCATGAAGCATATGCTGCAACACCCTCTAGAGAAAGGCTACTCAGGCTTATGGCACCAATGATGGAAAGGCAGTAATCTAATACAGATTCCCCAGATTTATGGTGGTAAACATGCTGAATCTTGTCAATCATTGCCTCCCTTGAGTGGGAGCATATTGACACCATTGAGATTTGACAATACAAGTCAGGAGCCAAGAATGAACAGCATTCTTTCCAGACTTCATAACTAAAGCACATAAGACTAATATGCATATGTCAGGTCTTTAAGATCATGTCTCTTTGCCACTTAACCTCATGTTAGATTGAAGAGCTGCAGTTTGCTGTCAGTGCATTGTGCAATGCCACAAATTGGTCCAGTGTTAATTCATCCGGCCTCGACTGCACCCAGCAACCATGTTACCTCATACATACTTGTAATGTATTTCAACTGATATTCTGTTTTGTGCTGAGAGTCCTAAACTACTTATGTTCAGGATTTTCAACCCTTCGGGTGACTGATGGTCTAGAAAACTTACAGTCTCTGGAAGGCCAACAGAAGAAAGAGCACTTTGAACAGATTCAGAACTGTGAAGGTGCTGCAAAGAATTCCGCAGCATTTTCCGCTTCCTTGTGAATGCTGAATTTACCTGTTTCATTGCACCAACACCTTGTTGACCCCTAATGTCCAAGGCTGCATTAATGATGAAAATCAAAGCCTAAATGCTTTTGTATGTGAGCAGTTCAGAAACTACTGCATTCACACAATAATCCACATCATCTGAAGCACAGTTTAACTATGCTCAGAAATACATCTGTGGGTACATTGTTCTCTGATAAGCTGACAAGGCACATAAATACAGTCAATACTATCAAGCAAACTTCCCAAGAAGAAAGAATCATGTTCTATCAGCAGATGTATCAGTCATAAAGAAGAAGACAAGTTCATCATGCAGTAATCATGCCGTTGGAATATACCAGACCAGACAATACTCCCTCAACAGGCAGCTCTCTAAGTTGATAAATGGATTTTACTAGTGCTGCTCAATAAATGTGTAGTTACTGACAGGGTAAGTGTAAGCACAAAATTCTGAAGGCAGAGAGAGCATACTAATGTGAAAAAGGCTTTTGGTGATGCAACAGGTGGATACTCTGATGTTCGCTTCAATGCAAAAGACACCACCCCAGCATCAACCTGAAGACAACAAACAAAACCCAACATCTATAAGCACATCCAGATCCTTATTACAAGTTTCAAGCCAGAAAAGTGCCTAGTAAGAAACACAAAGTAGAGAGCTAGCACACCCGTGGTTGAGGGAAAAAGCTGTCACGACCAACGCTGAATCTATACTCCGGCACTGCACATTTCAATAGTTTTCTGAGTTTTCATTCAATCTCAAATCAGCAATAACTTAATCTGAAACATGCAGAAGCCTGAACATATCTATAAGATTGCAGAGAAACACTACAGTAGTGATTTGAAGATACCCATTGTGTCAGTTCTAGCAAAATCAGAACTCGCATTATAAGAATGAGTGCAGTCATAACCTTATGAGTATTACTAACAAATTATTAGATCAGATGGCCAGATGCCATGACTCCCCACTGACTTCATCAGCTCCCAACAGTCAGAGGTGATATGATAATCTGCCCACTGACTTGATGTCAAGTTTCACATTGGTAACCTATCCAGTAAATGATAGGTCTTGTAGGTAGGTAGGATAATAGGTGGCTACTAAGTATGCAGATGGTTAGTAGTTAGTACACAGGTAAGAGCCAGTGCTTTGTTAGAAGGTAGGTAGTACAAATAGAAACTGAGCTAACCACTGTGGTTAGCGTGGGAACTGGAATGCCATGGAAAAGTGTTTCCTGTCCACCCACCATCCATCCCTCGTGGTGCAGTGGTAGCTGGTGGTTCACTCTGGCCTCAAGAGACAGCTAATAAAAACAAGTCACCATAATTTAAGCTGCAACAAGCTTTTGTGAGAGTAAGCTTCATTCCATTCTTTGCTTGATCCCATACAAGCAAGCATCTAAGCCCAAGGCATAGAGAGGCCTACATACAGGTAGTAGTTCAGGCCTACTGCACCCAGGACATATCCTTTAAGCACACCACTGGTATTTTTCTTGCAGAAGATCAATACATAAGGCTGGTATCATGACAGTTGAAAGTCATGTGTACAAAGTGACAGCGAACAAACATGAAAGACAAGTATGTTTCATGTCAAGACAATGCAAGGGAAGTTGTGCAGTGTAAACCTGAGAAGAAGTTGACTAAGAGACTGATTGGGCGGTACTCGTTGCAATCTGGTGATGCATCCACTAGCCGAATTGCTGCTTCATCCTGTTCTTCAATCACAACCATGCAGATCACCACCCCAACTTGCAGTAATGAAGTTACCAGTGTGATGACAGACATTAGCAACTAACAGCTCAAAATGACTTCACTAACATCTGATGTGACTGTCTATTATGACCATCTATGATGTGATGACCAATCTCAACATAAGAATAAACAATGCTGGCACAATTAGCATCTAGCTTGTTACCATATGCACAACACTAAGCATAATGCTGTAATTGTCACAGCACAAGTCAGTACTCAGAAACTAGCAACTGAATTCAACAAGGGAAAGAGTCCTTCATCAATTGAGCTTGTGACTCACTGTTGGTCTGAGGGCAGCACAACCATCAGGGTACAATGCTTTAGCCCAACCTATGAGTTGCTCATTTCTGAACAGTTTCGTCAAGAGTTTGGGACTTTTCAGGTGAAGACTCATCCAACCTTCTTCTGCTTTAAGATTTCACTGTCAGAACTTGATTGTACACTCCATTTTGCAGAGCAATTTCAAACTGTCCAGGGAAGGGTTAAAAGTTTGGACAGTCTAGGTCAGGGGCACCCCCTAGATTTTACAACAAAGAAGTTCTGAGTGTGCATATCAAGAGTATTGGTCAAATGAATCTCTACAGCTTGAGGGATGTAAACAAGCCAGATCAGGATTAACTCACTGCCATCCTGTTGCCTGCCTTATAACGTCTAGCTTTCCCATGTATTCATGTGATCCTGACCATCAGGTTCATCTACCGAATCCACCCCACCCAGGGGTTGGAGCTAAGAAGTCCAGATTTAAAACACCAATAGCAGAGGACCAAAAGAAACAAGAGGGCAAAAGATTGTACCTGTAAGAGAAGCACTACATGAGAAAAAGTATTCCCTAGTGGGAGTAACTTTTTCACTACTTGTGTTGTGATGTTAAATGGTAAATTGGCAATGACCTACTCCAGCACACGGGCATATCCAAATCAGCGGCAACCTAGCAGAAACTAGATGTTGGCCTTCCACATCTGTGTATTAGTTTGGACAAACTTAAGATGATTTAGTTGTTACACTAAAATCCTAGTGCCGCACATGGTCAGTGTATCTATTTATTGTGCAGATTTTTTCACACCTGCAGAATTCATGAATTGATGGCCCACACTAATATTTACTGGCACAATTTAGTCCATTTACTGCAATCCTGGCCCCCCACATGATGAGCGTAAGTATGAAATTGCATTCCCTCAAGGTAAGGTTCTAATTTCTATTGAATATCAGGATTGGCAAATCAAGAACAGAAATGAAAAAAATAAAGGTTCCCCAACTCATGTCTCTATCAACATTTAGATTCAAATTGACCTGAACAAAACACTGTCCAACTCTAATCAGAGAGACTATGTACCTTGGCACGCTTCAAAGTAGTTGATGCCCTGTAGCGTTGCTCCAATGCTTCATTAATTTGAGAAGACACAGACCATTTAACAAAGTCTTCATGTACTACCTGTTATCCAACCAATCCCCTCCACAATCAGTTGTTACATAGATGATCACTCTGCCAGGAAAGTGGCAGCTTGATCAAAGCTTTAAACACACTGAAAATGGCCTTCAGTGAGCTGATGGGTCCTGCTGGCAGCCCTCTGAATTCAAAGTCCATGTTGCTGGTGACAAGGGACACATGACATCTAACCCATTTAAGAGAAAAAAATTATGATCCACTCAAACAGGTACTTAGATGATATAACCCTCTCATAACACAGGATGGACCAATTACAAACAAAAGAAGGGCAAGGAAACAGATCAGTCCAAAGATAACCTCCACTTGATCTGTATGTGCAAAACGCTCAGCAACCAAAGCTGCCATATCCCGGTCCTGATGCCAAGCCCAACAATAGGTAAGCAACAATTAGTCTGGTATAGAGGATATTAACTGCACTACACACCAACCAATCAATTCAAGAGTTCACTATTTGTGAGAGAGGGAAGTTGGCATGAACAACCAAACCCCTTCTGCAGTGATACTCCTCTATTCAGATCAGATGTTTACAGACAGACTACAAAACCATTATCCCAGTACAAGGGGAAACTAAGGTTCCTGACTTGTGTGTGGCAAACATGCTGGCTGTCCTTCCTATGCTTACTTATGCATTCCAACCAGTATTAGATACCATAGTAGCCATATCCCAGGGATAGGGGGTGTAGTGGAGGATGGACTAGCAGGTCAGGAATGCTGACTGGTTTTGAGTTGGCAATGGTATGTAATATAATACCTTTTCTACAGCAATTATGTGAGCACCAGCCTCAACAAGGAATTTTGTAAGAGAACCAGTTCCAGGCCCAATTTCCAATATCAAGTCCCCAGGCTGAATTCCTACCAGCTGCACCATTGCTGAATTCACTTGCTCATTCACCATATAATGCTGTTCCAGTCCACCCACCAACAATATAATAATATCACAGTCCCCACAATCCCCACAATCCCCACAATAATTAAGACTTCAACACCCATATACTCCTAATCATTTAAATCTCACACCAAGATTCCAAATTAAAAAAGGATCAAAGAGGAATAATTTCTGCATAGTCATAGTAGGATGCTCATATGATACTTCTTGTTCTGCCCTGCTATTGAACAAGATGAACAGTGCTTGATCAATTAGGTGAATTGCCATAAGCTAAAAGAAGAAATCACTTAGGATTGTTGAACACAATATCCTGCAAAATTGGCAAGCTACTCAAGGAGAAAAAAAGGGAGGATCAGGTCCTCGCTTCATTTCTTACCACTACCATGGGAAGAGTGCCAGAATACAGGATAATGATCAAAGTCTCCAATCCAATCAATGAAGCACAGCTACCAGATACTGGCAGAATCCTTTGATTAACATTTCAATGACTAACATAAACCCTAAACCCTTAAACCTAAAATAAAAGAAATTTGGCAATGGAAAGCATTGCTTTCTGAATCACCAAACATAGGGAGGGGTTTAGGGTTTCAGCGCTAACGCTGAATATTCTCTTCTAAGAGCGCATCTTGGCTATCCTCATGTGCAGTTTTCCTTCCTACACTGAGATTGATAAATCCATTAACCGTTTCCCAAAAAAATACCGTACCAGGAATTTGAATCTTCTTTAGCGAAAAATGTAAAATATTGCTACATGGCGGAAATTTATGGGTTTTCCGGGATTTTGTTTGATTTCCCTGTTCAACAACGTAAGGACATAGGGAATGGATGGTACAAGGTCACCTGGCCAAGCCATCTTTTCGGTTGACGGTTGCGCGACTGGAGGGCGCGGAGAGTGCTGTGAATGTCATCTTCGCTTCGCTCTGCTCTTATCACATCCACACCAATTCTTCTAACTCTTCCCTTCCTGAAATCTCGTGCCACTTCGCAAGGTACTATAAAACGAATTTCAAGACCGAAATGCAACGATTTCGAACCCCATTCCGTTTTCGGACGTTGAGTGTAGAAATGAGATTGAACGCGAAGCCCCAGACATATAGACATTCCTCGAACTTCCGCTCACATCGACCTTGTTTGATTCAGATACTACACAATTCACACAATGCCCATCTCTCTCACTAAACTTGCGATGAGGTTTCAGTAAGCCTGGACACATGCTCAAGTGAGGGCAGGCATAATGCCTGTAGTGGGCCCCTCCACCCAAGCTATCTGCCGGGCTATCCGCTGGCCCAGGGCAGGCACAAAGGGCCACCCACTGCCCACGGTTCTAGGTAAATCGGAAGTTTTACGAAACTCCTGCTGCAGCAGACCGAAACAAGAGTAGGAAGTCCAGAGAGTCAAGAATCCGGAGAGCTGTTTCTCCAGCACAGCCCGCATTTTCTCAAGCTTTGTTTAGCTCTGATCACTGTTTTTCTTTTTCTTTTTTAATTTCAAGAGCATAAAGGATGTTCTAAAGGACTTAAATTGGTTTGTAGAAGTTTTTGTTGGGTGTGAAAATTGCATTGTTTTGGGACTGTTATAGTGCATTTCATTATTTTAGGGTTTTTTTTTTGTTGTTTCAAATTTGTGTTCATGGGTCTGGCCTCACTTGGGCAAGTATTTTTCACTTGGATGTTATTTTTTATTACACTTGGAAATTGTGCAATATCTAAATCTGAAGTGCATAATGTGCTTTAAAATGTAGATGGCAATATGATAAGATTCAGTGTCTTTTCAATGTTTTTAGCTAGTGTGAATAGGAAAAGACATCCACTACATTTTTGGTGGAAAGAACCTAGACAATACACATATTGGGATCTTGTGGAAACCAATGTGTGCCATACTTAAAATAAGAAATAGGAAATTTTTGTTGCATTATAGATTGAGTTTTGAAGCTTTCAATAACCTAGTTTTAAAGTTGACACTTTTTTTGTATTCAAGTTGTCTAAACCATGATAACGACAATTAAAGATTAGAAAGATTGAAGTTATTGTGATTTATCAATTTGCTCAAATTCAATGCTACACATATGATCGATCGATTCAATATGGGTGTATCAAAAATTTAAAAATATGTTACCCTTGTTTGTGATGTGCTAATTGACAAAGACAAATTGTTTAATAAACATATAGTATTCTTTTAGGTCAACACTTGAAAAACATCATTGTTTGTTTTGAAAATCTTATATATATACCTAACATTTGTGAAGCTATAGATGGAACTAACATTCTTTTAGTGGATCTTCTAAGCAAGAGAGTTACACTTGCTATTGGTGATTTTTTCAATAAAAAAATTATATAATATTGTGTTGCAAGTTGTGTGTGATGCAACCAAAATCTTTTGGAATGTTTATGTTAGCCACCTAGAGGGGTATGTGATGGTGGGTAGTTTAAAAGGTGTAATTTATATGCACAATTGAGATTTCGAATTTTTTTCCAAGAACTAATTATTGTTAGAGGTATGAGATGCACTCCATTCTTATTAGGTGATGCAACTTATTCAATTCGTACTTACTTGCAAAAGAATTAAAAGACTTGTAATCATGTAAATGTGGATAAGACAAGATATGATTCCAATATGAATTTAGGGAAGGTGGTTAGAAAAAAATGCATTTGGTCTTTGAAAATAGATGGAGAATTTTGAAACATTTAACTTTAAAGTTGATAAAGCATCACCAATTACAATTGTTTGTTGTGTATTTCACAACTGTTGTGAACTGTGGGGTGCACCAAAACTTGGATTAACAAATGAAAAAATAAGAAGTGACAACCTAATGGGGTTTGCTGTTGATAAATTGCCTATTTTTAGAAAAGGAGAGCAAGCAAAAATAGAAGTTGAGATGTTAAAAAGAGTCTTTTTTTAACAATGGGTGATTAATCATCCAATTGTACGATGACAAAGTAATATAAGATGTGTTTTGAAATGGAACCCAAGTTTTTATTCCCCAAATGGAAATACAAATGAAAGTCAATTATCACTATTAATTTTTTCTAATCAATTACCACTATTACCACTATCATATGTGGTTTTTGGCTTCAACACATCTATAAACAAAGCAATCAATTATAATTGACCTTGTGTTAAAGAGACAAAAATAACCAAGACTACATGATTTCCTAAACCAAGATGAGAACAAAAGCAAATCTAACTTCCCAAATCCTGATTATGAAACAAGAACACAACATGTGCCAAAAAAGAATTTAACGAGATTTTATTGGAAAAAATAAAATTTTAAAAAACAAAATTATGATAAGAAAACATACCCAAAAGTAGTGTTGAACATACTAAAGGTAATGAAAAATTATACCTTTATTTATACCCATTGAACATTTAGCTTAAGGAAGTTTTTCAAAAAAATTCCAATTTACATAAGGCCCATGTGTGCCCATTTGCATTATTGTGTGAACAATGAATGAACTAAAATTCAACTAAAAGTGAATTAAAACTCAACTAAGAATGAACAAAAAATGAACTCAATTAACTAAAATTGTATTAAATTAATTTAAAGTGAATTAAGATCCAACTAAGAATCAATTAAAATTGAACTATGAATCAAGTGGAAATGAACTAAAATTTAATTAGAAATTAATTAAAAGTGAACTAAAACTAAAATTAAAACTAAATACAAATTTTTTACAAATCATGGATGAACATTCAGTTAAATGAACCCCATGGCATTGGCATTTGTGACACCTTGTATCATAATTTGTTTTCTATTTTTTTCACTTTGCAACATTTGAAATGTGATGAATTTTGTCAATTCCCATTTTTTGAATCTCCTTCACCACATGTGTGAAATTATGAATGATATTTGCAATTAAAAATGAGCCTATAGATAATTGTTTTGTTTTCCTTTTTAATTTCTTATTAGGTTTCCCTTGTACACCAAATAACTTGCATGCCTTAATTTTAGGGTTATTAGAATTTACAAATGGGGTATTTCTAACATTTCCATTGTCATTCCCAAACACAAGAATTTGTCTTTCAAGGCTGTTAAGTATCTAAGATGTTTGGACATCCTTTTCATCATTAACATTCACAACCTTAATCTTAGAATTCATCACACACACACCTTGATCTACGACATTAAGTATGGCACTTATTTTGGTAATATTTTAAAAATGTTGTCAAAATGTTGAAACCATGGCCAATTAGATGGAGGTGCACTAATTATTTAAGTCTTCTTTTCTATTTTGTAAATTTTTTTCATTTTGTTCCACTTGTCTCGAACTTGCTTCCAATTTTGTCACACATCAGTCAAAAAAACTTGCATTCACAACATCTACGAATGTTGTCTAATTAATCTCTTTAAATGGCTTGCAATTATATTCCCAATATTTGTTCTTCACAAGGTCTAACAAACACAAAGAACTAGCACTTGTCCACGATCTCCCAACATGTTCTTCTTTGCTTACAACATTTTTTTTTGTGAAACCCTAAAACCCTTGTCTTCTCCACATGTGATGCAAGAATATTTTCTTCTTGCCCATCAAACAAATAACCTAAAAAACTATTAGGTAGATGATCCCCCACATTCATAAAGGATAAATGTGAAATTGTAAAAAATGGATGAACTAGTACAAAAATTGTTACAAGTGGGTGAGCTCCTACAAGTGCATTGTAAGGAGAACTCACGATGTGAAATGTGTTAAGCATTGAGCTTTGTGGTTTCTAAACTTTTTCGACAGTTTTTAATCTTTGGAATCTCTAGAATGTATTTTCCTTTTTGGACTTTGTGGGTTTTTCATTGGCGTAAATCCTACACTATTTTTCACAGCCATAATAAGTTCTTCTTTTTTTTAGTCATAAGGTAAAAAAACATTTTTTTTCTTGTGCTATTCACCATGCTTAGGGTTAAACTATCGCGAAGCTATCACAAAACGATGGAGAAGTTCGTTTCTATGTGATCAATACGTTAACAAGCTAACGACAAACATATTAACTTGCGTTGGCCTATTGTTAGCCTTGTTTTTGTGTCATGTGCATTGGCTAAGTAAGATTTTCCAAGATTTCACCTTGCTTTTCATTGTCCTCTAGGATTAGGTGTACGGTAAAGTCCCAGGTAGAGGCCCTTACCAAAATAAGGATGCACTAGGCAATAGCCGAGCGCAGGCCCGATGAAGGTAATGCCTTTGACTGATGCCTTTGGCTTTACCTGATGAAAAGACTAAAGACCTCCTAAAAATTCAATGGAGAAAGCAAGGCAAAACAGGAGGGGGGGGGCATTATGAAAAACAAAATGCCCTCCCAAAAATGTGAAAACAAGGCAAACAGGGAGGGGGGCATTATGAAAAAGGAAATGCCCTCCCTGCTCCTAGATGAAAAAATATGCATTATAAAGTTACCTTGATATACACTGCAAAAATTTCTGGCAGGTCATTACGATTTTGTAATGCACCCTCTGTAAATGTACTCCGTACAGCAGGAGCGCCACCCCACTTTGAAAACAAGCCTCCCTGACATAAACTCCTGTTTCTTACCCTGGTTAATGCCTTGGCAGCAGGGCATTACACCCTGCCAACCAAGCCAGCCAGGGCTTTACCCCCCTACACTTTCCACTGATGAACCTCAATGTTCAAGTTTCCATTTTGCCGTTCATACATTACAGATGTAAACCCTGTCCACACGATTCGTAAAGTGCTGCTATCATTTTTTCAGTGTTCTCAGAGGGCACCTTATAACCATGAAACTTCCTCTCTTAATCTGAGGAACTTTTCAGATTTAACGTTCAGGGTCCAAGGTAAACTTAGCCTGGGCCAAGGCGAACCAGCACCCACCAGTGCACCGCTTGGACTTTCTGTCCACTCCATGGTGGTGGATTTCTCATTCCCTGGTTATTTTTTGTTGCTGACCCTTTCCTCTTTTTTTTGGTGGGTTTGTGCTTTTTTTTTCCCCAACTCCGACCTAACCTACTGGCTACATACTACCTGCCTTCTTGGCCCTACCTACCAACTAACAACCACCCCCCTCCTTCTCACCTACCCACCTACTAGATCACTTCCCAACCTTTTCACACCTCCTCACCTTCTAGATTTCCACCCTCCCAACCTATGTGCCTACAACCTACTGAGGACCCCCCCTTAGATGCATGCCTATCTACCTACTTGCACATCAATGATGTCGCCGTCAAGGATGAACATTTTGACATTGTGGGTATTACAATGTTACAATGCCATGTCCCCAATAGTTTACCTACCCACCCATGCAAAATTCAAATTTCAAAATTTGAATATGCTTATGTGTTAGTTTCAAGAGAACATTAATAACCCCCATGCACTAGGTACCTACATTTGCATATACCCATACGTGGTATTAGAATTTGATAATAAATGGTCCAACTACAATACCTACATTCACCCACCTTGATGCACATAATTAGATATTTGGCACTCCAGCGCTTGACGTTAATTAATGCATATCCTCCCCTCATGTGGGTATTGCAGAACCTACCTCT
The DNA here is from genome assembly GCA_963921925.1 of Sphagnum tenellum. NCBI lineage: Eukaryota > Viridiplantae > Streptophyta > Sphagnopsida > Sphagnales > Sphagnaceae > Sphagnum > Sphagnum tenellum. Next base: position 6,502,483 of record OY998145.1, read on the forward strand.
CATCATCATTGCTACACCTTGAGCCTCCATTTTGCTCCATTTATTATTTTTTATACACAATGCAATTAATTAATTTAGTTCCATGGTTCATAGTAAAATTTGATTTAATTTTCTAACACAAAATTAATCAAAGAGCATTCAGGGTTAAGTGAATGTGCAAAACATTTATAACTATTCCATAATGTTCTTTACATATTAAATAAACCTTAAATTAGGGTACTTTAAAAAGGAACAAACATGACCTCATATATTGAGTACATCCAACCCATTTTTTCTCTCTTCAAAGTGATTGGTGACATCTTTCAGGTTTGGAAGACTCAAAGTAAGAATTTTTATTTTCATTCATTTGAATTCTTAAATTTTTCTAGTTGTGATTTTTTAGTTCATAATTGTCTCATCCATAATAATACATGTAAGGTCTTGAAGTAGGGTTTTCATTTTGAATTTAAATGTAGAATTTTTAGGGTTTTTTCTATCACTAAAATTGTTTAGGGTTTTAATTATTTTATAACTACTTTTTATTTCAAATTGCATTAATTTATTTGAAATTTTGTTTGGATCTAGGTTGGATAGCTTTGTAAGACAAATGATCACCTTGTTTCTTCAATTTAATAATATGTTTTTTCTTCCACCCCCCACATTTTTTAATTGTTGGAAAAGATTATTAAATTAAAAATTATTTGGTATCCATGTGGGTCTCTTTTTTATTTTAGTTAAAAAGTCCCACATACATTAAGGGGCCCCAAATGTAGGTATTGAATTCATGATATAGATACATACAATGTAAGTTTTGCTATGGAATGTGGGTATTGCATGATGAAGTATTAAAGGTTATGTGGGTTTCAAGGCTACATGCAAGTATTGCAAGAAAGGAGTTCCAATTCCAGACTATATTTAGGGGTCAATTATGGGTATTGCATGATTGGGTCCTCCCTACAATGTAGGTTTTATATTATTTGAACTAGTGTGAACCCGGTGTATAATGCACCCGTCGAGCTCCGACCTTGCCATTTACATGAAAAAGGTATCTTAAGGCAAAAGAAGAATTATGGAAACTCAAATATGTCCGTCCGTCTATCCATCAGTGGGTACCCGTGACCTTCAGTCACTGTGAGGCGCCCCTGCATTGTTTTACTAAATTCGCCAATGGACCTACTTGAGAAATTTGCCCCAAAAAAAAAAAAAACCCCCTTGTATTAACCAATGTGGGGAAAAGGGCAGTGGGGGGGGTATTACATACCTTCCGGATCTATGGATTTGAACAATTTAAAACCAAAAAATTAAAAATTTAAGTTTCGGGTATTTGAAAATTAGCAAAATCAAAAAGAGCCTCCAGTTTGGGTGGGTGAAAAAACTTCAAAAAATCGTCGAGTTCCAGACAGTTCGAGGTGGATATTTGGTTTTTTTTCAAAACACATTTGAGAACCACATAGATATATGATAACCCTGAATATCAACCTTGATACTCACCGTCACAGACTGACTGACCGGTCACAAACAGACTGACCAGCGAACGTTGGTCGAAATTATACAGAGTCCGACTATCCGGGTTGGTTCTGTCCATCCGTCTGTCTGACTGTCTGGTCCGGTTCTATCTGTCCGTCTGTCTGACTGTCCGGGACGGTTCTGCCGGTCAATTAAAACGCAAAACCCTCGCATCAAACAGACAGACGGACTAAGTGAATTTATATATAAGATTGCATGCATTGTATGCATGGGTCCCTTTTTTTGGTGTAGGTTTCATTTGACATGTACATATTGCATGGATGGGTCTCCTTTTTCAATGTAGGTTACATTTGATATGCAAGTATTACATTGATGGGCTCCCTTTTCTGAAATAGGTTTCATTTGATATGCATGTATTGCATATATGAATTCCCTTTTCCAATGTATGTTCCATTTGATATGTAAGTGTTGCATGGATGGGTCCCCCTTTTTTATTGTAGATGTATTTTGTGACCTACATGTATTGCATAAATGGGTCCCCTTTTCCAATCTAAGATATATTTTGTGACCTATAGGTATTGCATGGATAGGTCATTTTTCCAATGTAGGATGTATTTTGTGACCTACATGTAATATGGGGTTGGGTCCCATGTTCAATGTGGGTTTTAGGATTTAACATGTTGATATTACAATTAGTGGATTTATATTTTTATAGTTGGGATGTAGGTATTACAAACCTAATATTTATTATTTAGGGCATATTTACAATCATGGTACCATTTTTTCGCCATAGGATTGAAGGACTTTGTTTTTACTATCTTCCAAATACAAAATATAAATGGAATAAATTTAAAAGAGAGATATTGGATAATTCAAATTATGATCATTTTCATGGTGGTGGTGGTTTTTCATATGCATGTGTAATTTATGCATAAATATTTTGTTAAAAAACCATAAATGTAAAAAATGAGTACATAAGTTTTTATATACAACTTAACATGTTTCCTTGCATGAAAATTTCCTGCACAATTTCTTAACACCTGGGGCCACAAATTTTATGCCCAATGAATAGAAAAAACCAACCAAATGGAAAGAAAAAAATGAATCATTTTGCTAATTGTAGCCCTTTTTAAAATGGATTTTGTTATCCTTCAAAAAAATTATATCTTATATTTTTTCATCAAATGCATTATATGAACATTGCTAAACATAGTTGTATGCATTCCTTATCCAAAAAAGAAAATTGAAGTAGATTGCATTGTTTAATACATTCCTTTTGATTCTTTCAAGACGGAAATTACAATTAAAACAAGGACTCAAATTGTTTAAAAAGATTCAAAAGGATGTCAATATTATATCCAATTTATTATTAGATGTTACTATTAGATTAGCATGACATCATTCTAGTTATAGTCATATACCAATCCACTATAATCATGAAATAATAAATGTAATAAAAATCTAAAATACTTTATAGTCTTTTTTTCATTATATTGTCCTTTTGGGTACCTAATTGTGAATATGCCCTTTAATGAAAAAAGAAGCCAGTGCAAGTGCATTTTTCTTACAAGCATGGGTCAAATCCCCAAATCACAATCAATGTAGGTCCAAAACCCAACAAAATCCCCTTTTCAAACATGGACATGATGTGGACTCTCAAGTGAAGCACGAGGGGGGCAAACAAGGAATTGATTGGCATTGCCTACATATACCACATGCACTTGTGTCTAAGATTCTTGGAAGGTGAACAAAGTGATGTGGAACATACACAAGAAGTTAATCCTACAAAAGGATATAAAAAACCCATCAATAAAAAATCACCAAAGCCATACTTGGTATAACATGACACTCTTATTTTATTCTTTTGACATGTACTTTTAAAACCTGATGCTTATTGTTCGTATGTTTTGTAGGTACAAATGCACGCCTATGGTCACAATGATCATATTAATGACCCAAGCCATGTGAGATCAATCAAGTGAAGATGTTTGGCCTCCTTTTCGATCAAACAATTATACACATGACCCCATGTGATGGAATCATGCTTCTACCACCAAACACGCATTTGAGTGGATCAAAAACTAGCACATGGGCATTGAGATCGCAAATCATTAACATGTCATGGTATGTTCCTCGAATTTCTCAAGTTTTGAAATATCACATTTGGACTTAATTAAGTTTGGGCCACACAACCAAATAAGTCTACAACAAACACAAAACCATATATGGTGGGAACATGTGAATGCAAGGGAAGTTATGACAAGGGATGATTTTATCCGACTAAAGGATATTGCTTATTAGGATCAAAAACATAAGCAAATGAGTTGGCGCTTCCACAAAAACTTAGCCATTTTAGTTCAATTTTGTGCACTAGGGCATCTTGAGCAAATTTTTTCATTCAAGAAGTGAGCCAAACAAATGGGATCCATGTTTTATTCACCTTAGGCATCCAAACACCAACACAATGTCAAGCCATGTTTACATTTGGTCACAATGGAATAATTTCCATGGATGCAAATTTGGGACAAATGATGTGAAATATCATTTGTTCACCTTAATGCCTTTGATGCCCATCATACTGGGGTCCCTCTAGCATGGGTCATTACAAGTCGACAATTATGGATGATTTGGTGGAGTGGCTCAAAACCTTGAAGGTGAAATTCTTAGCTATCATGCCTAATTGGAAACAAAGTTGTTTTTATTATTGATGAAACCATTCAAGAGTTGAGAGAATTATGGTGAATACAAATATTATATTGCTTATTTATTGAACAATGCACTTAATCAAATTATTTCCAAAAGTTTTCATTCCAACAAAGGTTACAATGTACTTACCTCTGTAATAGTTGGTGTAATTTGCATAAACATATTTTAAATTGTTTGGGTTATGTCAGAGAATGTCCCCATCTTCCTTTGCACATGGCATGTCATAAATGCATGGTGGTTATGTGCAATGGAAAAGTTCAATGATGTTGAAGTTCAATAAGAAATCTTGCATGACATGCATGATTTGATGTTTGTGTCTATTGAACTTGAAGAACACATTGAGACTTTCAAAGGACCGGGGATAATTGAAATCCTCCAAAAATTTTAACAACATGCTCATGGTGGCATATGGATTACTTTTTTTGGACCTATTACAACCAATTTGGAACATGTTCATGAGTGTAATATAAGGTTGTTTAAAACATGTTCATAGTTCCATAAGTTTTCTTCCTCTTTAATGGATCCAATCATGTTCCATCCACCAATGTAACATTTAAATATTCGATTGTACGTCATTGTGTTTCAGGGTTATGGATGATTGGTCTTCAACGTGTTGCCATATTCAAACCAAGACACCCAAGTAAACATTGAGTCTTACCATGGTGCTTTAAAGAATTGGTTTTCTTTCGAAACAAAGGTCTTTGAAGGCGTCAAATAGATTAGTTGACTTGGAGATTGACAACTACAATTGCACAACATTACATGCACACGTCTAAAATGAAAAAGAAGGAATTCATAATTTAAAAAATTCATGGAGTGACTTGTGAAATCAAGTGTGAATGAAGTCACACTAATCCCATTCATCCATGTGTTAGATTCGTCCACATAACATGATTCACCTTAGATTATATGGAATCAACATCGTGCCCATGTGTCATGCAAGGTGATGCACCCATTTACTAAATATGCATCTTGCACATGTGCATGGGCCACATGGGGTCATATCTGCAAACACCAAATTATGACTATTCCCATGGTCAATGATGTTACCCAAGAGGATGTCATAGAGTATTGTGGAACATGGTATAGATCTAATCACTATGGGTTGCCTATCATGTTTGTGAACCCCAAACATATTCCCAACAATTTAGATTTGGATATGATGGTTTTGCAAATGATCACAATGAAGGGGTCATTGACATAGGTGGGATTGTGAACCCATGGATGAAATTCTTCCCCTTATTATTGACGGTGGTTCACATGTTGAGTTAATTCGTTCAGTTGCTTCTTTGGATAAAACATTTGTTCATTTGGGTTACACCATGCAAAATATCATGGATGAACACACCCTTAGAAGGGCTGCACTTTTAAACCATGCCAACTCACTTCTTACAATTGTTGCATTAACATCTAGAGCATTCAAAATTGAGGTTACATCACATAAATGATGGTCTAAGGAATCTTGTACGTAGGTTGAAGGACTAGCATGACACTTGATGCTCTCACATAATTTTACAAGAAAGAAAAGTTCGCCCATGAATAAAAACTAGAGTATTTACCCTTTATTCATGATTAATGTGTACATTATTCACTTTTCCATTTGTGTCTAAGGCTCATGGTCAAAATATACACCAAATTTTATGAAAAATATTTTGTACTTGATGATGCAATGTTACACTTTCGCCATCTAAACATTGCAATGTGAAGCAAATAGTTTTGTGTGGGTTCAAAAAAACATGTGTGCGGGTATTGCCTTTGGGGAATTAACTTTTTGACCTCAAAGTGCAAATATTGCATATGGGTAACATTCCTACTATACACTAAGAAGACATTGTGTTGGTATTGCATCACAAAGAGTAAAGATTAGGTCTCCCTACATGGGTATTGCATTGTGAGGATTTATCCAATGTGTATTAAAAATGTGCCATGTGGGTAATGCAAAACAACTAGAATTTAGGCCATGTAATGCAAGTATTGCCAAAGGATCTTGTACCCAATGTATATAAGGAGGACTCACAACAAGTATTGTTATTACCATAATGTAGATTATGTCTTTGAATGTGGGTATTGTAGTCAAAGGATTTTTCTAGTTTATATTAAATATACACTATGGGGGTATTGCACATGTCACAATATGAACTTATGTTATGTAATGCAAGTATTGCCAATGGAGCTTGTACCTAGTATATATGAAGACTAAATGCAAGTATTGTAATTCCCTTGGTGGAAGGCAAACTCTTTTAAAGGGGTATTATAGTCAATGGATTTTCCCAATTTGTATTAAGTACATAGAATGGGGGTATTGCACATGTGATGATAAGATGTTATGCCTACAATAGGTTTATTTATACATTTTTACAATATTTTATCTATGCTACTTTATGATATACCCTATATTATTTTAAGCTACTTTAATTATTATAACTTATATTTTATGTTATTATAAACTATTATAATTACTATATGTTATTTTATTTTAAGGTATTTTAAGTAATTTATTATAAGCTTTTAAGTTATTATAAATTAAATTATTCAACTAATTTTAGGTTATACCTTAGGTGATTTTATTTTAAATTAATATATTTTATTTCAGGTTATACTTTAAATTATTCAAGGTCATTATACTTTATCCTAAGTATAATAACTTAAAATAATTTAAAATATAATACAATGACCTAAGGTAAAAATGATTTAGAATAGAAAATAATAACTTATAAAAATAATTTTAAATACCCTACAATATAATAACTACCAATAGCCTATGAAATTATAACATAGAATATCAAACAATAATTTATAATACAATAATCATCAATAGTCATAATATAACATATAATAACCAACAATAACTTATAATACAATAACCATTAATAACCATTAATGGCTTACAACATAATAGCCATTAATAACCATTAATAACACCAATAGGCATCAATAGCCATTAATAAAATAACCAACAAGAACCACTAATAACACCAATAGGCACCAATAGCCATTAATAAAATAACCACCAATAACCATTAATAACACCAATAGGCACCAATAGTCATTAATAAAATAGCCAACAATAACCATTAATAACACCAATAGGCACCAATAGCCATAAATAAAATAGACACCAATAGCCATTGATAAAATAGCCAACAATAACCACTAATAACCATCCATAGGCATCAATAACCATTAATAAAATAGCCATCGATAGCCAGCAATAGCCATTAATATAATAGCCATTGATAAACATTAATAGCCATGAATAAAATAACCATCAATAACCATTAATAAGATAACCACTAATAGTCGTGAATAAAATAACCATTAATAACCATTAATAGGATAACCGCTAATAGTTATGAATAAAATAACCATCAATAACCATTAATAGGATAACCACTAATAGTCATGAATAAAATAACCATCAATAACCATTAATAGAATAGCCACTAATAATCATGAATAAAATAACCATTAATAAAATAGCTACTAATAGTCACGAATAAAATAACCATTGATAGAATAGCCACTAGTAGTCATGAATAAAATAACCATTAATAGAATAGCCACTAATAGTCATGAATAAAATAACCATTAATAGAATAGCCACTAATAGTCATGAATAAAATAACCATTAATAGAATAGCCACTAATAGTCATGAATAAAATAACCATTAATAGAATAGCCATTAATAATCATGAATAAAATAACCATTAATAGAATAGCCACTAATAGTCATGAATAAAATAACCATTAATAGAATAACCACCAATAATTATTAATAGAATAATCACTAATATATATTAATAACCACAAATAAAATAGGTACCAATAACCATTATTAACCACCAATAACACTAATAAAAGAACAACCAATAGCCATATATTAGACTTGTTTAGAATTGCAAAAAAAATCTAAGGTGAAATAATTCATAATAGACAAAAATAACTTAACGTGAAAAAACCTATAATAACCTATAATTGCCAATAATAACATAAGGTGAAATAGTCTTTAATAACCAAAAGTAACTTATAATAGTTGCAAAATATAAACCGAAATAATTTACAATAGCCAAAAAAACATAGAATAACCAAAAATAACCAAAAAATTTAAGAATAACCATAAATAGCCGTAAATAATCTAGGGTGAAATAATTTTAATTAATAAAAAATAGTCATATAATAATTGAAAGTAGTTTAGCATAAGTAGTATTAGTATATTAACCAAAAAAATCCATTTATTAAACCTTTTTTTTTCAAAAAAATGGTCATTGAAATGTTATTAAATAATGATATTCAATTTTTTTTTGTTCAAATGATTTTAAACTTTCAAAAGGAAATAAATGTGATTATGTACATTATTGAAATTTTAAAAAAAATAAATTCAAATCTTTTCATTTGAACAAAATCTCAATAACATATGAATTTTCAAAGTTTATGTTTTTGTAATGTTTGAAATGAAATATTTAATAGATAGAATGTAATGTAACACATTACCACAATAAATGAGGTGGCTTGATGGTAAGGGCGTTTTCAATCCAAAGGTCAAGGGATCAAACCTTATGGATGGTGTTGTGTGTGGTTAACAATGGTATATTGATTGAATGTTTTGCTATTGAATTCTTAAAATAGGTGCTTAGGTTGATTACGTGGCCTATTTACTTACCTTAACTAAGTTATAAACCTAGCTTAAGACGTAGTGACATGTGTCAAAAAATCATAGGTTAAAAAAATCATGAAATCATCAATAATATTATATATATAATAATTAAATTTTAATTGATTTCCATGCTGGTTTATTAATTAACTAACAAGTGAATGGTTTGGTAAATTTGTATTTCATTTTAGAGTAATCTTATTTCACTAGGTACTAGTGAAATTCATTGTCAGTAGCAATTAATCCCCGTTCACTAAGGGGTTAAACAATTTCATTAGGTAAAAATGGCCAAATTCACTCAAAATCTAGTGAAATCCAGAATGAACTAAAATACATTTTGTAGTAGTGGAAATAATTAGTTTAGGCCACATTATGTGGCCATGGGTCATTTTTTAGGTACCATATATACAAATATTACATATATGAAATATAATAAAATTGATATTTGGCCTGAAATTTTGAACATTTAATTATTACATTTGAATTTTCATTTGAATCAAAAGGCTTCCATCAGTACAAATATAAGCAAATAACTCTACTTTAAAATTAGAAGATTTTTTTAATATATTGCACTTGGTATGAAGTCCAATGATGTTTTCTTCATAGAATCAAATTGAACCCTAAGAAAATTTCATTTTTATATTTACATTTTTCTAGCAATACTTTTGTTTTTGCGTGAAAAATATATAATGGATTTTCAAATATTTATAACAACAATAATAAAACTTATCATGGAATTAATCCATTTTTTATTTGAAATAATTTTGTTTTTTCTTGAAATATAAGAAAAGGAATTTCAAATATTCATAGCAACCACGATCAAACGGATCATGGAATTTTTCCAATTTTTATTTGAAGTACTTCTATTTATGCTTGAAAAATAGGAAAGGGATTTTCAAAATATTCTTAACAACCATGATAAAGCTTGTCATGGAATCTTTTCAATTTTTATTTGAAATATTTCTATTTTCACTTGAAAAATAGGAAATGGATTTTTCAAATATTCATAACGTGATGAAGCTTATCATGGATTTTTTCCATTTTTTATTTGAAATACTTTTCTTTTCACTTGAAGAATACGAAAATGATTTCAAATATTGGTAATAATTCTGGTAAAACCTATCATGGAATTTTTTTCATTTTTTATTTGAAATGCATCTAATTTTGCTTCAAAAATAAACAAGGGATTCTCAAATATTTATAACCACTATGATAAAGCATATCATGGATTTTTTCCTTATTCTATTTGAAATACTTATATTTCTGCTTGAAGAAAAGAAATTTTTTTTTAACATATTTATAACAATTGTGATAAATAATTTCTACTTGGAAATCTCATATTGAATATCAATCTCAATATAACATGTATTTAATTAATTTCAAACTAAGTTGTTAATTATGGACTTTTCAAATTTGGTGGTTAAGATTATGTATTCTAAAAAAACATTTAAAATATCTATTTTTTGGATTATGTAATGAAGCAAAACATTATTAACATCTATTGTTGCACCATATGGTGGTCCCCAAATGAAAGTTTCTTTCCAAATTTTGAATTTCCAAATAAATGGTCATTTGTTAATTATGACTTTTCAAAAGTTCGGAATTAACTAAATACATGATATAAATGATTATATATATATATATATATATATATATATATATGCAAATTAATTCAAGGAACAACACACCCAACACACTATCATATTTAAATAATCACCAATTGGAATTTGTGAATTAAGTATTGGAAATCTCACCATGAATGTCAATTTCAAACTATTTAATTTTTATTATATTACAAAAATTAATCCAAACAACAACATGCCCAACACAATATCATATATTTAAAATTTCTAATATATAAATATATTAAATAAAATGATATGGATCTTTAGGGCAAAATTTCCAATACTTAATTCAAATTTTTATATTAATAAATATGGTAGTGTGTTGAGCATGTCGATTTTTGGATTATTTTTTCCAATATAAAAAAATTCAATAGATTGATATTGATTTTTAGGGCAAATTTTTTAACATTTAATTATTAATTTCCAATTATTAATTATTAAAATATGGTAGTGCATTGGGCATGTTAGTCCTTAAATTAAATTTTCCAATATATTAATATTCACAATTTTGCAATTAGTAATCATTCATGTGATGCCTAAAATAAATTTCCATATATAACAAAATGATTCATAAATTAGGATTCAACTTCAGTGTGAAATGCCCAAATTTTAGTTTTTATTTTTGATCCTACATTTTCATTAAAATTATTCTAAAATTCTTCCAAATAGAGTATTATAATAAATCCACGATACACTTTATCATAGTTGTTATAAATATTTGAAAATAATTTTTGTATTTTTCAACCATAAATAGAATTATTCAAAATAAAAAATGGAGAAATTCCATGATAGGCTTTGTCGTGGTTGTTAGAAATATTTGAAAATCCCTTTTGTATTTTTCAAGCAAAGATAGAAATATTTTAAATAAAAATGGAAAAAATCCATGATAGGCTTTACCAATGTTGTTATAAATATAGGAAAATCCATTTCATATTCTCCAAGTGAAAATAAAAATATTTTAAATAAAAATGAAAAAAAATCCATGATAGGTTTTATCATGATTGTTATAAATATTTGAAAATATTTTTCAAGCAAAATAAAATTATTTCAAATAAAAAATGGAAATTCTCCATGATAGGCTTTACTAATTTTGTTACAGATATTTGAAAATCCTTTTCTTATTCTTCAAGTGGAAATAAATGTCACAACCCTACTTTGAGAAAGTTTGAGGATGAGACTCACACTCCTGAAATGGGGACTTGGAAGTCTTTCGGGACTCTCAAAACTTCAGAGTTCGATTGCAAGGGTCAAAACACCTCGCATTGGGGCATTATTTATATCATTGGAAAGCTATCAAAATTTAAATGTTGTAAATGGGCTTGCATGAGCCATTTGAATATCTGTAACACAAGTTATGGCAAAAAGAAAGGCTGGGAGTGAAATTGGCAATTTGACTCCCAACCACTAAAAGTTGGGAATTGACCCGATTACGATGCGTGTAGGGGGAGTGCGACACACCGTTGGAAAGCTCTCAACAAGAGATACAACTTTATTTTAAACCTCGTCCCAATTGGAGGTATGAGCAAAGAGTTATAGTCTCACAAAATTATGGGAGTCCAAACCGTGGCAATTTCGGGAATCCTCCTTGGGAATCCCAGGACAAAAAGCCATTCGGATGTGGGTGCCACGAGGAGGCACAAAGAATACTATATGGGGGAAGGTGGTGGCTTCCCTCGAGTTCAGGCCGTGGTGAGTCTTGTGAGTCCAGAGTTGCTCGTGGCTTGTCCTAGCACTAAAGGTGCTCCAGAAATTGTACTAACCAACTTGTTGGTTAGTTTAGTGTAAATTTGAGTAAGTAATTAAAGCTTGTCACTCTTCCTAGTCCCATCCCATAGCCTCAACAGGCCCCTCTACCCCCTTTAGTGCTGAAAGTTGGGAGCATGCCCCGAGTTCTTCACAATTCCGTTGTTTGAGTAACTTAAACCCGTCTTCAGTCTGATTAGGAACTTGGGAGCACGTCAATAAAAATATTACAAATAAAACATGGAAAATTTCCATGATAAACTTTTATCACAATTGCGGAATAAGTTTAAGGTTTAAGGTTTTAGGGTTTAAGGTTTTAGGGTTTAAGGTACAAGGCTCTAGTGTTCAGTATTTCCAATATAAAATGAAATTGCATTAATGTTATTTCTAGTGCTTTGTGAGTTTTTGAACATTGCATTTAATTAAATTTTGTGTGATGCAAAATCTTAATAAAATTGAACCTTGTAGTAAACAACAATTATCCTATATATAAAAGCAACAGTGGTGTCTGTCTGTCTGTATGTCTGTGGTGACAAAAAATGGGCAGTGCCTGGAAGATTCTTCCAGTCACTGCCCGTTCCTTGTGATGTCTATCTATGGTGACAAACAAGGCAGGGCGACCAAAGCAACCGCTGCAGGGGGCCGGGCAAGGTGCCATTTCTATTAAAAAAGTCCTTGGGGAAAACCGGGGGACCTGCATCTAATCAAACAAAAATACGATTTTAAAAAAATTTATTTTCATTATAGAACATATTAAAAAAACTAGAATCTTTTTGAAAAAGAAAATAAAAACAAAATAAATAAATACATAAATACATAAAAATAGAAAAAAATGCAGATAGACAAAATAAGAATAGAAAAAATAAAAACATGAAACAAACATAAACCAAAAATATGTAAAAACGCAAAAAGTATAAAAAAGGAATGGAAACAAATGAAACAAGGAAAGGGAAATACAGTAAAATAATTTTTTTTAAAAAAATCCAAATTTGAAGAAACCAAATAAAGAGTAAAAAATTTTAAAAAATAAAACTTATAAATATTGAAGAAAAACCCTACTTGAAAAAGAATGAGGTGTGTCTTCTTTCTCCAAACTTCAAACTTGAATCCAATTTTTTTTTTAATTTATTAAAAAAAGACTTTATTTTTATTATACAAAATAATTATAAAAATAAAAAACATATAAAAATTAAAAAATTAAAAAGCTAAAAGTTTCTAAAAAAAACTAAAACATGAACCAAGTTTAAAGAAACCGAGGGACTTCACAGTGGCCACAGGTCATGGGCACCCACTAGTTTTTATAAACACTCTAGTTGATACTAGAAAATAATTCATAGGTTTCCTTTCTCCATCATGTATGTCATTATATGTATTTTCATGAAATATATGCAACACATACTCACACAACATCACACATTTTCCAACAATATAAAATCAACCATCATTGTTCTCAATCCATCACATGGCCATTCTTTACATAGTCATATTTATTGTGATAGATTTATCACCTTCTTTATTCAAAATAACAATTGTCTTGCCAGATTATGGATTGGACTTTAGATGGGACTTTGGACTAGACTCTCAAGTGAATTCCACTTATTCGTTGCAACAAAGAAGGTTCATTCATATTTGCCTTCAATTATGATATTTAAAGAATAATTTCATGCATTTAAAGTTTTAAATAAAAAAATAAACTGAACCAATTTATAACTTTGATACCATTTATTCGTTTCACTATGAATTTCCATCCTTCAGTGCATCTCATATTTTAAATCATTATTTTTGTTGCATTATATTCATCGCAATCCTTAAGGAATAAATTACAATATTCCAGGTTTCTTTCACTTTTAGACAATAGAACAATGGATGGAAATTGTGATTATTTGTTGTTCTGTATCTTCCTCAACGTTCTTATACTTAGCTTTTGTGTTTCATGTTGTTTCTATGATTATTTCAATAAGTTCGAAATTTTTTTTCCCATGTTTCGCATTCACATCATCAATATCTACAAGACCTTCATTTTTTAGTGTCTTTGGAAAATGTAATACTTTTAAATACAATCATCAATATAAGTATGTTCCTTGATCTCTTAAGTTGATTGTTCCTCTAATTGATAGTTCATATTGCAAAACAAGTTCATCAACTTTAGTTTCTTCTTATCAACAATGTAATGTGTTATTGCTTACACATTCTCAAATTCTTATGAAAAATGGGATACTTATAGTCTTGTTGACAGTCTTCATTTGTGTGTGTTCATGTGGTCTCAAACATATGATGGTGACCCCCCTTCCTTTCAATGCCACAAATCAACAGTGATTCGGTCACATGACCCAAAAGATTTTTCATCTTCATTTTTTTAAGGCCTTTCCTTCTTCAAGTGCCGATTACAATGGTGTTCTTGGCTCCTCCTCCTCGCCCTCCTCTTCGGTTCCTTCTTTTTATTCTACTAGTGCATCCTGGTTTACATCGTATTTTAAAATAAGCTATTAATATTTGTCATCATCTAGATTATTTTCATTATTTAGCCACTTCTTATGTGATGTTGCTACCAATGAATATTGGTCTGTTCTATTCATCCCCAACAAACATTTTTCTTAGCGTAATAAATAGGTCATGTAGTTGTAATTTTTTGATTCAGCTAACCATAGATTGTCCCTAGGAGCTTATCACAAGTTGTTCACAAAATCCAAGTCATTGTGGCATAAAATTTGTATTTTTGCACTTCTTTTTTTATGCCCTAATATCCCATTCTAACATTGTCTCACTCTAACATTGTAGTCTGCATTCATCACTTTCATTTGTCTTTAATCCACTATTGGATACAAATCCAGGTCTCAAGGAGTTCTAGCAGGCATTTTCACAGTTCCAAACCTAGTCTTGTAATCTAGGTATTAGGATTACAATATTATATTAAAGGTATACCAAATGCAAGTGGAAATTGATGTACCAAAAATGCAAATAGTTAATGAAAATCTAGAAAGTATGTCACAACCCTAACATTGGGTTCGCGACTAAGTGTGAAGTGCAAGGGCCCATGAGGTTGAAGGTGTGTTTAGGTGTGAAAAACACTCTCACAAATGGGGGAAAATGGAAAGGATGAAGCTTAATGACTCCCAAGGGCACTCCCACTTTGGGAGTTGCAATCGTGCGGGAGTTGCGGATGTTCAAAGCCTTGGTTGGAAAGGAAATCAAGCACCAAATTGGGCCCCTAGGATACCATTACAATTTTTTTGAAGCGTAGATGCTTAAAATGCCCTTGCATTTTGCATGACTTATGATCAAAAGAAGGGGCGAATGTCAAATTGAAAATTTGACTCCCCATTGTAAATCCCTTGAAAGCAAGGGTCAAATGAAGTTCACTTAAAGCGTGTTATACACTATCGGAAAAACATTTTCAAAGGCTATAAGATATTTTCCATGCATTTCCCAAAAGATTTGATCTAAGAAATACGTGAATGCTCAAAGTTTTGAAACTTCCATTTAGGAATCCCAAGGAAAAGTGACATTTGGATGTAATCCCCATGAAGAGGCACAAAATATACAATGTAAACCTTGTGCTTGATGTTGTCCTTATTAAATTTGTCACATCACTTCCATTTGACTTGCACTAACCACCTTCTTTTCTTGGTTGTGTTGGTTGATCCCATCTTAAATTTTTTGCTTGTGAATTTGTCTTAATCCCATCCCAAAGCTCTAGCACACCCTCCTACCCTTGAAATGTTACAAATTAAGGAACATGCCACAACTCTCTTCTTCCATTATTTCACTCTAGGACCCACCTTTGAGTTTCTTGAGGAGTTTGGGGGCATGTCAAAATATAATTAGACATATTGTGGTTTCAAGGTAAGGCCTATCATCCAATAATTCACAAGTTGTTTTAACATTTTGTTCCTTAAATCTTGTGGCACCCAATTTCGCTTGCTTGGAGTTGCATAAAGTTGTCAGTAGATTCCATAAATTTTGTTGATACGAGGTTGTCATGGGAAACCAAATCTTTCATTGATAAATATTGTGATCAACTTGTGAAGAATTGTTCTAGAATTGGTTTTTCAAACTTGCATGGTTTTGAAAAAAATCCATGGCATGTGTAAACATCACCCAATGGTAGTCTTCCATATCCTCCTTCAGAATGTTTATAATTTCTTTGAGCAATGCAAAATTTTCTTTGTCAATTTTCACATTCACCCATCGTCATGCCACCCATTCAATTGCTTTGTGAATTTGCCTTTTCCATTTTGTTCCCCATGTTCTGGTTTCTAGCAAATTCTTCAAGGGGTTTAGATGGGTGGGATCTCTTGGATGGTCCAAAAAAAAACTTGTCATTTCACATATTATATCTTGTATGTTTGAGATTAAAGTGTATTCAATCATAATTTCCAAAGTGTTTTGGAATGACCATTCTTGTAAATTTTCTATTTGCCCTTGTAAAATATATGCGTAGCAATTGCAAATGGATTATAAATGTAAAAATGATGGAGCTAGTAAGTTCATGTGGAGATGGGGACATAATGCACTTTTCTTCTTCAAGTGACAAGGATGATCTTAGACATAATTTAATAGAATAAATTCAAATAAAAAAAAAGGTGAAATGGTATTGAAAATGTGTGGTCTCGTATTGTTTCAATTCCCAATGGGAACATACCTTTTAGAGATGAACATGTAATGTTTCAATTGACACAAACCTCTTGGTTGTGAAGAGGTAAAGTTTACATTGGCACATAACTTTTGGTTGCAAATAGGTTGTGTTTGTCTGTTTTAATTTTTCATCCATTTAATTTTGTTCATCTATTTTAATTTCTAATCCATTTATATTGTTCATCCATAATTATCATTCATCCATGTACATGTGGTAAAATATTCCTCGACATCATGATTTTTTTTGCCATGTGTCAAGGAATATTTTACCAATATTTTTTTGATGTCAACAAAATATTTTGAAAAAGATTTTATCTTGTTCATTTAGCCATGCTCATGTTCCAACACTCACCAAATAACATCCCTACCATCATAGATAGACAATTGTACCAAAAAGGGCAACACCAAATCTTGCGCTAATATTTGCATGATGACAAAATTTTGATAATCCTACGGGAAATGCATGAAGGAGTCAAGGTGGTGAACATTTTTCAACAAACGTATAACTACAAAAGTGTTGGATGTTAAGTTTTGGTGGCCAACTCTTCATAGGGATGCACAACAACATTGTTAATCCCATGATGTTGGTCAACAAACTAGAAATCTTTTACATACACCAATGGCAAAGTTGATCACTGTGCTCCTAGTAGAACTTGTCATGTGGTCCTATATTGGTGCCTATAATTATTGTTGTCGTCACACATACAACACGTAACATAGAGAGGTACACCACATCCAAACCAAAATATGATTCGCTTATAACAAGCAAGAATCCAAGCCCAAAACATAAAAGTAACAAAAACCATGAATCACATAAAACTACAAAAACACAAGAAAAAGACATGAAAAAACCTATAAACAAGAAAACACTATGCCTTGAAATCTCAAATCACCAAAGTGATTTGAAATTACACAATTTGGGATTATATCCCATGACAAAATATTTTGAACCATGTTCACACCTAAATTGGTTCAAGAAAAGATTTATCAACTTAGTTAACTTAATTTATTCTTAATCAAGTGAAACTTAATTGAACAATTAAACTAACACAATTACAAATGTTGTGCACTCCTATATTGACACCTACAATTATCTTTATCGTGACACATACAATAGATAACATATAAAAATACCCTAAATTGTACACCACATCCAAACTACCGTCCTATATGCAGTTAAAGTCCTTCTAAATTAGATAACATTACAAAATTACTTTATGGATACCCACCATGGATGAACACTTCAATTCCAAGGTAGAAGGACAAAAAGGTTAGGTGGAAATATGATCGCATCGTTATTTGTCTATTTGTAATCCTTCAAATCCCTAGCCAAATGTGAATCACCAAGGAAGAAAACCTTATATTAGTTCCATTATTTGACCTTAGGGACCTAAACCCTAAACCCTAAACCTATAAACGTACACAATACTATAATGTTCAACTTTCAAATGAATGACCCATGTAATAATAAAATTCAATTTCATTTATTAAATGCTTAGTTAGGTTTGAGCAATGTGGATGTGTGTGAATTAACCTATTAGCTTGAAGATGCAAAATGATGGAACACCTTGCACCATGTATTACAATTAAGGTTATCCAACTCTAAAATTACATAATTCACAAAAGTTGAATTAACAAGCTTTGACCAATTTGGAAAGTTTATGTGGAATAATTTTTTAAAAATGCAACCCTTACATACTAAACTATTAATAATTGGGATAATAACCAATACCGAGACCTTGGAGAATGATGGTGGTGAACAAAGGTTCACAGTTGGCCACATCTTTCCCTTTTTAATGTTTCCCAAAACCTTGTCCTTTACCGCTATCTAATGTTTTATGATTGACCTTCCTGTAATTTTAGGTGAAATGTAAAATAATGATCAACATCATGCCCATATGCATGACAATGGCAACATGGTTGGTTGGGATTAAGGTTGGAAGTTGTGACCTATGGTAGATTGGACAATCCTTCTTGTGAGGCCACCACACCTCCAACACTTATCTTTTCCACCTTGTTCTGTTGAATAATATATGGAACCACCACCTAAATCAGGTTTGGCCCCCCCTTTGACCTTTGGTGGTGCAACCTTGGTTGGTTGACCATGTAATTGTTGACTTAATGGTGCTAGAAAATTCGAATTCCTTGGATTTTCTTTGTTAAACTTAAGGGTGACCACCTATTTTTCCACCATGTTCATCCCAATCCTTTCCAACAATTGAAACACATTAACCAAAGTGGGTTGGGCAAGATGTGATAAAATGGCATCTCACATTCAACGCCTAAGTTCCTTGTTTATGATACCATACCAAAACTAGATTGCTTGGGCTTTTGTGACACCTTGTGTCATCATGTTCAACCTACACATTTGTGCATAGGCTTTTCACAAGCTTTCATGGGGAAATCATGTAAACTTTATAGCTTCTTAGTTTCAACCCTTTGGTAATTCCTTCACAATTCATGGAAGAATCTCACAATTGGGTTCAATGCATGCAATGGACTCGACATATTCATGGATGGCCTTGCACCACCACCTTCTGATAATTCTAGCATTGCCAGTGATTCCACCATTTCCGATGGCTCCACTACCATTGGTGCTTCTGCTTCCACTTGCCAAATTAATGCAAAGAGTTACCATTGTGCCACTTGGGGTCACAATTCCCTTGGTGATAAAAATATAATTGGTAGACTAATATAGTTGCCACTCTTCAATTAGAATCTCATGGGCGTGCATGAATTTATGGTAGTCATCCATAGGCAAGCCCTCTAAATGTTGAAACAAACCTTTCTATGCCATGAAATGATGCACCCCCAAACTCCTCAAGAAACCTAAAATGAAATAGTAGAAGAAGAAGAAGAAAATTGGGGCACATTCCTTAATTCATAACACTTTGGGGGTAGGAGGGTGTGTTGGAGCTTTGGGATGGGACTAAGACAAACTCATAAGAGTTCAAGATGAGGTCAACATGCATAACCAAGAAAAAGGCGATTAGTGTAAATTAAATGAAAGTGATGTGGTGGACTTAGTAAGGATAACTTCAAACACAAGCTTTACACAACCCACAACCTTTGGAAGGACACATCACTCCCCTCAAAATAATATACTTTGTGCCTTTCCATGAGGATTACATCCAAATGCCACTTTTCCCTTGACAATCTCCAAAATTAAGACTTTTATTGTCCCAAAATTTTGGATGTTCATATCTTTCTCAAATCAAGTCTATATTGAAAATAAAAGGGCAATATATTATAGTTCTTAAAAAGATATTTTCAACAATGTATAACACACCCCAATCAAACTTCATTTGACCCTTGCTTTCAAGGGATTTATGGTCAAGAATCAAAGTCCCAATTTGATTCCCGCCCCTTCTTTTGATCACAACTCATGCAAATTAGGTCTAAATGAAGAATGCAAGGTCACTTGAAGCATCTATGCTTCAAAACCATTTTAATGATGTTTTGGGGGCCTAATTTGGTGTTTTTGTGTTTTTTAACCAAGGTTTTGAACATTTGCAACTCTTGCACAAATGCAATTCCTAAAGAGGGAGTGCAATTAGGAGTCACTAGGCTTCATCCCTTGCACCCTCCCCCATTTGTGAGAGTGTGTTTCACATTTAAACACACTTTCGACCTCATGGGCCCTTACACTTCACATTTAATTGTGAACTCAATGTTAGGGTTGCGACATGAAGCGTGTGAACAACTAAGGATTACGCATTCACTATCAAACTCTTGAATGAAATCATCCAGCTCGATGGTGCCAACCACCTTGAAATATCAACAAGGCTCTTTGGTGGCTGTATACATCTCCTCCATGTCCCACACTAATGGTGGGGTGATTGACTTGGAGAAAAATTTGTTTATGAATCTAAAGATTCCCCCCTAGATGATGATGAAGGCGGTGTGGGTGATTTTAACTGCACCCCCGCCCCCCCAAGGTAAAACCACTAGTGATGGTAATCTTGTTCCCTATCTTTAAATCATGCTCCCTTTCCGTGGTGAACTTAAATTTTAATTTGGGTACCCCCCCCCCTCCCCCCCCCCCCCCCCCCCCAAATCTAATCACAAAAGAATGATACACCTGTGATGGTTCAAACTAAATCTATAAGGATGTTGAACCTATTTTAGCTCAATGAAATCCCCCAAAACATAAACTTCATGACATGAACCCATAGATGTTGCATTTATTTGGCTAGGGCACCTAAACCCACAAAAAAAATCATAAGGTCAACAAAATCAGAACACATTGTGAAGACAACAAGGTGGTTTACTAGTATCAACCTAGTTTCACCACAACAATAAACAATTTGACATCCTAGTGATCAAATCCAGACATATTCGCAATTATGTCTCTTAATACAATTTAAACCTTGATTAATACCTAATCAACATGTCCATGTAGATTAGGTTTCAAGCATGACCTATTAGTGATCAAGGTTAGATCATGGCCTTGTCCCATGCCCGACCATTAACCACACCAACCATAAATTCCTAGGCTAACTATGACAGTAATGGCAATGGGAAGGCATATAGCCTTTCATTTAAAATTTCACACTAAATAGTAAGCATAAACTACTAGAAAGTCAACTTCAGAGCACGTGCTCACCGCTTTGGATCATAGCCAAAGTGCACACACCCTAGTAATCCCCTTGCCCCTTAAAAACATATGACAACCTGACCAACATGTTAATAGACAATGGGTGTAATGCAGCAAACACAAGTGGATATGCATAAATCATGCAACAAAAATACACTTTCATGATTGTTGCGCGTGAATTATGACAAATATTCAAATTCTCCATGTTCATTGATCACATGGCATTCCACCACATGTGAGGTGTAGAAAATATGATTCACCAGCACAATGTTAAATTGCTAAATGTTTGGTATGACAAAGTTGGCCAGAAACCACCTTGCACTTGGAATGAGTCTCCAAAACCTCCTATTTCCAAATGATCAAATTATTTTCATGATAGAAGTGTTCCTCACAACAAATTCACTAACACCAAAAGCTTCAAATTTTGCTTTCATATGGGTGAAAACTAAATTCCCAAAGATTGAATGGCAAATAATTCCACAAATGCCAAATCAACCTTTAGCTTCCAAAACTTTTTATCTCCAAAAATTTTGCAACTTTTTACACATGTGGTTTTCCTTTCCAAAAATTCAACGATGTAGAAGATTTGTCAATTTGACTTTGTATGCAAAAAATAAGTTTATGGAAAAGCTCAAAATGAAATTAAAAATGAATTAAAAATGAAAAATTTGTCCTATCTTAGGGGTCAAATTTTCTAATGTATGATTTTAGGCGGGTAATTAACCTACCAACATGATCACCAACCCATGTTTCCCATTAACTACCCCTTAGATGGATGGAAAATAGAATTGCTAGTAGGTTTAAATTAGTGTTGAACCTATGCCTTAGGTTCAAAAATTTATAAAAAGTTGAAAAATAAAAAAGGAGGTTTGGATTAGACCCCCCAACCCCCTTGTTTTGAGCTTCCCCTGAGCCTTGCAAACCTCCCAATCCTATGGAACCTAGTAGGTCCGATGGAGGTCTGGTGAATTTGGAGTTCACAACAATGGTGTTGTGAAACTTTAATTCATGTTGCCAACACCATCTCCTTTTTCTTTTTTTCTCTTCCTCTTCTTTTGCTTCTCTATTGTAGGCACCATTGTCCACAACACAACCATGGTTCCTCCCTATTGCCCTTACTCTTCTTGAGCTTTATAGACACCTTGTTGTAACAATTATTTACACTTGCACGAAAAAAAACAACAAAAAAATGTGAGGACGACATGGGCCCTTCTCACCCCTCCTACACATCATGTTGATGTCATGACCAAGACAACAAAAAGGAAGCATCAACAACTAGGCAACCTAGACCTTGAGTTTTTGGTAATAGCAATGGTGGCTCCGACTACCACCACGACTATTGTACCTACCAACGAAAGAAAGACAAAGTGGGGGAGAGAAAATTAAACAATATAATACAAGGAAGAAAGATAGCAAGGGGGCCGTGATGATAGAAACAAGGCCCTCCTTGCTTATTGTGATGCCTTTTTTCTTTTCCCAATTCCAAGGCACCCATGCCCTATTTGGGGTTCAATTCTTCATGGAATTTTTAACCAATTTTTGTGCCAAAGTCACCCATTTTGCTAAGCAAAATTTATAACCCAAGAAAAATTCATGCAACACCAACTTATAACAACACAAACAAAACCAAACTACCCAGCACTTGTTGTTAATCCAAATCATGAAGGTGCATAAAACATGCACAAAAAGAAAACCAAAAACTTGATGTTGAACAAGTTTAACCTAGTTGCAACACAAAAACAATTAGCTCACTTTTGGTGATTTAAAATATGACTCACTTGCAACAAACAAAAATCCAAGCCCAAATCATAAAAATAACAAAAACCATGAATCACATAAAATTACAAAAACACAAAAAAAAACTTGCAAATATGAAAACATTATGCCTTGAAATCTCAAATCACTTTTGGTGATTTGAGATCACACAACTTGGGATTATATCCCATGACAAAACATTTCAAACCTTGTTCACATTTCAACTAGTTCAAAATAAATCTAATAAATTTAGCTAACCTAATTTATGCCTAATTAAATGGGACTTATTTGAGCAACTAAACTAACACACTTGATAAACCATTTATGAAACGGGGTTTGGATTTCATTGGCCCCATTAAGCCCATGAATCATTCACATGACAACAAATACATTTTGGTTGTTATTGATTAAGCAACAAAATGGGTAGAGGCAAAGGCGTTAATGACCAACATGGACACCACTAATTTTAGAGGACTAGAATCAACAATCAAAAGGGGGAAGGACATAGCCAACATTGAAAAAAACGTCCACACTTCAACCTTAGAAAATGGACAAGATGTAAACACACAAAATTTTATGTTTTCGATGGATGAAATCAAAATTCTAGATACCATGAATTGGAACTAAAATCAAAAAGTTGATAGTCAAATCTGAAATGCAAGAGTCATAAGTTACAACTGAAATCCAATAGTCGCTAGTTACAAATGAAATCCAAGGGGTAGACGTTGTAACCAAAATCACAAAATTATTTATAAAAATGAAAATTTGCAAGTCAAAGGCAAGTATTAAAATCCAAAACTTGAAACAAAATACCAAAATTCTTAAGTTAGTTGAAATTACCAAATTTCATGAGTCAATTGAAATCACCAAAATACTTGAATCAACTCAAATTCCTAAGTTGGTTGGAAGATCCAAAATTCCAAAATCTGTTGAAACTATTGAAATTGCAAAGGCGATATAAACTTATCTTTGTATAGATTTGAAATCTCCAACAGATTATTCTAACATTATAAAATTAACTTCGAATTTTGGTAGTGCAAAATCAACACTACTCATGGATGAAACTACCACGTGTCTTCAACCATCCATTGGAGGTTTATGTTAAAATAATATAAAATGAAAAATAATGCATAAATGGTATACACGAATCGATATCATATTTTGACAACAATGCAATTTTGGAATCCAACAAAAAGGTGCAACATGTTGGGTGAATCAATTTTGAAGAGCCAATGCTACGTTTTGATAATAATTCTTTTTTTTTTGGAATCAATTCAGCTAGCCCATTAAGTATAAATGTGGGACCCTTTCTCCCATTTCACCCTCTGCATTTTTTTTTTCCTCATTCCTCTCAAATCACTACTCGAGTGCAAAATTTTGATAGATACACCAAAAAAAGAATGTTCAAAAAAATGAAAGGAGTCAATAAAGAAGAAGCAAAAAAAATAGCATGATAGGAAAAAAAGAGGCAAGGAAAAGCTATAGAACAAACAAAGGTAGAAGGTGGAACCAAAATGGAGACATAATTGGAAATTGAGAAGAAGAGGATGGTAAGGAGTCTATATGGCGAAGGAAGAATTTTATTCAACCAAACGGACAAAGTCCAACATTGGGTAGCTAGCC
Organism: Sphagnum tenellum; assembly: GCA_963921925.1. NCBI lineage: Eukaryota > Viridiplantae > Streptophyta > Sphagnopsida > Sphagnales > Sphagnaceae > Sphagnum > Sphagnum tenellum. The sequence continues at coordinate 6,527,265 of OY998145.1, forward strand.
AAGATGTAGCATGGGTTCATACAATCAAACCTTTTGGTTTGGCAACCTTGAAACTAATGCCCATACAACATTTGGTCAAGGAGTTTCTACATTCCATAGTTTGGTTCAACATAAAACACATTGAATATATTGTGCAAGGAATTTCACTTTCATTACCAAAGATCTCGTCACCAAAATGTTGTGTTTGCCACAAATCAAAATCAGGAAGCCATTTGTAATTAGGTTTGGTAAAGTGGCAAACCTTTACATCTAAATGGCACCACTCAACGCAGTGGTGTAAAAAGAAGAAATTCCTCGTTTAAAGGAAAGTACATTTCCTGACTTTCGACTCTAATTCAAGCGATCTAGCTCAAAGGGAGTCGAGGGACATATGTTAGCAAGAAGCTCATGCTTCTAGTAGCCCTTGTCAAGCTTGGAAAACTAGTAAATATGGTCTACATACTTCTTAATAACTTGCATTCCACGTTGCAAAACCTATGTACAATAGCCAATCAAAAAAAGAAAACATTAGGAAGGACACAAAATTTGGTGTAGCCCAAGGCATTGATATCATCCTCCACAACCTATTTCCATTCGACCTTACTTTTTAGGTATCAAAATTTGACAATGAAGATGAAGATGATGATAGCTCTTCAATAAAATTGAATATGGACATGAAAAAGGACCTGAAAGTATCTTTGTAAGCTAAACCCATCAATCTTAACAACCTTCCCCATACATAACACAAAGTTGGTCAATCTAGCCAACAACCATTTTCCAATTCTATGTCAGAAAAGGATATATTGTTTGCCATGGGCAATTTGTATGTGGGATGCTTATGATAGCAGGCTCCAACACCATTTCCAAGAAAAAGATGCTTGTTGAATGGTCCTTGTTTCGTGAACCAAGCTTAAAGAGACAAGACAGAACTTGAAAACTAAGTGTAGATGCACCACCGGAGTCTTCACCTATTTGGCCTACTCAGACATTTCTTGATACTATGCCTTCACAAACCTTGTCCTTGTCCAAAAAACTACATGATAGGCTATAGGGTGAAAATATCCCCATTGAATGTATATCAAAAATGGATATTCCACCAAAATTATTTTCCAATGGAACCTAAATGAGGTCGCCCCTAAGATGTAGAAGCTTCATTTTTGATGCACCTCTTTCACATTCCAACTTCAATTGGCACTAAGTTTGGAACAAAAAGGGAATCTCTTCCTTGGCAATCATTTTTTCAAGGGTTAGAGGATCACTTGTGTGTTTCCTTTATGTATGTGCATATGATCAACAAGTTAAGGAAGGGCTTCAAAGTAGCAACTACCGAAAGGGATGCTGCTCTGGAAGATGCCTTAAAGGCCATGATCAGATTGTTAAACTTGCAAACCAAATTATGCCAAGCACAAATGTAGGCTAGGCAAAATGTTTTGTTGATCCAAACATTAGAATTTGCCAACTCTAATTTTGTGGGTATGCAAAATCAATTGGACAAAAGTATCATAAAAAACGAGGAGTATTGAACTTAGCTCCCTATCCTTCAAGATAGGATGTTGGCTATTTAGGCGGATTTATATCATCCATAGGGCAAAAGGCAAGAGTTTGAGGTTCAATATCGAAAAAAAAAACTAAACCAAAAATCCTTGGAGTTAGTTATTGTGATGGACGTGCACAAGCTCAAGATTGCAAGGGATCAAGTGAAGTGCCTTGAGAAGGAAAATGGCAAGTTGGAAGCAAAGTTGCGTTCCTAAGAGGACAATTTGAGGTGGCTATCAAAATTGTTGAATGTTTGTATCAAAGCATCTAGGAGCTATCCTGCCATGTCCCCATCCTTCAAGAGCAATTGGAAGATATATAGTAGCAAATCTGGTTGCTTACCTAGAAAGCCAAGGAAGAAGATTGCACATACCACCAAATGGCTGAGTTTCTAGGGATCAAAATAAAAAATGCCTTCATGAAAACAAAGTTCTTCATCTATTAGCATAAGGTAAAAAAGAATTGGGCCAAACAATGGGAGTTCTGTAGGGCACAAATCACCAAAATTCTAAACGAAACCTTCTTTAATCACCAAAAAGTCAAGGACTTGTACAAACTTTGGTTCTAGTCGCCTATGCCCACGAGAACTTCAACTTTAGTTTACCCCCAGTTGTTGCCCCCTCCCCATACATGATACAATCATGAATCCGATCTAGGATAGTCAGTATGGGAAGAGCAGAAGAAGAAACTAGAACTATGATGGAGGTGGATTCCATTATTGTAGAGGTGACAACCCAAAGTACTTAGGTTGAACTAGACACCATTGAGGCTACCGTAGAGATTATGCAACTCTCAACACTGGCTATAATCTTAGAATCAAAGGAGGTTACCAAAAACCCTCAGCAAGAAGATGAAACCAGAATTGCTCATATGGTAGAGTAAATAATTTTGTAAAATCTACAATAGGATTTCTTTCCTCCTAAGGACATGATTTCAATTAGAAGGGAAGATAATGTTAAGGTTAACAAGTTTTCTAGGCCAATTTCATGGACTTGCACTTTTGGAACCAAAAATCCTTTTGTTACTGATTTTACATTAGAACTAAAAATTGTACATAACTGAAAATGGTTACTGAATCGTTAATGTTTTATTTACGTTAAATGTTTATTTGTACAACCAAATATTTAGTTGTAACTTTTGATTTCAATTCCAGATTTTAGATTTAGGATAAGATTGGGTAATTAGTAGTTTAGGAGGATTTCTAGGGATTTTCATTTGTTTTAACATCCCACCATTTTTTAACATGCTTGAAGTTTTCTCAAGGAGGAGGTTGAACAATTTTTTTGGTTTTATGTGACTGTAATGTAATTTTTGGCCTTCCATAGCTTTTGGAAGGAAAATGAATCTTGTTTTTGTTCAAGGAATATTTTTTGTGCATTATGTTGAAGTTGTCTTTGCTACTTGTTATTTTGTCTGTCAATGCTAGAGATGCTATAAAATTATTCATTGCAAGTTATTAGTTTTGTTTGAAAGACAATAATAAACTATTTGCCTAACTATTCTTTCCATGTTTTAAAATGATTAACTGTCATTAACAACGAACACATTTTAGGTGTTCAAATCTGTACCAATTTTCAATTAAGTACTTAAAACACCTAGGAATTCACCAAGTGGGGCTAACATGAACATTGTTTGAAAATTGATATTACATAATTGAGACAACCCAAACCAACAATCATGAAAAATATTTTATTTTTTGAGAACAAATTTCAAAATAATTAATTATTTCACAAACATTTGTCGAAGCCTAATATTTTGAACTTGTCCATTAACAAATTAAGGTTATAGTATTGGTGTACTAATACGAATAATTTTTTCACTATACACTGTACATGCATTGCGTTTTTCAATTTTTTATTTTATCACATTTTTTTCATCTTTCTCACTAGGGAATCGTTTCAAAAGCCAAGTTTCCAAGTTGCAAAAAACCTTTTAATGCCAAAGGTTAGAATTTTGTATGGCTTTTTGTAGGTTTGGGTTGTAAACAAAAGGAAGTTGATAGGAATAATGAAAACATGATGGGAAGTTGATGGAAACTAAAGGATTTTGATGGGTTATTGATGGGAATAAGAGGAATTTGATAGGAAATGTTTGAAAACTTGATGAGACCAAAGAATTTTGATGGGTTATTGATGGGAACAAGAGAATTTGAGAGGAATTGTTTGAAAATTTGATGAAAACAAAATAATTTTGATGGGTTGTTGATGGGAATTCAACCCACTGCCCTTTCAAAAATTAAGAAACATCCCTTATGAGCATGTTGGCACCACCCAATTGGCCTTCCTCATATGCTTTATCTTAAGGTTCTTTTAGGGACAAGCTACTAGGCTAGGATAGGTGTTGCCCATGTATGGAATTGATTTAATCTTGCAAAACTTTGTATAAACACACCAAAGATTTGGAAAATGTACAAAGGAATTAGAAAAAAAAGAAGGATAATTTATAGGATGTCAAGTTAGTTCAAGCTAGATGTCAAAATTTTCCATGTCAAAAATTGACTGCTTGTAGTAGGTCAATTGTATTTTTCCATGTCAAAAACCAACCATTCACACTAGGTCAAACATGGTGATGGGAGGTGTGTGTTGAAAAGGTGGAAGTCAAGAAGTAACTAACCCTATGACTACCACCCAACTTAAGATGGAAAATGGTTCCATCTTTTGTAATAAGATTGAAATTTTTTGATGAAAAGAAATAACCAAAACAAAAAGATGAAGGCCTTTTGGCTTTTTCAAGCTCTAAATGGCATTGGCACAATCATGTAAAAACACATCAACATGTTTGTGTAAACATCCAAATACCTTAATTGTTAAAAGGAAGAATGAGGTGTTGGTTGTGATAGTTCATTTCTTTGGCTTGAGTTACATCGGAAGTAACAAATCCTTGAATTGTGCAAGATTGAAAAAGTAAATCTATTTGCATTGGGTTAGTAATGGCAGTATTGGCCAAGGTGCAAATGGTATTTTTGGTGTAAAATGTTGACTCATCAACAAGAGGAATTGAAAGAAGCGCATGCAGTTGTTTTTGTCCCACATGGAAGCCAACATTTCATGCAATGGTAACAAAGGTGTCATGAACTACATCATGGGTTCTTGTGCACTCATTGCCATGAATGTAATGTAAGAGGTGGATACCCATAAGGTCAATGGGATGTGTGAATATGAAATTGTGGGATGGGGTAGTCCAAGTCATGTTCAAAATGCTATGGAGAAAACTAGGGAAGACAATCGAAAGGCTAGGAAGACTAGTTGACCTATAAACCAAGTGCCCACCCTTGGGCCAGAAAATGATAAAATTTTAGTACAATGGGTCTTAGATTTCTTGTCAAAGTACACATAGGAAGATTGAAAGTCTTCTAGAGTATGGATTTTGATTTTTTACTGCATGTTTTGATTACATCTAACAATGTATTGAAAACACATGATGTTTTCTGTTTTTGCATGTTTCTTGAACTTCTTCCTATTTGTTTATGAAATCTTGAAAATGCTTCAAGACCATTATATGGCATCCCAATTCTTTCAGTACCAACTATGCCATCTTAAGAATTGATTTGATAATATTTGAAACCAGCGGTTAACTTTCACCAAATTACATTAAACTATGTTATTGCAAAAAAATCTATTATATGGTTCAAGACCAAATTCTAACACAAGGTACTAATATCTATATTGCCATTGAAGCCATCCCAAGAACCTCTATTTGTTTTGCCCAACCATAATGATACAAGACCAAATTATAACACAAGTTAATTTTGCTAACATAGTCGTGGCATCAAGACATTGATGAAAGACTAAGTTCAATGAGAGCACATGCACATTCAAGGCTTCTATCCATTGTCTTTTGTTGTTCTTATAACTTTGTGTGAATTTAATGTATTGAGAGGAAAACAATGAAAGCCATTTTGGTTTGGCACTAATATACCCCACCAATTTAACAAATGACGGCAAATCACTTGCACTTATGCAAGTATCTTAGACTCTATCCATAAATCATGGGTCTTCTAACAATTATGTTGGATTAAGAGATATACTTCAACACCAAAAGAATGCTTCATAACCATTATTTTATGTTGCCAAGAATAACAAATATTCTAACACATATATGTCATCAAAAAGTTCCTTTTACTTGAAAATAGAAGTTTCAAACAATGCAATGTATAATGCAATGTATCTTGCATAAGCCTTGCAAAAGTCCTCAACATTCCAATGTTATTTGAATAAGTGCACAATGTTGCTTGAAGTCCCTAGAAGTCCAATGTTGCTTGTAGAAGTCCCTACTACTGTAATTGTTTGCAACAGTCCCTGATGGTGTAGATGTTCCAAGAAGGAATCTTTGAGTCGGAACCATTTGTTGCCCAATGAGTTATTCAAATGGAAGAAAACACGCACGAGCTAGGGGTGCTAAAAGATCACATGCCACTTTGAAATGTTGTTGTGCTAAGGGTTCAAGAAGGGTGGGACGTTGATCAACCATAAACCTAACAATTATGATTAAAGCTAAAAGGGCTCAACTCTTTAAATAAGTTGTTAAGGGGCAATGGTGGTTGTTGGTATGAACTTGATGCCATCAAAAGTTATTGGGATAAACAAGTCCCTTGTTTATGAGCTAGAGGTCTTTTTGGGTTATCAAAGGATCCTAGACTTAAGAGGTGTCCAAATATTTGAAGAAGGGAGGAATCAAAAGAAATAAGGAACTTTATGAAGGTGGAGGAGGGAGAAAAAATTAGACGAAACAACTAAAAAAGTTGGTAGATTACGTGCGCACCCACACATTCTATCTACCTACCTTACTTTGTACCAATGGATTTCAAGGAGTAAGTAAACAAAACCCAAGGGTTTTCACAATGACATGAACCCATCTTATAGTATTTTCAAAATAAATATTTAATGCAATGGTTAAAATCTCTTTTACAACCCAAAGGTCCTAGTTTCAAAAAAATTCTTGAATTTTTTTTCATCCACAAATAAAATGAATGAAAAAAAATTGCCCTTTGACAACTTTTAAAAATTAGTTGCCTAAGAACAATTTTTCAAAGAAAACCATGTTCCCAAGCAAACAAAGGCTTAAGTTGCTTTGGGGAACAATCGTGTTCTAGAGGGAAAAGGGGCTTAAGTTGCTCTTCAAGGAACAACCATGTTCCTGAAATAACAATGCTTAAGTTGCCCCAAGGAACAACCATGTTTTTAGGGAAGAAAAAAAATCAATCCTTAAGGACATGATTATCACATAGGGAACAAAAAGGCTTAAGTTGCTTATTGGGGCAACTTAAAATCCTTTTCCATGAGGACATGATTGTTCCTTGCAAAAAAAAGGTTTAAGTTGTTCCCTAATGCAATGTAAGCTCCTTTTCAAGGACATGATTGTTCTTCAAGGAAAAAAAGGCTTAAGTTGCTCCCTAGAACAACTTAATTTTTTTTTCCCCAAGGAACAATAATATGCTTGGGGAGAAGAAGCTTAAATTGTTCCAAGGAGCAACCATATGCTCGGGGAACAAAGGTTTAAGTTGCCTAGGGAGTACCCATGTTCCCGGGGGACAAATGCGTTCATAATTTTGTTTGATTGCAACTTTTGCATATGAATTTTGATTGAAATGTTTTGCTACAAAGTTGTAGCTTTCTTCTAAACCTTTCCAAAGATAGGTTGCAAGACTATATCAAAATAAACATGAAATAGTTGTGAATGCAAAGTGATTTAGAACATATATATTTTTTGGAGAACTTTGGCCTTTCTTTGGGGAAGGTGCCCTTCTCCCCAAGGAAATTGGGCCCTTCCCCAAGGAAAATTCATTACTCTTTTGGGAAGTTGTTTTTCTCAATAAGGAACTTTTCTTATTCCATGGGGAACTTGCTTAGGACATGCATTTAATCTTTTTTTTTCCTTGGGGAAGTTATTTCCTCATGGCAATTAACTTTTAAAAACTATTTAAATGTTCTACAAATTTTTTCATCCATTTTGTTTGTTGAAAAACAATTTGAGAATATGATTGAACCTTAAAACCTTTGGGTTGAAAGGAGAATTCTAATCATTACATCACATGTATTTGAAAAAAAAAACTATTGTGTAAGAAAGATACTCACAACATTAGTCATTGTGTGGGTACAATAGAAAAAAAAATCTGATTTTTTTCATGTTTGGCATTGTATTGCAAATGCATTGAACCCAGTGCCGCATTTAACTCATTTCTACTATTTGCCTACAGTGAGCAGGCTTCAACTAGAGTAATTCTATTAGGTTGTTTTTTCAACAGGCTATGATATTGCAAGCTCCTCCACTTCTCCGGTATTTGTTTTCATGGTGAAATTTCAATCACTTGGGGATAATGAAAAAGGGGTGTGAAAGCCCCCAAGGATTTGTTGGGAAAGTTTTCACCAAAGTTGCTATGTTTCAAGGTAGAAAGTTCTCAGGTTGCCATATTTAGAGATTGGCTTTTACCTTGTTGCTAAAACATAGTGGGAATTCTAAAAATTTCAACTTAGTTCTCTGGCATGTAACCAAATTTGGCTAGGCCCTTTTGAAAATAATAGCCAGCCCACCTACCTCACAAAATTGACAAACAAAAACCCAGAACTGCCTACAGTTTAGTAGCTAAACTAAGTTCCATTTGGCAGTAATAAATTAGATTTGAAGAAAATAGAAAAAGTGGGTCATCTATTGATTAGATTTTGCAGGCCTCCCTTAATAAAAGAGCGAGGTTTTAAAGGGAATCACCATCCTAAAGTGCCTCAAGAGTCTCGAAGTGATGTTTCAAACTGCTTTAGAAACCCATCAGAAGAAGCAATGCAGAAAACTGAAGACAAAGAAGAGAAAGAGACGCACGCACACAGATGGTCATTGACAGGATAGAATTTCAACCATAGAAGGTGTGAAAGAAGTTGGAGACCAAATGACGTTCCCTTGCCGTTTATTGCATTCGTGCTCGGTCGATGGAGAACTCTGAGCTTGCTCTGAAGTGTCCCTGTAAAGCTGGAGCTCGCAAAGCACCGTTCCAGACGAAACACGCCCTACAGTATGGACTTTCCATAACAGCTCGCGACCGGGGCTCCTCAGAAGTCGTTGATGTCCGCTGCCAGTTTTGCGTTTGCTTTGGTTGCGAAGTCATTTAAAAAAAATCGTCAACAACTTGGATGTTCGAAGGACCTCCATTTCGACCCGATAATTACACGCAGCACCTTTGCCTGAATCACAAAACACGATGGGAAGAGTACCAAGGGCTGGCACAGCAAGAGAAATCGAAATATTTCGACGTAGCTGTCAAGCACGCTGAAACGATATGCCATTACATCAAGAGCCGATCTGAGGCTATCACTTTAACCGTCGGCAGTCGAATTGATAACGTTGTGATTGGGGACATGCTTTGGCATCCAACCGAGATGGAAGGGCGAACACGTGAAAACGCTTTGTCTCTTTTTAAACGGAAGGAAGATGGAAGCTATCTCGTGGAGATTAACAAGTCGAAGCAATTCTTGCTCGCGACGTGTTTTGTTGGATGTGGAATGTCGTTTGCCATGGCTGCAGATGTAATTCATGATGCAAAAGAGGTTTGCGACATTGTAAAGCTTGGCGATTGCAACGATTACTTAGTTGCTTCATACGCCAGGGCTGCATGTGCCATTTCGATTGAACATATTTCGCAAGTTCTGTGCAGCAAATGGGCATTTTCAGTGGCGTTCGACGCGTCGACCGACCTTCAACAAACCTCTTGGGTTGATGTTCGCATTCGGTACTATCATAACTCTGCTCTGGAAAACCTTCATTTGATTATTCTCCCATTTGCTGGTCGGCATACTGACTTGGCCACGTTCGAGATGTTTGAGAAGCTATTTGATGATGTTTGTCCTTTATGGAAAGACAAGCTAATTGATTGTTCTACGGACGGGGCTGCAAATATGACCGGACGTGTTTCTGGAGTTGTGACACGGATCCAAAACGTTGTGAAGCCAAACTTCATGCGAGTGTGGTGTCTGTTGCATCAAATAGATGTCATTATGCAGAAGGTGTATAAGCAAGCTGGTTGTAACTTTTACAAAACGCTTACCTCCATTATTTCGTTCTTGCGGCGCCAAAACCTTGTTGAGGAAATGCAAGCCATCTGTCCAAACCTTTCTGCCACTCGGTGGGCTTCTATGTCGCGAGTTGCTCGATTTTTGGTTGAAAAGCGATCGAATATTGTAACCTACTTTGCTGAAACGGAACCATCTGACCGTTTTGACCATGTTCCAACTCGTGCTTTCTGGATCTTGATTTTTGTCATTAGCGAGATCTCTGCTCATGTTAGTGAGTGCGTTGAGAGTTTGCAAGGCCGGCGAGTGACTTTGTAACAGCAGTAGGCAGCGGTTCAATCACTGTTAAATTCTCTGTAGCGATTTCCATTCGTAGAACTCACTCTGGATGAGGCCGCTGTACTAGTCATTTTGATTCTAGGAATTAGTCGTTATTGGGGGAAGACAGGTCAGTTACGATGATCTCACTGGAGTCATTCAAGATTAGGGCATCTTCGCCAACCAAACCCTTTCTGCGCTAGAACGAGAAGAACGCACCAAAGTTCTGTACGTTGTTGGGGAAATTCTTCTGTCAATCGTCAATGGATTGAGCTCAATCGACGCATTGTGCAACGAAGTTAACAACGCCAGTATCGAGGCATGCCTCCTTGCTTGCCGCACGAACTGCTAGCACTGAAGCCACGTGACGTCATCCAATTAGTCCTGAAATTCCACGACCGGTTGTCGGCTTCCTGGAATCAAAATGCCATTGATTTGATTGTGGATCAGCACAAGAAGCTTCTGAATGCCGTCATCAAGGAGCCAAGGCTGCAAACTGCCTTGGCTCGTCACAGTGAGCAGACAAACTTCAGCGAAGCTTGGAGCACCCCATCCATTAAGGATCGATTTCCTGAGTTAATGGAGTTCTGTGGGGGATTGGCTTCTCCTTTCCCCCAACATGGCCACCGTTGAAAGTGATTTCTCAATTTTGAAATGGGAAAAGGATTTACACCAATTGAATCTTACTCCTTTTTCACTCGAAGGGATCATTCACTGCCGTCAGATTTGCACTTTGCTGAAGATTTAGCAATAAAAATCAATGATATCGGAGATTTCTTAATAAGTTCCGTATCTTCCGCATTTCATTTCTGTAGCATGCCATATTTCATTAAAATACGGAACATAGGGATTCTTCCGTATATAGAGAGGCCTGGATATAATGCACAATTGAACTAGTATTCACAGCTGGGTCAACTGAGTACAACTCAGATGTAGTAGTTTTACTTTTAACAATCAGCTCAGGAAATTGCCCCATTACAGCAGGGCCAACTAATTATTGCTCCAAAAAAGCAGACTGCTGCTTGATGTGGACGATGTCACAGTTCATCTGGGAGAGAGTACACAAATTATCTGGTTGATACCATGCCCAATCTCATTTGATCATGTTAAAATGTGACACCTGTCTAGGATCTGTACATTGGACCTCTATCCTCTGTCTAGACCGTTAGAAATTTGCCTAATTCTTGGCATGTAAAATGCTTAAAACATTGATACTCAAACTCACAACAGCAAGATGAATGAATGCCTCAGAGAAAAAAAGACACCCAAGTTTGTTCAACAAGTACAGCAAGAAAAAACTTTGTAATTTTTTTGCTTTCTGGTCTAGACCTCTAATATTCACCTTAATTAGTGCAAAGCCACTACACCAATTTGGAAATCTCCTAATACCATGCATGCCACCTGTATATTGACAACACTTGTTTGAATGTTGACACACATGAATGAGTCTGTTTCAAAACAACAGGCAAATCTGACATGGACCATAATTGCACCAAATTTAAACAAAGTTATGCACCGTTCTCCACATAACAGACTTCGGGATAGATTAGCAGTTCTCTTTCATGACAGAGACCTGATGGAAAGGAGTCATGGTTGAAGATCAACTCCCATGAACGAGCCATATCTAACCCCAAGCCATGGAACATGCATAGTTGACCACCAACTTTCCATCAATGCCAAAATTCTGCACACACTGAAATTTTCATCATGAAATAGTAATGAAAAGTGTCTCTGGAGTGAAAAAACTATTTACAAATAGTCATTGGACAAGTTGTTAGGGTCTGGAAGTTTGGACTCACCTCAAATAAGTCCCAAATATTTTCGTCTGGGTTGGGTGAGAAACCACTGTTAATATACACAAACTGCATCCAATCAACCAGAAAACCTCTTCAAGAATGCAGTGTGAATTTCCATACTAGGAAATGTTAGGCTGAAAGGGCCCCAAACAGAGAAATGTCAACCATTCTGTAAAACCTGGGCCACAAAATTGTATCCAAAACACTAACTTATGTGAAACTATGAATGCTTCATGGCCAAGGAAACCTAATTTCAGCAATGAATGACTAGATCAAATGAAAAGAGATGCAGAAGAATACAGCTATGGGATCAGAAACAGCCACACTGTTTAAAATCCTTCTCTGGTTAAGATTGCAAGTGTTCAGTGTTCATTCTGCAAAATATAAAAACAATATCATCAGAGTTTTCCATATGGATAACACTGAAAACATGGATTGTGTGTAATTGAATGTGTGACAAATTTTCACTCACCAAAGTCTCACGATGTACTTGTTTGCGTAAAAACTCGATCACTTTTGCAAATTTCTCAACACCACCAATCTATAAACACCAAAATTCATGTCATGCTTGGGAACAGGATGAAATTACCGATGTGAGAGAACCTTGGTCATATTTCAGGAGAAATGAATACAAAAAAACTGACATTCTTACCCACCTTGAATTTGGATTGCTTGAGAATTGGTGCATCTCCAATAGCCTTGAAGAACACCACCACTGAACATAACCACATTGTATGAAGACAAAACTCGACAGAAAGAAGATACATCTTCAATCCTACATAGTGTTTTAATTTCACAGATGACCACGGCAGACTACTACTGAATATGAATGAAACGTCCTCATAATTTTGATGCCCTTACTTAGTAGTACATCAAAGTCTCCTTGAGTCCACACCATAAAACGCAAATGATTCATACGCTGTCGACGTTCGTTTTGATGTACACGATTTGGACTCATGGATCATGTGGTTACCATCTTTTTCATTGCAAAGCTAGTGGTTACAAGACTCGCGCCTTTTTGATGCGAGAATGAAGAGCTTGAGGGCTACAGAGCATTCAATACCTTTACGGGCGGCGGGTGCTGACGACGCATCGGCCATAAACTATCTCAGATTTCAGGAAAGCGGTCACACTTGGATCTACAATCTGCAGAAATACATTCGACACGAAGAAGTGAAGAAACAAAATCACTGGCACAACTGAATTCCAGTCACAAGCCGGAAGGAAAAAAAAGAAAGAATGCCGCGCAAAATAATTCCAGTAATCAGATTAGATGAAAGGGGCCAACAAAGTGCACCTGCAAACTATTTGGAATATGCGACAATGAACCGACCCAGCGACAATATCTACCAGCGACAACGTCTCTCCTGAACACTCGAAAGCTTCCCCGTGACTTCGTGCGAAGAAAGAAAACGCCCATGAGAGATCCACCTAACCCTAATATCATCCATTTCCCGACGTACGTCAGTGCTGTCCAATTTTGACCCAGAACATTCACCATCGTCCATCATTCATCCCCGGCTGTAGCTCTTCAGAAAACACCTAAACGATGTCCCTCCTAATTCAGTTTCAATTGGGTGGAGTAGAAGGCTCGTCTTTGGAAACACCTTTAGGATCTTAACGCATGGAAGTTTGATATCAACAAATCCTTCACAATCATCAGTCACAGCCATTCTACAAGCACTAGCCAAGGCACCAGTATACCTTACGACGAGCACGGGATGCACCTGAATTTCAAAACTTGGACAATTTGTAGTCAGATGGGGGGATCAGAGTTAAGATTCTTAGGAAGCTTTCTCTAAGCCTGGGAACAGGCTCCTTGAATTTTTTGCACAGGGCTTCCTCGAAATATAAAGCGACGATGTCAAGCTGTAAAATTTCAGAAAAACTTGCAGGCCCTTTTCGCATTGTTTTGGGGACCTTTGGAAGGGAGATTTCTTAAATATTTCCGGAAATTGTTGTGTCCAAAATGTTTGTGCAACATGGCGAGGGGTCTTGTTGAGTCATCAGGTATGACCACATCTTTGCCACATTTACAGACTCATAACAAAATACATTCTTGTGTATATGCGTCATTGAGTTTTTCCATTGAATGCTCTCTAGTTTATATACGACCTTATACTGTTGTTATTCCTTGGATCAATTTGTGTTGACAATCTTACAGGATAGAAGAACATAATTGAACATGACAATTCAAACGATGACATCTGCACCAATGCCATCATCAGGCACTGGTGAAAGAGTTGAAATGGTGCAAGAGCCACCAAAGGTCCTTCAAGGATCTGAGTTCATATGGAAAGAGGGTGTGCCAATACCCAGAGTTTATTTCATGCCCACTTTGGTTGATATGTTGGTGCCCATCATGGCCACTCATTATCCTCAGTTTCCAAGATTGGATGATGTACCCAGAGCAAGTAGAGATAGGATTGTCTCTCAGCTTGCATTAGACCTCCCTTTGGCCCTTGTTGCTCATGTAAGTATGTTTCAGCTTCTTCACAAGAAAACAAAGTGGGAAGGAACTAGGATCAGAGATGAAAAATGCTATTCAACTTTGAGCATCATAGGAACTTCACAATTTCCAAGATCCTTCTTGAAGTCAAAGCAGTGTGGCTAACCATTTTTTAGTAATGCATGCAAATAGGTTAAATGTCATTGGGCAATGTACTAACTTCTGAAAGGATATTGGAGAACAGAGGATACACGAGGAGTTTTATTGGAAAAAGCGGGCTAGTTTAATATGGTGCAACTGTGATATAGCTGCTCATGGTAACTCTTGGAAGCAATTGTTTTTTGAGCGGAATCTCAATGATTATCTTGAAAGGTCTTGTTCCTTTCATGCATTCTGTTTTTGTCCAGTTTGTTTGTACTATTTGTATGTGCCACTGGGAGTTGTGAACTTCTGTTCTAAGTGATGACACAAGCAACAGCAAAGATAATAAATGTTGGAGTAAAATCTTAGAACATAAAATTAACTTGGAAAACAGCAGTAGATGGAAGCATTGGGCAGGTTTGTGCTGACAAAGGAGAGGGAAGAGGAGCTGAAGGAGATACTGGAGATGAGTGCCCCCTACATTCACAACATATACTGCTCCAAGCTTCCTTCACACCTCCAGTACCTCATCCTCCTCGACATGATACCCATGTCTGTTAGTTTCTTTCCCTCCCCTGACTTTACAGCTGCTTGGTCCAAACTTTCCTGATTGATGGTGGGGTTACCTTCCCAACAAATGGGAAACACCTAGTGTCACTGCCCCCTGCCACCATGAGTTTAGTTCTTTGGATTACAAAGCAATGGGGACAAAAGCAAATACACTACCCAGAAATGCAATACTTTGAAACTCTGAATTGCATATGTAATATGTTCTACTAACACTGTCTATCATGTTCTGGGACTGGATTATAAAGAATCCTCTGTTCCTTATCTTGGAGAGAAATTTTTTGGAGGCAACAGGGATTTATCAGCTGTGAAAATAGAATACGGAGACCCCAACTCATGTATGGACTATGACATTGAGCATTATGGCATGAAACGTTCAGATTGCTTATCCTTATCGGCTGTGCTATCAGCTGCTTTCACCCTCTCTGAGCTGAACTTGTCATCCAATTTTATCACTGATAAGAAGGTGATCAACATAATCTGGAAATACCAGAAATTCAGTACATTTAAGAGAAACACAAAGCTTGAGGTGCCACCCATGAGTTCAGAAATGTATTTGAAGCCATGTGTTCCAGACCATCAATTATACCATTCCATGTGGGATGGCTTGTTTAGAGCAAAATTTACCTTTGCATCATTAGATGTGTCTTTCAGCTTTGCTGTGTTGATGGTTGTAGGGTGGTCTGGATGTTGGGATGTTCACCTCCTGGAAACCAGGTTGAGATCATTTGCACTGGAATGGCAGCAAATCCCACCATTGTCTCGCTGGATCTCTCGCACAACCTTATTTCAGATGTGGGCTGTGTTGCTTTGCAAAAAGTTTTGGAGGCTAAAAACACTGTCCTGATGTTCCTAAACCTTTGCAACAACAAAATTCATGGGATTGGTAAGAACTCTTGGGTATTATTTGGGTGCCTGCAAATCAAAACCATGAGTTTTTTCTTCTAGAATGCAATTATTTTCTAGAAGACAACCATGATCAGTTAACTTAATTTTCTAAACCTGAAAAGACATCATCAAAGACAAAAATTCTTGAAACATCAAAATTGGGCAAAAACCTGAATCACACAGGTTTCTAGAATTAAAGAAAAACAGAACAGGTATGCAGGGACTAGGGCATTGGGGTTTGGCATACGTTTAAATACAGCCCTCTTGCATTTAAACTTGCGACACAATGACCTCGCTGACTATGGAGGCCACCGCATTTTTGACTATATGATGGACAACCAAACAATCCAAGTATTGAATGACTTCTTCTCTTTTTACTTCCCCTTGAATGTTGAAAGTTATCACATAACAGCTTTTTTCCAGATCCCTAGTAGACTTGGAATTTATGTGTGGCTAATATGTGAGGCACTCCTCCACATGTAAGTGTGAATATCCTTCTCAGATAAGAGATAGATGAACAGGGGAATTTCATTAATCTATCACACACAAAGAGTCAAGAGAAATTAGTTGTATTATAGAGTATTATTTACATTGTGTTACAATTTATCTGACTACTTACAACTACACAATTCTGCAGAAACTGAGCATGTCAAGTTGTGGATTGAATGAGGAGAGTGTTGAGGCTTTATCAAAAGTGCTTCACTTACCTCAGTCTGCACTCACCTCATTGGATGCCTCTGCAAATCCTGGCATTGGACCTGCCGGTGGACAAATTATATACAATGGCCTTGTCTGTAACTCCTCTCAATGCTGTCTTTCCAGTGTTCGGCGGTTCTCACTTTTCATGAGAAGCGCCGGTTCTGGTCATTAACCTAGTTTTTGAAGAATCAGGCAGGTTCTTTTGATTTTTTGAAAGCCTGTTCAGAGAACCGGTCAGGGCTTCAAGAATTTGAAAAACAAACGCCCTGTCCGGTTCTCACTCTGCTAGTTCCGACAAATTTGTTAACCAGTGGTTTTTCAAAGGCGATTCCCAGAACTCAGTTATAAAGTATATATATTATATATATATATATATATATAATTGAGATATTTTTGTTTTAATTCAAAAAAAAATAAAATTCCTAACTTAAATAATTTCCTAACGTAAAACCTAGGTTAATAGGCCTTACCACCCACCCTACACCCTAGATGTTTACATAGACCCTTATTACAGAGAACCAGAACTGGGTTGTCCTAATACCCAAGAAGGTCTTCATTTTTGTCATTTAGATACCCTCAACCCAGTGAGAACCAGCAGGTCAGTTTTCACTCAAAGTATCACCATTTCTCATACCCTCCAGTTCTCACTTTGAGAACCGGAATGAAAACCTAGACAGTTCTCACCTCACTTTTGAGAACCACACCAACACTGGTCTTTACAAATTTGCCTGGGTTTGTAAAAGAATCGGTTAGCTAAGGTTTTTGCTTTATCCCATTTGGGGGCACAAGTTTGTGAGGGGAAAAGCAAAATATCTCATGGAACACCCATACAAAGTTCAAACAGAATTGTGAAACAAATGCTTTTGCAAATTCATGAGAAGTGTGACATTATTTTGCTTCCACTGATTCTGCTCCATTTCAAATTAATTAGGTGGCAGGTAAGCGAATCAAGCAGCTTGATTTGAAAAAGTGTAATATTGGGGTGGAGTTAGAGACACAAATTGACAGACTTCTCATGGCCCGGAAATTTGATGAAGAAGATCTGTTGAATCCAGCTTAGACAAAGAAACTGCAATTGCATCTCTGAAGTTTCCCCAACTTCTCTACACTGACAAAATCTCAAAGTGTTCTCAAAACCCCCACAGGTGAACAAAATCTGCAAACATTGGAAGAAACATCATGCTGCTTACCTGCATAATTTACACTCACATTTGAATTATTCATGAAGAAAAATGTATGTAGTATTTTCAGATCTCAATGCAATCATATGAACCATAATTGCAGAAGAAGATACTCCAGATCTGCCTACAATTGAACTGATATCAACAATTCAGAATATACCTCTGAGTTTGTTTTGATGTTTGAAATCACTTGCTTTGAGTCAATTCTCAAAGAGCTGGAGTAATTGGTGATAGACTACTTGTCACAAATCTAATTTGTTCATCATTTCTGGTTGCAGCAGAGAAGCAGTAGACCTTCATTTAGGCTCCCCGCATTTGTCCCTGCAAATGATACTCCTCATTTGCTGTTATCTCCAGTTCATCCTGTTAATTTCTAGTAATCAACAGTGCCACAACTAGTTTGTCATGTAAATTGTTCCATTTGCTCACACTGCACCGAACTTGTGGAGTACAACTTGTCTACTGCAACAATATGGTATAGTGATAAACCGTAGGAATATTCATGTTTAAGAAACTGTGCACATGGAACATAATCATTCCTGTCAACCCAGGTAGTCAAAGTCTCCTATAAGCAGTTCCACAATATAAAGATGTGGAATCATGCACATGAAAACCAAAAGGAGGATAATCTGTTGCTAACATCAATGCTCCTTAGACACCATATGCAACATGCAGGATACAATCTCATTATGACTGGAAACCAGTGCAAGTTGATTTAAAATGTTAAAAATACTCTCTCTCTGTGAACAATGGAACAATTTACATGAATGTGATGAGCACATAGTCAACACAACATGCACCATGGTCATTGTACTATTACTGCAATATATAACCCAAAACATACTAGACTTCCTGCAAATGTCAGATAACGAAAGCTATTACACTGGCCTCTTCATTTCACAGTTGTAGAAACATGGTTTCTAGGCATATGTAGCAACCTGTCATTGCATGTAGGGATCTACTGGTTAGAACAGGACTCCCTCAGGCTTTTCTTCAAGACTTTCGACAGCACACAGTGGAGTTCTCATTGCTGGAACAACCTAAAAAAATCTTCAAGGACTTGTAAAGCAGCAAAACTCTTTTAACAAGCATTATACACCGTGAAGGTTAGTAATATTTTGTGCCTGCAATGTTATGAGAGATCTAGTCCAAAAACAGAAACTTAAATCAAAACAGCGAAGGGAAGCTAACCCAGATGAAAGATTTTAAGGAAGAGAAAAGATTAGGACATTCCATATAAACATCAAAATTTATCTGTATTTGCAAAATGAAAAAGATGCCGATCTAATGACAGTTCACAAATCTTTACAAATATTTCACCCTCATCCTCTTAACTATTTTGTGGAGAAGGACATGATGATGACGGTAAGCATGGATTATTTGAGCGGAGAGAAAGATTTCCATTACCTGGCCAACAAGAATATGGTGTTGATATGTAACATGAAATATTTTAGGTAGTCTATGATAGGCAGGCTTTGAATGGGGAACACATCAGCCTCTTAGCTACTATTCTTCATGTTTATCAGAGTAAGATGAGCTTTCACTGGTCGATGATCTGAAGTCTTCACTGAGTTAATAGATGTGTAGCCTCGCAAATTAGCCTTGATAAAGCTTGTTTCCATCACTTTGTAGAGTATCCTGTCAGTCCATGATGGTACTCTTTCCTGAAATCACAACTCCCAGAGAACACATGATGATTGTGCCAGGTATGATTTACATGCAGAATGTAACGAGAAGACCAAGGTTATGAAGGAGAGTCATCTTACCTTTGAGCTAGTATCATAGTTGTCAGTACCAATATCATACTTATAAGTTGGTGGGAAGAGGAGTGGGCCTTCTTGAAAGCCTTTGAAGACTTCACCACGCTGCACTGCTCTAGAAAGCTGGTCCTTTGCCCACAACACCTGCTATATAACATTCTCCCATTGGAAACCCCCAATGAGATGCATATTGTATATTTTGGTAACTGTGAACAAGAATCTCTTCAAGTCATAGTGACTGAGAAACAATTTTACCTTTTCAAGGTTGTGACTGATTAAGAAGCCCACTGAGCTCCGGGGCAATTCAACACGGTAGTTCAAGTCACCCAGCCATATTACTACATCTGTCTTCTCCACAAAATTGGAGCCCACTCTCAGCTTGCAGTAGGGCTCATCAACATCTGCTGACATTTGGATGCAGGAACAGCTGACTGCTTGTCTGGCAAAGATGGTTTGGCAAATCCGGGTATACTGGGCATTGCGCTCCTCCATGTTGCATTCATGAGCTGCACTGGATCACATGAACATCAGTTAGCATTTGAAAACTTTCATTTACATATCTCAATCATATGATTTGCAGGCTTGTGAAATAGCCCAAGGGCTTTCTTTCACTTACACAGAATGGCATGTTCTTGACAAGCAGAAACAAAAATACATTTGACATAAATATCAAGTAGGGAATCGGGACTCACGTGAGAGATGAGATGTAATGAATAGAAGAGACACCTTTTTATAGTAGAATGCAACTGCAGCAGCACCTTTCTGCCGACCCACAACTGTCCCAAAGCCTCCAACCCCAACTTTATCCACCCTTGGACCTGCTTGCCCCATGACACAAGTCTGGTGTCAAATCCTTAGTAGCAGAAGCTCTTGTATACCAGTACAAGCACTTAGGTGTACTTAAGACATTGACAGCAAAAGGTACCTGTTATGTGTGGTTGGAGACTCTTCTTTGCAAAAACAAAGAGTTGGAGGGATGTCAGGATTGCTGCTGCAACACAACTGCCATTGCCACATGATATATGCACTTCAGAACAACTTCACAGGTG
The DNA here is from genome assembly GCA_963921925.1 of Sphagnum tenellum. Taxonomy (NCBI): domain Eukaryota; kingdom Viridiplantae; phylum Streptophyta; class Sphagnopsida; order Sphagnales; family Sphagnaceae; genus Sphagnum; species Sphagnum tenellum. The sequence goes on from OY998145.1 coordinate 6,547,625, forward strand.
TCATATAAATCAAATGTTCTAATGCTTGTGGACAATGCAGGCTACTTACACTCCAGATGGAATGGCAATCATTGCTATCAAACCACATGTCAACCTTGGATCACAGAACTCTGCAAAAGAACAAACTTTCGCTTTCTCTTCAACTGCAATTTCTTTGGCATGGTTGTGTTATGCTTCTTGGAATGGCACTGAGGCTGTGAGGATTGACCAGCTTGAAAGAATCTTTAACCCCAGTGTCTTTGAAGACAAAATCGGCACCCACATAGACATATACCATGAAATGCAGCAATCAGTCAACAAATTTGCAAGAGAGCCAAGAATAAGACTGACTTAAAGAGCAGAAAGAGGAGAATTCACCAGTATGTGTCACCTAATGCTTGGGTGATGAGAGCCTCTGCACTGAAGTTCGGAGCTTCTTGAAAGCCAATCACATAAAAATCATACTTCTCTCCAACAACATCAAGAATGTTTTCTAAACTGTTTAGAGGTGGCTGCACCACTCAAACAAGCAACAGATGAACAAACAACAAACAAAAGTTGAACAAACTTTGCAGTGAATCAGGTATCAAACCAATGTCAAGATCCCAGATTGTATCTTTACTCAGCTCTTTCACCTTCCTATCCTGCTCCATCTATGTCTTGGCAACTTGGCTTTCTATGAACATCTTGAAGATTGCAATAAATGATGATCTTACCTTGCTATTCATGTTCCAGGTCACAATGTAGAAGTGCAGTTCAGGTACTACTCTCCTTCCACTTGTAGGCTGCATCTTCAGCGGTGTTGACTTCGTCTCAGTTAAGAGATCCCTGTGACATTCTCTATTTAGGGGACCTCGCTGACCTAGGCCTGAAGCACTACTTCCATTCAATTGTGAGACTGTAAAGGGCATCCTGACAATCTTCTGTGTACAAAGCTCTAAGAGCCTAGGGTCAATTACTCTACTCTCGAGCTGTATTCCATGGCACAGTTTTTTGGTGGAGTCAGTAACATCAACTTCTGTTGCAGTAGTACAATTCTCCTTTTGGGGGATCATGAGCAGCTTAACGGTTTCGCTATCTAAAAAACCTTCAGAAAGTGAATGGCTACCCCTTGCTCTACATGTACGTAGGCGTTGATGAGGTGTGATAAAACCGTCACACAACCCTGAACATCGGTTCCCCATATGTTCTTGATCTCTACATGCAGGCCAAGAATAATCGATGCAGACGAGGGAGAGTAGTCTTCAGGAACAGGGAAGAACGTCGTGTACTAGGCTCTGGAACCACGAGTTCTTCAGCATTGTTGATCTGAAAAGTTTCTACTCTTAAATCCTGAAAAAGGCTCCCTAATACGCCGCACATTTCTTCTTCCCGCTAGCAATGTAGTCAAAAGGACGATACCCAACAACACTAAGGTGAACTGGTCAGGAGCACCTGAGCATGAACTTCGTCGCAGCTACAGAAGTTTGAAGATGGACACATGCGAGATATGATTTAGTAATCTCGCAAGGAAAGCACCGTAAGACGCAAGTAAACACAAGGATAGCAGACGCCTCTTCCGCAGATATTTAGAGGTCGGATTGGAATATGTCCGGGACAAATATCACGGCTCCGGCAGAACGTCGGATTTCCTTATACCTCTGCTCCAAACAGGCACTGCACAAACATGTAGCAACGAACTGTGGTGATCAAGTAAGACGAAAACTGTAGTTACAAAGACAGATTATACACTGCACGTTGATTGCGACGAACTTCAACGCGGGCAATTGAATGCAGTTGCCACTTGCCGTGCAAGCTGCAAAAAACCTACAAGGTCAGTCAGTGCAACTGCCAGCATCCTCTATGTACGCAGATATGAGAATTGAACGGAGAAAGGGCGGCTACAAAAATAGGCAGTGGACTAGCACCTCTAGAGAGAAATGACTGATCTTCCTGCTACAAAGTAGCTCCGTCCAAAGTCTGTGACGCGGCCTTAGAAGGCCTCCTGTGCAAAACCCTGACCGTGACTTTCGGAAGGAGGCAACCTCACTCCTTATGCACTCACGAACGTCCTGTCCTTCAAATCACAGGGTCGCAGTCGCAAATAGGAATAGTGATACGTAATCATAGTCTTACAACTATACCATACTAGTCAGAAGGAACTCTGATCAGGAGTCAGGGCCCGATCAGGAGGGACACCATGAATGCCTCAACCATCTCGCTCCAAAAAAAATAAAATAACGAACGCAGAGATCGTTCGACAGTTGTGCAGAGCGCGGAGGATCGCGGCACGTCCATGAAACGCCCGCTGGAGAAGCATTAGTCTTGCTTCGATTCTCATATTCTCCCTGACATTAGCTCTTCGACATTGAGGGCCGAACACTCGAACATGGTACTAAACACACAACCACACCTTACACTAAAATCATACTCAATCTTCTTGGGGCACTTCCTGTAACACACTCCAAAGCTTCTCTGGATTAGACCAGAGCCTTGATACACACCAGAAAGTTACTTACACCGTGCGCGAACGTTTGAACGTTCCGATCTGTCTTCTTCTCTGAATCAAAAAATACCATCCACGACATCTTGGAAGATCCTTCGTAATAAGTTGAACTCTCTCTTCATCGAGACTTGAAAACTTGCAGGAAAGTAGGCTATGGAGGACAGCGTAAAAGCGCTGCTGCACGTGAGAAGAGAGAGTACAGAGAGAGTCCAAAGACAGTGAGAAGTCGCTTCGGTCGTGGAGGGCTACAGGCGGGGCTGGAGGTGAAGAAGGGGGTAGAACGGGATGGTAACCAGCATCTCTTCAAACATTTGGACTGTCCGCCTTTTCGATTTAGTGACAATAACGAACGTGATTCAGAACAACTGCCCCCTACCCACGAGGGAAACAAAAAAATTAGAAACGGGGATACAAGAGAGCGTAAATTCCTTCATTAGTTGGCTACTGACCGAAATCTCTCTAGACAGACAATTTTTCAACAACAAATGAAAGGAGCCAGGTCATCCTATAATAATATATTTATTATTTACACACACGAGAAATTTCAGACATGACATTGTTTGCACTATTTTCCTTTTTTTCAAATAAAATAATTTGCATGTTGTCAAGTAGATGAAGGGCTGAAAATCAAGAGGACCACGATTATTTGAAAAGAGGAATCTACAGCGGAGGATACAGCCGTTCTCCTACCCTTGCTTGTCCCTTTCTCTTTATTTTCTGGGAAAAAAAGGAAATTCCTAACGGTTACATTCCCATTAAGTATTAGCGTGCCACCGCGGTAACCAAACCTGTTACGCTGTTGGAACACCAATTGCGTAGGTGTTTAAAAGTTCATCATTAGGCGATATTTAAAAACCAGTGTTGTCCAGTTTTCAATAGAACCTCCGGTCCCTGTTCATCTCTCGTTTTTTAAAATTTGAAAGAACCTTCGGTTCTGTTTCAAGGATTTCAAATTTTTGATACAAGCTCTGGTCTGGTTCCAGACCTGGTTCTTCAGGCTGGAGTGAACCAGCAGCCACCAGTTCAGGATGAGGTCGTTCAAGACATTTTGGGATGAACCCAAAACATATCCTCTTCCCCTGCCCAGGATTTTTTAGCCCTCTTCTCTGCCCCCAAACTTTTCCCCTCCTACGTACCTCCCCCCTCCTACCTGTGTCACCTCATTTTGTGCTCACTCCAACGCTAGAGCTTAGGAGAGCTTGACAACCTCAAAGCTTCAAGGGGTTTTGGGTTTCAGACCTGAATGCAATAGGGTTTAAGCAAGGCAAGACATGGGAGCTTGAAGGAGTGACGCAAAGCAAGATGCGAAAGCTTGAAGGTAAACTCCTTCCCTTCATTTTTTTTATTGTTGTTTTGCTACAAAGAAGGTGACAATAGCAATGTCATCATCTTCTTCTCTATATTTGATAAGAAGAAGATGATGACAATATGTCGTCGTCTTCTTTTATGGTGGTGTTGTTGAGAAAAAGATGTCGCCTTTCTGTGTTTTTTTCTTTGCTTGAAAAGAAGAAGATGATGTCAATGGTCATCATCTTTTTCTTTAGTTTAGTTTCACGAAGAATTTAAAGGTAACTACGATCGTCATCACCTTCTTCTTTTCTTTGCAATGGCAGGTATCATTGCCTTCTTTGGTGGTTTTGTTGCACAAAAAATGATGGTAATAAGTTGTCGCCTTTTTTTTTTTTCCTACCTAAAAGGAAGATGATGGCACATTGCTACCATCATTTCCTTCTATGGGTATTTTTCTGCTTGAGAAGAAGAAGACAACGATAATGGCCATCGTATTCTTCTTTCATGTTGTTGTGTAGAGAACGACAATAGTTACTACTACCATTGCCTTTTTCTTCTCTTTTTTTTGTTTGAAAGAGGAAAAAGATAACAACAACCGCCATCATCATCATCATCATCATCTTCTTCTTCTTGTTTTTTGAGAAAAGGAAGAGGACAATGACATCTTGCCTTCTTTCTTTTTGTTTGAAAAAAGGAAAAAAACGACAACAACTTGCCGTAATTTTCTTTTTTGGATGTATAGTTATGAAGGTTTTTCCTTTGGTGATGTTGTTACAAAAAAGGCAACAATAACTTATTGCCATCACCTTTTTCATACTTCTCTTTGCTTGAAAAAAAAAAATAACAATAATGGTCCTGATCTTTTTCTTTGGCTTAGTTTTGTGAAAAAGGAAACAATAGTTGTAATTGTCTTTTTTAATGGTTTTGTTATAAAAAAACAACAATAATAAGCCATTGCCTTCCTCTTTTTTCCACCTTCGGTGGGTTTGTTGCAAAGAATGCGACAACAAAAAGTCGTTGCCATTTTTTACCCTTTTAACTTTTTTTTTTTTTTTTTTTTCTTCTTTGGTCTTTGTATTGCAAAAAAATGTTAATTATTCATCAAAATTGACACTTAACAATGCGTTGGGCATTTTTGAAAATGTTTAAGGTTGTTGTAATGGTTAATAGAAGGAGATTGAAAAAAAGTTGGTGGTGATTTAAAAGTTTATAAGCAAATGTTGTTTCATCATAACTGACAATTGAGGAGCAAAATGTTGTTTCATTAGAACCGACAATTGGGGTACAAAATGTTGCCCCATCATAACCAAAAATTGATGAATCAAATAATCAATGTGGCTTAGAGTTGGTAATGGTGAACGTCTACAATTCAAATGATGAGATCCCTCCCAATACAAATTGGGAATTTCGATCAAAAAGTGGTGGGTTAGATTATTTTAGAATTTACATACATTAGATTAAATGCAGAAAAAAAGATTGTACAAATTTTTTAAAAGTTAAATATTCCTACACCTTCTATCCTTCCATCATTTAATGGAAGGCGTGGGAATTTGTTTTTTAAAAAAAATATTACAATACTTAATGGAGGTTAAAGTTTGTAGTAGTTATATTTGATTGTGTGATTTGAGAGCATGATTAACAACCTTTTGATCATTTTGTTTCTTCACGACCTTAACATTTCCCAAGATGCAAATGTTCATTTTAACATGGTTTTGATGTCAAAGACCTCTTTCAAAAGTTGAAAACATCCTAGGTTGGCCTTTTCTACCACTAAGCCATGCACATCCTTCAAATGTTTGGTTAACAACCATTTGGAAAAAAATATGCGACAATGTAAGCGCCAATTTTACATTTTTGTTTTCACCCAACCTTCATCCATTCTATTTTTTTGAACCATATTAGGTGGACAAGGGGGTGCGAGTGGTTAAGAAGCCTAGTCGGTTTCAAGCTTTAAACCTAAACCAAAAACTATAAAAGAAGTAAGTTTTTATTTTATAATAAAAAAACCTTAACCTTAAAACCTTAGACATAAAAAGACCCGCATAACGCGAATGGGATAAACTATTAATTGTTGCAAAATAATGACCATGATTACCAAAACTATCATGACCCTCACCTTAGGTTCACGACCAAGGCAAGGGGCATGGAAAGGTGAAGGCAAAAAATACAACCTGAGAGTCACATTCCCATTCCCGAGAATGCAAGAAAATGTGAGGGAATGAACCCACACATTCCCAAATGGGCTCCCATTTTGGGGATTCAAAACTTGAGGGATTTTCCAATCTTTAGAGAATGATTTGAGGGGTCAAAACTTAGATTGATAAATAAAATATATATTATTGCAAATTTCTTAAAACATAGATGTCTAAAACGAATTCGCATGATCCATTTGAATACTTACAACACAAGTTATGGCCAAAATAAAGGTCGATAATCAAAGTGTCAATTTGACTCCTGACCATTAAAATTTAATAATTGCCGTAAATTATATGCTTGTAGGGGATGTGCCACATATCGTTGGAAAATTTTTAATAAGGGATACAAATGTTTTTTAGACCTCACCTCAATCAGAGGTTTACACAAAGAGTTATAGGCATCCAAAGTCGTGAGTGTCCCAATCTTGAAATTTTTGAAACTCCCAACTTGGGAGTCCCGAGAAAAATGACATTTGGGTGTAGCCCCCATGACTAATCATAGAAAATACTATAAGGGGGAAGGTGATGGCTTCCCCCAAATCCAGGCTGTGGTGAATCTTATGAATTTGTGTATGCCCGTGGCTCCTCCATGCACCAAAAGTGCTCCAACTATGCATTAACCAACTTGTCTGGTTTGTGCAAGTTCATATGAATAATTAATTTACTTGTCATTCATTTTAGTATCCATCCTAAAGCTCCAGCATGTTCGTTTTATCCTTGAAGTGTTGTGAATTAAAGAACATACATAAACTCTTTCTTTTGTTATTTCCATTTTCATATTCACATTTGAGTCTTTCAAGGAGTTTGGGGGTGTGTTAAAAACTAATTTCGATCAAATTAACTTTAGAACAATTGTTGTAGGTGTTGGGTTTTAATGCATGGGGTGGGGGAAGTGTGCCTTGAAATGTAGCATCATGGATGGAAAAGTATGAAGATTTACAAAAGATGATCTAATGCACATGTTCTACATATGCATGATGCTTGAAAATGGCATGGGATTTCAAAAATTAGGATCAAGAGTCCACTAAAATGAGTTGAATACAAAAGTTGATAATTGTATTAGATTTCCATGAATCTAAAATGATTCATGGAAGGTAAAAAATAATAATCAATGTTTGTTGTTTTATTATAATTTTGTTTCATCCAAGGTGTTTTAGGGATTAATTGGGTGGTTTTTTGATGTTTATAAGGTTCAGGGCACAACAAAGGAGGAATTTGTTGCAAATGCAATTCATGTTGAAATCCAACATCACCATTTGTACATTACTCATCATGCTGCAGGGGTTGCAAATGCGACAAATACTTACCAAACTAAACATGACATTGTAATTTATGATATGATATAGGGTTTCCATTTTATATAGTTAACTAGGTATTTTCAACCCTTTCATGTTTTAGACTACCAACTTTTTCTACTTTGTTTGTTTGATATGTTATAAAAAACCTTTTTTTTCATTAAGTCTTTTAGCATTTTTTGATCTACCCATTTTTGTACATATTTTATCAACATAACAATTTCTTCTAGTCACATTTGTTTAATGGATATATGGTTAATCATATATGTCTTTTTTTTTACCATTTTCTTAATGTTCTAGATGTAAGAATCAAACTTAAATAGTCCCATATGCACATTTTATAATTAATGTGTCTAAGTTTTACAAAGATCAAAATGAACATTATTCAAAACCTACATTTAATGTATTAGGAATCACATCACCTAAAGAATTTTAAAGCAATACCCGCATTTTTTAAAAGAATTAAATAAAATTTGTAATAAAACACAAAATAAAGTATGTTTCTTACCATTTCGTAATATTTCTAAGCTGTTTTTTTCACTTTCTTTAATATATATATATATGACATTGCATTATTTTGCATATGTTTAAGCCCTGAAAATCCCCCCCAAAATGCATCTTAGATTTATTTTAGTTGCCATAAACTTGTTAAAAAATGTCAATTAATTTATATGTCCCAAACTCTAACCTAAATCATAATCTAATAATATATATTTGTAATAATTATATGAAAAAATGTGTTTAAATTGTCATAAATGTTTATTAGGCTTACATGGCCTAGGCTAGTAAACTACCTACATAGCTAGTAGGTTTACCTAGTAAGCTAGATCACCTTGAATACCTACCTAGACCATTTAAAATACCAACCTAGAAGGCTTACATTAATGAGTAAACTACATAATAGGCCTATATTATGTAGGTAGCCTATTAGGTACACCTAGGTTAGGCTATTAGGTAGTTAATTATGTTACTTAACAAGTAACCTACTAACATATTACTTATGTTAGGTTAGGTTGTTTAGCTTGGTCAGTGTCGACATTTAGCCTAATTAGATCAATCACTATAGATTTGTGAAAAACTTGTTAACTAATTTATGTGTCCCAACCCTAAACCTAAACCATACTCCAATAGTACATACTTATAAGAATTACATGAAAAGATGTATTATATGTCCATTCCATAAATAAATTAGGTAAACAAATTTTAATAAAATGTGCATTAATTCAACCAAAACGGTTGCAATCATGACATTATTTGTATTATAAATTGTTTGTAATACTTACATATGGGGACATATGTTCATCATCCATGAACAAAGGCAAACCTTAATAAATTAATAAGTAGGATGGGGGGGGGGTTTGGAAAAAATGAGTAGGTAGGTAGGTAAACATAGTGGTAAATAAGTAAGTATATAGGTAGGTGGTTGGGTTAATAGGCAGGTTAATAAGTAGAAAGGAAGTTTAAAGAGAAAGGTGAATAGGTTCCTAAGCTAGGTAGGCATGTAGGTAGGCAAGTTAGTAGGTAAAAAAAGAAAATTACACTAACAAAGTAGCTAGGTAGATAAGCAAGTTACTACCTTATCAAGGTGGCTAGGTTTGTAAAATACTTATGTCAATGGGGTGGTTGTGTATATAGGGTTGGTAATTAGTAAAGTAATTAGGTCACAAGGGTAGGTAGTTAGTATAATGGTTAAATCAATAAGGAAGTTAAGTTAGTAAGGTATGTTATTAATAAAGTATCTAGGTTAGTAAGGTAGGTAGTTAGTATGATAGCTAGGTTACTATGATAACTAGTTATTAAGGTAGTTATGTCAATAAGGGATAATTAGTAATGTACTAAGGTTGGTACATTACTTATGAGGGTAGGAAGGTGAATAAGGTAGTTATGTGTGAGGTTTGAATCCAGGGAAAAAATGACCAAAAATAAAAGAAAAAACTGAATATAGTGGTTAACATTATAAAAAAATAGATTGTGATGAACCCCATTTGGTGCCGAATGAAGAAATGCAACCCATTTAGTGGACAAAACAACCAACTAGTGCATTGGTGGTGTTAGTTCACTCTGGCTGATTCTTCACATTTCAAGACTCCCAATTTTTGGTTTTTTAAAAAACACATCTTAAATGAAAGAAGTTTCAAACTATATCCAGTACTACATATGTATTGATTTTTTTCTAATTACTAGCATCATATAATGAATAAAAATCTGCTATAAACCTATAAATAGCTAAAATTGCATACTTGAAACATGTTTCAAAATCTCCAATTCCTTGCACAAAGTACACTTTGACTGGACAAAGGATTCATAGATTATGTGAAAAGAGTTGGGTACTTTTGTGCACAACAAGATTTTGTAGATCAATGTGTGAAAATTCATGTTGGATTTTGTGCACAACAAACAAACAACACCCACCTTCTCCAATTCCTTGCTCTGAGTACACTTGACTTGACAAGGGAGCTTTGTAAAATTAGAAGGTTGCTGTATTGAAGCTTGAGTTGAAGCTTGCCAAAGTAGAGCTAGATTAGTGTAAAATCATTCTTTTTATGTGTAGCATTGAAATTAAGGAATGTTCAAATCTCCTAGTGGTCCAGCATTTTGAGGAACTTTGTATAAACAACATTGCATGATGAGTCTTTTGTCTCCTAGTGCACCTGGCTAAGTGTTGTTGAATTTAACATCTCTAGAATGGGGGCAAAAACATATATAGACTTAGAGAAGAAACTATATATTGGTCTATACATAAATGTTGGAGGTTAGATTCTGGGTGTTGTACAAAAGAAGAATCTGATGAGTAACTTTATGAAATAGTACTTGAACTCTCAGAAATGGGCATATTTTTCTTGTACAGGAGAAAAAAGACAAGGTGGCAAGAGCAAAGGAAAAGGAGGCTGAAGCAAAAGCTCCACCACCTCCTCTGGACCAGACAAAGAAAAAACCCAAGCACAAGGACTTGTCAGAGAAACGATTCCTGAAGTCTATATACACTGAGCTTGTGAAAGAAGGCATGATACAAGTTTGTTGTGCAGATACCTTTGATGAGCTGATCACCCAAGAACAATTGTGTGGCACAAAATTTGACCCCATTCAGCTTTGGGAGATGGATAACAGAATGGCTCAGGTTAGAACTTAGAACCAGTGTTGGTGTGGTATATTTTGTAACACTCTGTTCCAGTGTTGGGTGGTTCTTTGATTTTTCAAAGAACTGCCAGTTCCAGGTATGTGAGAAAAATTCAGAAATAAAGAACCAGCATGTTCTGGTTACAGTAGTCATTTGATTAAGTCCGCATTTTTTTAAGTTTGCATCGCGGATAAGTCCGCATTTTGTAGGGCTAAAAATGCGGATCAACATATACGGAAGTGTTTACTGTGATCGTGTAAATCCAAAATCAAAAATCGTCATCTGCCTACTTCCATCAATTTTTTCTCGCGAAATCTTTGAAACTGCTTGCTGAATGGTATTTTTCACTGAAAACATGCTGTTAAGCATGTCATCAATCGATTCTTGAGCTAGAAACTGCGATCCAGGAAGATCGCGAAGCCTTGAGTTAAGATCCACAACTTGCAAGAAAATATCGTGGATAGACTTCTTGACAACTTCTTCATCAATTGTTTGCGGTTCTTCTTGTGGCGTCTCATCGTTCCCTCCCTGCTCTTCCTCATCATCGAAGACATGTTCACACTTGTAGTTGTGACGTGTTTTGGTGTTACACTATACCTACTCAAAGAGATGAGCAGTATAGGGCTAAGTCTGCAACATTCGGATAAGTCCGCATTAGGACGCCCAGATCAAGGTGCGGACTTAACCGAATGACTACTGTATTTGAAAACAGCAGAATCAAAAGAACTGGCGGTTCCAGGTATTTCAAAACCCTCGAAGGACAGCCACTTTTCATGAATGAGCCGCCAATTCGTTGTTGGTTCTTTGACATTATTTTTTACCAGGGCAAGTACTGCCAAAACTCTATTTTCCAAGTCAGTGCTGGTTATATGCCTTTATATGTGGTATGACCTCCAGCAGAGGTTTGGTCCAAAATCAAAAAACTGCCCAACACTTGTCTGGTCCTGGTATATGGGTGTCTGCAAAAATGAAATACCAGGAGGAAACCGGTACCTATCAGAGAACTCCTGCAAATTATGCACCAGTCTGAATTTGGTTATAAGAGCCATTTCAGACAACCATATGGTCATGAAAAGAACCAGCCTTATTAGTTGTGTCTTAAAATTTGGGTTGTCAAATTTCATTTTCATAATCTGCTAATCAATTTCTCAATCAAAATCAGAGTCATGTTGCTTCCCAATTGAGTCAGCTATTTGGGCCACCTTACCCTTTTCCTTTCTTTCATAGAACCATAGATATTGTTCTGAAGGTTTTTTATATGTGCATGCATATAACAAGAAGAGAAACACAAAAAAGAGAAACTAGAGATCAATAACATAGAAGTTAAAGAAGCTTGTTGCAGAATTAATGTAAACCACCCATGAAACCCACCCTTGACTAACCTTTGGCAGGCAAAACGGTTAGTGATTGAATATGGGGTGTTGCCATTGGCCTCAGTGCTAGTGCACGAGAATGCAATTGTGAAGTCACTTCTCTTATTTGGAGGGCCTCAGACAGGCAAAACCCTTTTGGTTAGTACCTATAATTCATCTTCCAAATCTCATTATCATAGTTTTGTTAGTGGAACAAAGTACAAAGAAATTCTCTATCATGTCACGTTCTGTACAATATTGTACATGTGTGTTTGTGTGTGTGTTGGCTGAAGAAACTGAATGTGATCCATATCCATATCATGAGACTAGATCTTCTACAGCATAGATGAGCAATACCAACTATTTGATGAATTTTCAAATGTCTCTGAACAACATTTTAGTATTATTTTGTGTCAAAATGGAGGTGTTGCTCATAGAGAAGCAGACTAAACTCTAGTCCTCTTTTATGTTTGGTGATTGACTGAATGGACACATTGAAATGATCACTAAGATTTTAAATTCAATGATCATTTGCAGGCTCATGCAGTTTGTAGGGCAGTGGGCAGAACATTTATAAACTTGTCATCAAGTGTAATAGATGGAAAATACACAGGAGCCAAACCACTAGCCATGTTGTTACACATGTTTCAAAATTGGCAAGATTATGGCACCTTCTGTAATTTATGTTGAACAGGTTGATCAAGTCTATTCTTTCAACCCTCAAAATTGCAAGCTAGCTTTCAATAAGCATTCTTTAATAGCAAGATTTCATCAGCACTAGAACGGGGTATTTCAAAACCACCAACCAATGACGCGCAAAGTTGAAGTTGATCAAGTGAGTGAGCAGATGAGGAAAGATGAGAGAGCACCCAGCTGTTGCCATCTCTCTACAGTTGATGTGTTTTCTTGGCCCTCTAGGTGTTTGTGACGGACAAGAAGGTGATCAAGTTATATGGCCTCAAAGATAAACAAAACCGTATCAAGAAGCTTTTAATGAAGGAAATCAGTGCAGTTTTACTGGGTGACCATGTGCTTTTCTTAGGCACCACTAGTAATCCTCGGGTATATATTGTTGTCCCATTATTTAGATCAACAAAACTCCTAGAAATTAATAAATTTTGCTACACTGCACTTCACATCAGATGCTCCTTTTATTCCATGAACAAACTTTTTGGAGGATGAAGAATGGTCTGGTGTGCAGAATTTACAAGGCAAGAAGGGACCATCGAAGATCACTAAGGATATTTGCAAGTTCTTTTCACAATGGGTGTATTGTCCATATCCAGACCACAGAGCTAGGTTGGCATTGTGGCAAGGTCTTATCGAATGATATGGAGGAGCTGTTATTCACCATTTTAATGTCTCCACACTTGCCACTCTTTCTGTTGACTACAGCATTGGTGCTATAGATGACATTTGTAAATTAGTCCTAACTCCACAATGTGGCCGCAAGGTAAATTCTTTAATAGGTCTATCACGATGTGAAAGTTCTGCACAATCCTTCAAAAACTTGTTTGTTTAGAAATGGTGCAAATGGACTTGTATAAATCTTTTGCTTCAAAATCAAGGATTTATTGCATCATCACTCTTCAACTCAATATGAAAACAGAATTTTGGAACTGGTTCTCTTTTGGCCCCTTTGTTCACACATAGATCACTATACAAACTAGCTGCTGCTGCAGATGTAACTGTTCTGCAGTTGGGTACTAGCAAATTAATGTGATGTTTGTTCACAAGCCCACAGTGAACTGATTCTTAGTGATGTTGAGCTAGCATTTTTTCGGTTGGCAAATTTGCAACAGTTGATTTTTTTTCTTTTTTTTCCAAGCTGTAGAAAAAAGTCATTTTTTGTGTTTTCTAGTCATCAAATTTAGATTTTATTTGAATTAAGAAAAATCACCAGATTCGACATGAAGTTCTAGGTGTAGGTAACCCAAAAACATAGAAGGATGCTAAAAATTTTTTACTTACACATTTTGTTTATAGCTAAATTTGGCTAAATCCACTTATGGAAGATCACCACTATGGCTATATCACACAATGGAGAACAAAAAGGCTGTGTTCAACACTTAGAATGCAGTCTTTCTCCAAAGTTTTTCAGTGATTAGAAGTACAGATCTTGTGCACATCCAATCAAAAAACTAAACCTGATGTGAATCTAGAACTTCTGGAATTGTTTACCCCACAGGTTGCAAGAGAACCCTTGTTGGAAGATGAGTTTCTTCATGAATTCCACAAATTCAACCCTATTGACCTGACACTTCCCACAGCTTGTCGTGTAATTGCAAACTTTCCTTGCATCCATGCTTGTGACCTGGCTAGCCTTTGGTGAGATCTGATTCCAGCTTCAAAGAGCTTTTTAGTAGACAAGATGGCTGTTGAATGTCACTTACAAAAGCTATAGATTTGTGTGTGTGTGTTATCATTGGTGGAAATATTGTACTGTAAAGCCCTAGGGTGGGGCATTCTGAAATAAGGGGCCTTGGGCTTGGCAGTAGCAGTGAGAGGGATCTTAAGCCTACTAGGTAGTTAGGAGCATGACAGACCTTACACATATAAGTAGACCTAAGATCCCTCCCACTCCTAAATGGCAGGCATAAGATCCTTCATCTTTTAGGGATATTCACTGATATGAGGTTAGGCCCTCCAAATTAGCCTTTCTTTAACTGGCAAAATATAGCCAAAAAGTGAAATTAAATTCTAAAATGAAATAATTCTTAGAATCTAATAGAAACCAAATTGCTATATTTGGTTCAAGTAGGTAGCTAAAACCATAGAAGGGTGTTTATATTTTGTAACTTTCATGTCTTTTTTTAGCCAAATTTGGCTAAATCTTCCTATGCTTTATGGGCACTTTAGCTACAGTAAAACACTGACAAAAGATCACTGCTTCGAATACACTAGGAAATTTCTCCTGTTGCTTTACCTTAATAATAAACTTTCCCTCATTTCATTACATGGATTGTTGTGCAGCATTTTGCAAAGGGTCCGAAACCTGTGCAAGAAAACCTTGATGATCAGAAAGTAGGAGCCAAGAAGGAGCCCAATGCCCAAAAAAAGAAATAAATTTTTGTAAGCATTTGGATATTTATTGGATTAGGTCTGTATAGAAGTTTTGTAGAAGTTTGTTTCCCAAGGTTGCAAAGTAGAGATGTTTGGTCGATAAAAGATATAAAGTTGGCTTCTGGATTTAGAAAAAAAATCATTCAATTGGAATGACATATTTAAAGATAATGGATCAACCGGCCACCCCTAACTGGCTGCGCCCAGTTTTTGAGCCGTTAAGCTAGTGGATTTATTTAAGGAGCCTTTCAACATTTCCTTCTCAAGCTGTATCTAGATTCTACGGGTGCTCGCAGATTTGTGCAAGGAGCTTTACAACAATTGTATCTGAAGCGATATATAGAGGTGCTTGTGGTGACTCTATAGTTAAGCTACTAAGTCTTTTGGAGGTAGCTAGTTTGGGTTAGGGTTTGTCCCAAGTTTTTTAATTTAGAGTTAGGGTGGGTGGATGCAATCCAGATTAAATGGGAAACTATGACTTGTAAATAAAGCTTGAATTGAATTATGGGGTTGTTTTCTGTCAAATTTAGCATCTCTTGGTGCAGTCATCTAGTTTGAGCTTTCGCATAAAATGTCAAAGTAGATTTATGTTTGATTTACATCAATCAGAATCCTAATCTTAGTGGAGAATGTTGGGCACTCTGGACAGATGTTGGGAAACACATTAAACAGTGGAGAACAAGGTCCTGAAGCTTTTGTTGGCTGCAAATGAAAAATTGGAAATGTTTGAATTTGAAAATAATATTTTGGCATCCTTGACAATCGTCTGACATTTCTAACAAGAATAAGAATACCATTGTAGTAGCAAGAACACCAAATAAAAGCATTGGGCATTTAAACATTTTGAAATTTCTCATTTTGGTAACCTTGAATGTAAATCAAAGTGAATTGAGGCTCAGATGTTACATTATAGTTCTACAACATGAATTTTGGAAAGAGAAATATCAGCAGCAGCTTCTTTATTGGAAGGGGGGCTGGGTGGAACATGCAAGTTACAAGCAAAATACTAGAGCTTTTTTGGTTAGGTTTGTGGAAACATTTTATTTATGCAAAGATGTAACTCTGATGGACTCCAAATCCAGTTACAAGAATGCTAGAATTAACTTACTTACCGTGTGGCATTGCTTGTGGGCAAGACTGTTACTAACAGTAGAATGAACCCAACCGAAAATTATATTGTGGATCAATTTGTTTTCATAGGATTAAGACACTATATAGTGGGATTGCATATGGATGAAATTGAATAACATATTTCAACAAACATTGTATCGCACATAAGAAGCTTGTAATGAGGATGACTACATTCCAATCTCCATAGGTTTTTGGTTGAGAAATTTATCATAGACCTTTATAACCCCATGGATATTGACATGTCCTTGAAGCAGATGGAAAAATCATTAGGAAAATTCACATATTCTCAGGTAAAAGTATGGCTCAAAATCAACAATCCTGCTTCCAAGGTTACCATTCAAGATGATAGGTGGATCCATGTTACCATCTAGTTAGTGCAGTTTTGGTGGGTGTCCAAACAGAAATGAATTTATAATTTCTGTAACTTGGGTGGCTTTCCCATATCCATGTTTCTACAAATTTTGGGTAATATACAAATAGACATTTTGGGTGGGTGCCCAAACAGAAATAAACTAACAATTTCTGTAACTTGGGTGGCTTTCCTATATCCATGTTTATGCAGCTGTTGGGTCTCAACTGCCCTCAGGAAAGGGTAAATATTTCAACTAACCTTTTTGTACGTAGACTATGCATTCTACTGTCTTTTCTGGACAAGTATATTTTTTAAATGGACAGGCAAGCAATTGGAAATGCTCACAACTTGGTAATGTTTCAAAAAGAAAACCAAAGAAAGTAAAAGAATAAAAAGGTAATGGTGTGTTGAGCAAGTTTAAACATAATCTAGCTAAATACAATATTGAATGATGTAAATATTGTTAAGTATCAAGTAACCAGCTACTTGCTGCTTACTTGATACTTACAAATGATTGGATTGGGAGTTGTTGCTGTTCTTCTTGTGGGGATGCTGGTACACACTTTACCCCGTCTGCAGTCACAAGTTCCATTAAACAAGTGAAGAATCTTGAATCTTAAAAGTGAAGCAATATTCGTCTTGCTACAAGCTGCTGAGGATAGGGAATCCCTGCTAGGAGGTACATTGGGTTATTTGTATAAATGCAGATTGATTACTCATGGTGTAGCCATCTGTCACATGGACACAACATTGTGGGCCTCTGAGCACCCTGCATTTGCAGCTTTGGATATTCCTCGTGGAACTGAGGCCTGCCACTGGAACATCCAGCATGACCTCATTTGGATCCAAACAGAGTACTGGCTGCTGGTTGAATATCAGAATCATTTCAAGCAGCTGACCTCTTCATTGCTGCACCAGCTAAAAAAGTCCAAGCTTCTTTGGGTGGCAACAAAGTCACAAAAATGCTGCTTTGTCTGATTGCTGAAAGATGCAGAATTCAAGTTTTATAAACTAGATATGAATCACGTTCTACAGGGGCTGCAACTGTTGTTATGAATGTTTCTAGGCAAAAAATGGGAGCTAGGAGAGAATCTACATAAATAAGACCAGACAGTCATGTATCTTCAAGCTTCTGATCATTGTCTAGTTTGTGTACCATATATATATAACAGTGTGGTGCATGTAGTTGTGAACTAGAGCATGGCCGTTAGAGTTGACGTTGTGCCTTCCGCTCTACGGTTTAATGTATTGTGTGTACTCTGAAGCAAAAATGAAAAGAAGTATAGTTATACAAATACATGTCTCCCTGACCCTAATACCAGGTCTGTCAAAATTACAAGTTTAATGGAGTTCTGTGAACTGAGAATGGAGCTTGGTGGACACACTACACTAATTCTGGTTCATCATTAATCTATCAAAGTGTTTTCAAAGGTTTGGGTACTTCTGCAATTCATATGAATTTATGCAGGCTAATTTATAACACTCTCAATGTTGGAAAACTGTTTCTATTTGTAGTAGTCATCATGCTTTCAGAGAATGAATATTTAAATGCACAAGGGGAGACCCTAATTGAGTTTTTGACAAATTGCATATATATGTAATGTGATAACTCCAATGTGACTAGCTTCTAATTACTACCATTCAAACTACTAGGTAATCCGTGAGAGCTGGTTGGTTACTCGACACAACCTGCATATTGGTGTTGTGATAAATCCACATGCTCAGCAGGTTATGGATGTAAAGCTAGGTTAGTGATTCATATCCACAAACAATATTCTGTGATGCATCCATGTGCTGAGCAGGTTATGGATGTAGAGTGACACCTGATAGGTTCAACCTCATATTGTGATATGTCTCCAGTAGACACGTTAATATTGTGATACACCTAACTGGGGCATGGATGTGGAATAAGGAATCCCCAAATAGATTTATGCCAGACAGACATGGGACCTTTTACACTACATTTTTTGTCCAAGTTTTTTAGGAAGGAAGTCAGAGATGTAAATATGGTAGCAATTACAGGCTTTATAATTTGTCATGACCTACTTCTAAGAACATTATGGTCTCTGATGTTTTCTACCATTGAAGTCTTGAAAATCATCCAAAACTTAGTCCTTTCTCTACCTCATATCTTTATTTTTGCAAGACATGTTTGTCTGCACTATTATTCTTGCAACGCACTGAGAAGATGGAAGTATTTATAAGAGTTTTATCATATTATTTCCCTGGGCTGTACAAAAAATTGGTGCATTGATTCTATCATGTGTATTTCAGACATGTGCTCATTTTTCTTGCTCTACTTTAATAGGATACTTTGAGGATTTTCCTCTTTCTGTTCATGTACAATTGTTTTGTGATTTTAGTTGGTGCTGTTGGGGAAAGATACTATAAATTTTTATATGGTTGTCAATGAATACTTTCAAGCTTGGGTAATTTGTAGCTGTTTTCAGTCCAGTGCTTTTATAATTTAATTGAATTCCATATAACAAAATAAACTCAAAATTCAATATCTCTCACACCTTAGGTCTAAAAATTTCCAAATCACCTCCAAGAAATCCCACTTCATCACCCTGGGCTGTGCAACAATACGAAGAGCGTGCCCAAATTCTCGTATAAATAATTCAAATGAACTTTCATTGGAAAAATTGTTCAATATTCAAGAACTTCACCGGAAGTTGAAACAATACGAAACCAACTCGGTGCACCCCTACTCATCGACGGCTTTTCGACAATACCAAGAGCGTTGCAAGAGGCGCCGCTGCTTGGGAGATTTCCATGTGACAAACAAACAAAACAACAAAACAAACTACCTTCCTTCATAGATAAATTACACCCTTACTGTGATTGAAGTATTTATTGAAGCATGTAAGGGAGAGACAACAGAAGGATGTAGTTTTCATTTGGTCTCATACTTTGAGGAATGTTCACCAAATGCTACTATGAACTGTGAGTTCACTCTTGGGGGGATTTCATGGAACATTTCCAATTTTAACTGTTGCTACAAAGGACAAAACCATCCAGGATGAGCCACTTGTTCTAACTTCTGTTTAACAGCATTGTGGCAATCATGCTCATTAGCTTTCTTATAACTATTTCATGTTTGGAGAGAAAACAAAACCCGCCTGAGCCTGGATGGCCTTGTGTCATTTGTCTCGAATCTCTTTGAATCCTTGCAATTGTTTGCACAGTACATAGGATGGTTGCTTCAAGCTTGGTTTGATTGTTGTCATTGATTCCAATGACAACTTTCTCAAATATAATTGACAAAGCTGATTTTATTGGAGATGCAGTTCAAAGTGCCGGTCTAACCCTAGAAACTCTGCCAGATGAAAAAACACTCCATATAGAGGCAACACGTTAATTCTGAAGCATTGGATTATTATGTTCAAACAAGCCTTCCAACAATAAAAAACAGATATGCAAAGTCAGCATGAGAATTTGCAGATTCAAGTAGGCATGTCAGAAAGAGGGGCAACTCT
Source organism: Sphagnum tenellum (assembly GCA_963921925.1). NCBI lineage: Eukaryota > Viridiplantae > Streptophyta > Sphagnopsida > Sphagnales > Sphagnaceae > Sphagnum > Sphagnum tenellum. Next base: position 6,567,364 of record OY998145.1, read on the forward strand.
GAGGTCAGATGTAGATCAGCATTGGATATGAAACATGCAGTGGTTCAATTTGAGAGAGGGACAGTAAGGTCCAACACCTTGCCTCTGTGAAAGCAAGTACAGCAACACCTCTGTCACCCACAATGCCCTCAAATAATCAAACGAGTCAATGAAAAAGTGATCCTGGTAAATGATATAAAGAAATATGCATTTCCCATCTGCAGCATGATAACAATTGCAAATGGCAGTAGTTCCACCCTACTCTGAAGATGTGCATACGAAGAGGTAAGGCCTCAGTTTACTTAACAAAACCGATGCAGCCGAAGGCAAGGCCATGAAGGACCAGGAAGTGCAATAAATCTCATGGATGTTGCAAACAAGGATGAACAGGAGAACATAATAAGTTGCAGAAGAGAATCCGGTCCTCTGGCACCCAGGTTGCAGTATCCTAAACAAACTGTGCCTAGAGGTTCGAGATACAAAAAATTTCCATAAACACAAGGTGGTTGAATTCTATACCATAATGACCAGTCAGAGATTTCTGTGTTTTGGGAGGCGCCTTAAAGCCGTAAGATTCCTCCTGACATGGGGAGGTTTTTGGGTGGGCTCTTACGCTTCGTAAGGGCATGCTGTTTTTTTCTGGGTGCAATGAAAGGATCTTGACTGTCAGATCTTGGCATGACAGGTTCACATGGTAAGGCCATGGACAGGGGCGTTACCAGAATAAGGTGCTGCTGCCTTGGGTGGGTGCCTTACTCTGGCAATGCCCTCATCAGTGGGCCTTACCTACCAGTTATTTCAGTCTTTCCCAGCTTTGTACACAGGTCTCTGGTTAGTGTGTACAGTGAACCTATGTACAATAGAACATGTCAATTTGAAGGAGAAATAGTCTGAAGCATTCATTCATAATCACAATCTTGTGACTATATGTGCCGGATGTTATCACTTCACAGGCAAAAGTGTAAACATGTGTACATAAAATTGCAGGCCATTTGAAAACACTCAATTGTGAAACATTGAGCTGCCGCCTGCCTGGTGGACAGGGGATAAAATGACCAGGAACAGTCTGATGTATTGTAGGAAATCGTCAAACTGTTCCATCTACATTTTGAAGGATCTTAGGAGAAATGAAACAAAGGGTTATTTCTTCCTCCCAATTTCATCATGACATGAAAGATGGGGAAGAAAAGAAGGAAAATTTGCCCCCTTGTCATTCACTACTAGATCAACTGGGCTTGCATTCATATGTTGCAAATGAGTTTGATCTTGAAACGCAATAGTGGAGACTCTAGAAACATTCGTTGGAGGTATAAATGCCGCCAACATGAAAAAGCTTTGAATTTGGTGTCAACCACAAATAAACCCTAATAAAAACTCATTTCGTGCAATAAATACGTATGAAAGGTATTTCTCATCTTCTTTGTCCAACACCATTCATTCATCCATGGATGTATGCATGATCAGCAATGAAATGACATGCTAATGAACTTCATCCATTTAACTAAAGGCTATACAAACAGCCTTTGTCCAAGTGAGCTCAAACTTTTGAAGCCCTTCTTTGCATTTGGTTTCTTACTTGGATACAAAAGGGAAATGCAGGAAATTTTCCTCCTGGTTATGCTTGCCATGTGCTTTTTTGGAAATTTCATTTCAATTTAACTGATTCAGAAAGTAAACAAAAAAGCTGATGAGTAAAAGAAAAGAGAAAAAATTACTTGGTTTGGAACAATCACAAAAGGTAGTGGGTAAATGACAGGTGTGCTATTTTTCGAACTTTCCTTTTGAAGTGCATTAGAGATTGTAACAAGCACATCCAGGTCGTAACTGCAATGTTATCAACTTATTCAAAGATATAAAACCCAGTAGAAACACAAAGTGAATTTCTTTCAAGTTATTTACAATTTGAAAACATTCCATGATTTTGATTGCCTATACAGTAGTCTCCCGCTTAAGTACGCACCCATTTAAGTACGCATTTTTTGGCAAAAAATTTAGGGTTCAAGATTTAGTATGTATATGATTTATAGAGCTTGACGGAGTGCTCCCATAACATTTTAAATCACTCAAAATGAAGCACAGATAGACAAAGATCCAAAGGAGTTTTGGGTGATCAGCAATTCTACCCTATATAATTATTAGCATGCCTGCAATTTTCCTTTGGGTTCGACAGAAATTTGCACTCCATTTCCTTCATTGCCATCTCTAGTCAAAGAGGGGGTAATTGAGTTTACGAGATTCCACTCAAGTAACTTCAGCCTTTTGTTTGTAGACAACTGGCCAGCAAACTGACTAGACCAACCTATCATTTGCAAAGAAAAGTTACCAATTTCCCACAACACCCCTAAAAACAAACCACAGAAATAAAACGTACCTCACAGGTTGTATAAACTATAAACTCAGTTTGGGTGAACCAACACCACCTACACTTTGTATCGTGGTAGAAACCAGAGTTGGGCGGTTCTTAAGTCTAATGAAGAATTTCTACTAGTTCCAGTTCTAAAAAAAGAAATTAGAGCGGTTCCGTTCTAGGTCTGGTTCTTCCAAAGAACTAAATCTTGGTTTCCTGTTCCAATCCTGTTCTTCAAAAAACACAAAATCCCAACTCTGATTCTGGCTCCGGTTCTAAAAATTAAACTTGGATCCGGTCTGGTTTCGGTAACCTGGACAAAAACCTGCGGTTAACTGCTGTTATGCCCCCAGTTCTAGTCCTTTTATTCAAAAAACTTTTGTTTTCCAAAAATCCTGTATCTGGTTCCGGTTCCAGTTCTTAAAAAGCCAAGATCCCAGTGGTTCTGGTTCTTTGAAAAAACAAAGAACCCAGTTCCAGTTCCAAACCCCTGTGTTCCAAAACTTCATACCCAATTTCAGTTTGGTTTAAACTAACTGGAATAAGTGGTTCTAACCTGCCGAACTGGGTACTAGCCAAACCCTGGTAAAAAGTAAAACCCAAAAGTTTTTTTCAGATGCTTATAAATCTACTTATCCTTTGGCAAAATTAGGCCCTACAAGTCCAAATTTAACATTTCCCAAGTTAGATTTAAGACTACTGTAGTTGAACATGTCATGAATCTAAAGTAGGCACCTACCAGCTAAGTACACACAAACCACGCAGGTTCAAGTTGCGTACTTAAGCGGGAGACTACTGTACTTGCATGATTTATGAGAGACTGATGTTCTCAATCTCACATCCCAACATATTTAACATCACTGATTTATCCAATTTTTCATTTCACATACAAACTCATATTTGAAAATATATTTTATCAATGTGAGTACTTGAATGGAAGTGTTATTCATTGTTTTCCTGCGAGTGGTTGATGGCAGTCACACCAAGGGTACTTTGTCAGATACTAAGTAGCACAAGTTCATCTTGCAATCTGCAGCAAAAATTATAGCTGAAATATGGTCTTGTATGGAGCATCCAGAAGAGGCACAGCCAGTCAGAGTGTCTTATTTCAAAAACTTGGATCTAAGAGCAACTGAACATCAGGTAACCACAGCATTTGTTGCTGTATGCTATGTTGTGAACTTGAAGGAATTTTAGAGTCAATATAGATTCCAGAGCTGGGGACATTTACAAGCTTGACCTGGAGAAGACACAAATTGGGCAGAACTTCTCCCACTCATTCCTTTGAGACCAATCTTTTCGCACATGGAACTGCATATGAAATCTAATGCCTCCTAAAAAACAGGAGGCACACCTTATGCCTTCAGGAGCACCCCTTACACCTACCACCACCTTATCCTAGGCCCCTTATTTTTCGAATGCCTTTGCCTTGACACCTTAACACATACACACAAAAAGACCCTGTCACATAGTCAGATCACTCCACCATCCATTGTTGTCTTCTGTTTGCACCTGAGATAGATCAGTATCATACTGACCGGCAAGTTATTGCCTGTACTGTTGGACATAATGAGTCGGTACTTGGAAAAACATCAATTTGCTTTCATCTGAAGGTGGCAAACATAGCCTATCTCATCAATTGTGCCAGGATTTAAAGTGAGATAGTCCTAGTGAGTTCAACTGCCATACTAAAACTACCAGACAAGCCATCTAAAACATAATCAAAAAAAATCTCCAATGGTCTTAAGCAGCACGAAAATTATATCGTTTTCCAACCAAACCTACCCTAAATCCTAAACCCTAGCCCCTAAGCCCTAAACTACCTACAGGTGTGAAGGATACTACAAATGGGTAGTTAAACTTGTGACCCAACCAAAATTGGAAAACGCTACCTATCCAAATCAAGGAAGTGATTGTACATGATTTCCACTTTGCAACTTTTGATGTATGTGATGGTAGAGATGTCTTGTTCGGATCAGCAGGAACCAACTGATGAAACACCCAAAAAGACACACACATGCAAGGATGATGAAAGTGAGGCGGAAGCAGTGAGCTCCATGACATAGCAGGGGCCCAGGGTCTCCAATGCCCATTATAATAACTCTCCTCTCCATCTGGTGCACATCATGCTCCTTCTTTGCTTCAATGTCATAAAGGTATCCTGCAACCTTTACTGACAAGACATATGCGCCAACTGGACTTGCCACTCCCAAGGTGTTGAACAGCGTCCCAAAGTGGCTAAAACCGAAAATTTCAGAGGTTATTGCAGGCATGAGTGTCCATTGAGCTCCATAGCATAAACCCACAATGATGGAGCCTACATAAAGTGAGCCTGGAAAGGCAGATGCCATTACAAGATGTCCCCCACACAGTATTGCCTGCACAATGTATTTAGTGTCAGGCAGCTCCAGGGGGTTTAAATCATCTGAAGTTTAGTGTGTGTTCTGCGTTTCAGATTCCATGAAACAAACTACAACATACAAAACATTGAGTCAAAAGACTCACCAGTGAGAGTGCCAGGCAAAACGTTCTTGGAATGTCTTTGGAATGGAGGACAAGCTCTGAAATGTACCCTCCTCCAAACCGACCAAGAAAGTTCCAGATGCTGAGTAATGAAACAAGAGTGCTGATTTGAACTTCTGTGTATCCCAAGGACAACCCAATTTGACCCATGTTATCCATGGCAGTTGTCCCTGAGCCCATGGAACATATCATGATCATTAGCAGTAACCAGAAGTCAAATGACACAAAAGCCTCCATCACTGTATGCTCTTCCCCTCTCTGTGGAGTTTTCCTGGAATATTCCGCACCTGCAAAAGCAACATCAACTGTCTATTATTGGCACTATCACAATCTGGTGAAATCACTTACACAGCTCCTGATATACCTATCAAAGGAGACACAGAGGAGAGATTCAGTAGTAAGGAGGAAGTGTCTCACCAAACTTTCATCAGGTCCTTCGATTGGTTTCTCAAAATTAGGGCTTATGCAAATCATTCATTGCAATTTGTGTCAGATTTAGGGCTGACCATTGCAGCTATATTGTCAGATGTTCAAAACTATTCGACTGTTGGCAGTTAGAGCTCATGGAATGCCATCCATGATAGAACAATTAATCTTGCCATATTAGAGAGCCTGTAGCATGAGGATGTATTGAACTACCAAGAACCTCCAATTGACCACCTGATTGCAAGTCCATTACATAACCTGATCTACCTTCTCTGTTCACAACATTTTCAGAACTACTAGAAACAAGCTGGAATCTGTTTCACAGTGACTCTAGATGATGTTGCTTGATTGTCTGTGTGGCAGCATATCCTGAAGGAATAGTAACTTACTTGTTAGGCCAGCTTCTGATGGAGAAGGTTGTTTCACAGATCCTGGAATTGAGTTATTGTGCCTCCTGTTGCAGGATTGAATGTCACCATCTCCCAAATGATTGTAGCAGTCTGTCAAGTCTGCTACTGAAAACTCTCGATCCACTGCTGGCCCAAATGGTGAACCAGGAAGTGAATTTGATCTCCAGCTTTCATGGACATTAAGCAGAGGCTCCTTAAGTCTGAGCTGGTCATTATAGGTTTTGATCTCAAAATTGATAACAACTCCAAAGTGGAGAAAAAGAAGAGAAAGAATGACAACACATATCACCAGGCTCACAGCAGAGCTGCCTATTAATACAACATTCTGCAGTACGATCACCCCCATGAGATACACTGCCAATAGGATTGAAACCAAAGAGAATAGCTTGAAGTTCCCTCCAGCTTCCTGATCTTGCACCAGATCTTCACTGGCAGGTATGGGCCTGATGACTGCCATGAATAGCAGGGACACCGAAGCTGGCAGACATGCGGCCATCAGTAGAAAAGACTTCGGGTCACTGGGGTGAAGACCATAGAATAGCTGTGTCATTATGGCAGCCCCCAGTCCGACAAACCCCTGCAAGAACTCCAGCCAGGAATATGCACACTCAAAATCATACAAAGAATTTTTCTTCGTGAAAGGGATGTAATGGGTTTCATCAATCAGCTGGTAGCAAAAAAAATAATTACTGAAAAGAAGAGAAAATAAGATGCACCTTCATAAGGCCAATGACCATACCCCTGTTGTTCGGGAAGTTCTTGACACAAGTGACCACTACCGCTGTGGTGAAGAAAGTGGCACTGTTGGTGGCAACACACATGAAGGCACACATTTGCCAGAGAGGAGGAGGAGCGATCCGAGCAGTGACGGCAAGCCACATCATGAGATACCCAAACACGCTTTGCACAGCACCAATGGCGAGCACCAACCATGGCGGCGCCACATCGTACACCAAGCCCGACACTATACCAACAGACGCTCCCAAGGTCTTGAATACTGCGATCGTGTTCAAAGTCTCCTGGTCGTAACCCATCGCAATTTTCAGGCTTTGTGAGTAGATCCCAAAACAGTAGGATGTCCCTCCAGTGCTTTGGATCCAGATTCCTACGGCTACTACAAACCACCTGCTGGTCACCACTTGCCTCGCCAATTCCCAGCAGCGACCCATGCCTAATTTCTAACAGCTGCGTATAAATTACCAGACTGACAAAATGCCGTTTCCAATCTTCAAATTTCCAAAATGCCGCTTCCTTCTCGGAGATGGGGTAGTAATTGAGAAAATCGGCCGCTTGCTGGCTTGCTGGCTTCCTTATCGAAGATCATTGGGATACTTCGGAAAACAAAACACTAAGCATCGTTTTAGAAGATGGGTACTATTTCAAACGGAAATAGCATGACTGCCACAATCAATCAACCTTCAAGGACTCGAACTGGATTCCTTCCACGCCTTCGAGAATACATCATCACCATGCGTAGTTCTCCATTCGCGCTAATGACCGACGCAGACGTATCAGTTAGTGCAGTCCAATCAGACTCAGGAAAAAACGCATGGAATGATTCCAAACGACTCGTTCCAATTCCGCTCTGGACAAACCATTCCCACCCATTTTTTCAAATCTCGCCAATTCTACACTGTATTCTATAATGTAATTCTGCAACCCCCTTTATCACCGCATTTAATACAATCGAATTTCGTCTTTGTCGTACTCTCGTCTGCAACTAGCTTCCAAGGCACGCTACTGGGGCCTCTTTTTAAGTCCAGGTTCATTGAATTAATTGTCGACATGGCCTTCTTTCCTTCAATGCATAAACTTTTCTTAGCTTGGAAGTTACTAGTAAGCCAAGGTACTAGGAACCGGTTTTGGGGTCGTATTCAAGCAGTTTTTGTTAGGTTGTTTCGTGTCGCTGTTTTTTATGAGGGTGATGTGTTGTTTCGTGTTACCTTTTGGATTGGTTGTTTCGTGTTTCTTTTTTGGAAACTCAGTCAATAGTCAACAGCCGGTTCCACATTTGGTTATAACACTTTCACTTGCAATGTGAATCAATTATACAACACTTGATATGTGGACGAGCCTTGACAGAACCAACTGCCACCTTTGGCAGAGGTGGCAGCTGGCCCTACTGGGTTCACCACGGTTGCCAGGTGGACAGCGCTCAGTACTTAACCTGGGCAAGATACACAACATGTAAGCTTGAGGTGGCTTGTGTTCTAATGCAAGCTAGCGACCTACCCACGCAAGGAACGGGCTTCACAAGTTTCAGCCATTATTGCCACCAGGGATATTTCTTACCCAGTGTAAAAGCACTCAGAGAAAATTTTCATCCCCAGCAACCTGTGGGGGCAGGTTTACCATATGACCAAAAACATTAGCAGAAATTCTCTATCTCTAGTAACCCGGGGAGGAGTTCACATAATGTAAAAACTAAAATCCTCTTAGATTTTTTGTACTGTAACTGGAGGGTAGGCTATTGCACAATTATTCCTCCACCCCATAAGTGGGCACTCTGTGTTCACAATGTGCTTTATGAAAAACATAAAGTCAACATAAAAATGTAAAGCAGGCAATAGCACTACCAAACCAGGCTTGCATTTGGCTCTTGCCTCCTTGGACTTTACCCTACATGTAAAGATCCACAATTTCTTTTTCATTGTATTATCACTATTGCTCTCTTTCAATTTCATAAGATACCCATGTGGCCTTGAAATAATTCTATTGATTTCTAGGGTTCAAAGTGTGAACATGGGATTATCTTTGTCTATGGGCCAACAACAAACTTGTATTTTGTCTTTTATCGTTCACTTGAGTGGGATGCAATTTGTGAAAGTTGTGGTGACTATGGTGTGTTGTTAAAGAGTGAAGCTTCTGGGATAAAACTTAGCTATTATTTTATTTTGATGTGTGTGTGTGGTTGTAGGGACTTCGGAGCTAGAGATGGAATGATGGAAGGGAGCATAAGAGGTAGAATGTGGAGAAGATAACTACCAAATCTCCAACTCAGTAAAGGTTTTGAAGGTCACAAAGGAGTTCGTTGGGAGTGGTTAAATGTGGTTTTGCTTTAGCACATCCAAAGGAAGAAAACCTTCATGTGAGGATTTTTTGCTCATGCATCAAATTTTTTAATTTTCATTGTGCAAAGGAGGAAACGTAGGGTAGATGGGTCTAATTAGGCTTAGGAACATCAATGGATCTGATGACAGGCTTTAGCGGATCAAGAAAAGGCTAATCTATTTGTGGCATTATTTGTCTAAGTTACATTCATCCCAATTTGTTGGCAACATTGTTTTTGTGAAGAGTTGGGGATCAAGTACCTAGTTTTTATGGGAGTTTTAGGCATAGTTTTGGGCTACTAAAAATTTTCAAGGTGCCAATTGCTGATCATTTTCAAGGATCCAATTATTTAGGACTCATGTCTATTAGTATCCTCTTTGCTCTAGTTATAGGGAATGCAACATACAATTTTTCTTGGGGTGTAATAGAGGGTGAACAAGGATTGTCCGTAGATGTTTAAATGATTGCATCATAAGACCACAATAGTCCAATTAAAAAGAGATTAAGATTGACCTTATCCATTTGATGTTCTTAGGTCAAAGTTGATAGTTTGCTCCACATATTATAATGTGTTTCTATTCCAAAGATGAGCTTCAAACTTTTAAACTTTTAAGTTTTTTCATTGCATTCTTAGAGATGAATACTTAGCAAACTTCAAGCATTTTAACAAGTGAAGATGTTATGCCCTTCTTTTTTGTTACACCAAGATTGTAATGTTATCCCTTTTAAAAATAACATAGGCAATAATTGATCTATGATTTTTCATTGCCATGCCACAATACTATTTATTGAGGAACTATGTTTCTTGTCTATTCATGTTGCACTAGTGGTTGTCGATTCACTCTAGTCCTTTTGGCAATAGAAAAAATATGTAACTGATGTTGGCAAAAAAAAAATTCATAACTTCCAAGTAGGTTATTGTTGTTTTTCAAATCTTGGATGCCAATTTGTGTTTTTATTATTATTATTATTCATTTTTAGAAAGGGCATCATTGGCATTTTCCTACCTTTGTTTATTGAAACATGTGGCAAGGAAGTTTTATAAAATGTATGACAATTGTCTATAATAGTTTAAGATGTGTGAAATGTTGGCCAAAGATTATTTTGCAAGTAATATTTTGTTGGCAGCATGAGTGTTCATAGCATGAAGGTTCCTATGTGAACTAATCAGAAACACAAGCAAGGATAGTGCTATTAATAAAATTTGCATGACAAAAAATGTGCTACACCAATGAACATCAAGACTATAAACATGCAAATTATGGACAAGGAAAGATGAAAATCGTGGTACATATTTATGCATAATTTCTAACCAAAACTACAAGTACCAAGGTCCACCCACTCTATTAGGGCTACACATGCCCCCCTAAACCATTGTTTTATTCTTAAATCTTCTTAGAATTTTTTTAATACATCTTTCAAAAAATATTAATTTTTTTAAAGTTTTATTAATACTATTATGTTAAGGTGTATTAAAAAGTATCCAAAAATATGTCATTAAAAAATATTTTCAAATTGTGCTTTTAGTGTCAAAACTACTTTAAACTATTTTTATGCAGCTTTTAAGTAGTGGTTACAAGAGGTTAAAAGTCCTTATACATATTTTCACTCATTAAATTGAATCCATATTTTTGTAACATGTACATAATGTATTCAAAATAACATTTTATTAAAAAATCTATTTATTTATTTTTATTTTTATACAATCCAAAGTTCAAAAAATTAAATAGTGATTATGACTACTTTTGGTACATATTAATACGATTACACCCACTAATGTTTTCAAATACCAACATTAGTATACACCAAAATAACAAGAAAACACACCATGTGGCATGACTTAAAAGGAATTTTTTTAAGGGGGTTAAACCCCAATCCATTTAAACATACTCCCCAATTGGAGTGGAAGAGGATCTACACAAGATAAATATTTGTTGTAGAATGACAACAATAAATGCAATTTGTTAGTTCAATTATGTTGTGATGCGTTGAATTTATTATGTCAAATTCTATTTCAAAACAACAACCTGCAACTGCAAACAACCCAAAATTTCACCCACAAAAATTAAAAATCACATCCAAAAATTAATCATGTGACAAGAAACAAAAGAAAATGTCATGATTGCACAATTAGGCTATTATAATAGAATCCAACCTTAGGGATTACTAATTTGCCCATCCCACATTGCCCTAAAATCAAAACATAGACATTATAAAATGTGGTACAAAAATACCCTAACCTTGCACTTGCAAAATGTTGTACAAAAAACCATATATTTTTGCTTGCTAATGCTACACAAACTAGCACTACTACACACTATTAGACCGTCACTAATGTGATATTTCTAGCCACCTACTTTTCTCCATACTACAACTTCTCCTTTCCCCATCCTTGACTGTTGTGTAGAAAAGGAAAGTTTCCAACCTATAAAACTTTTGCACATACATTTGAATCACCAAGTCCAAGTGTGTGTGGCTAAGTGATTAAGAAACGTGGATTTCATGAAATTGACTATGGAAAAAGTCCTCTCATCTTCCACATTGCCTACAACCATGACAATGGCAATCTCCATTAACTTCAAAAACTTTAATAACTTTTAAACCATAATGACAATTGCAACCAATCGTGCCCACATTTTAGTTGTAGGGTTGCAATCAAATGGCAAATGCAAGGCACCATGATTATTACTCTTCATGGTTATGGTATTAAAAAAAGCTTGTTGGTCAAGTAATGCACCATCCAACACACCAACAACCAAAATAACATTTGGGCTTTTTGATTTAGGGTCAGCTTTAAAAAAATTTGCTTTCAAAATTACCAAGTGTCTAACAAAAGTGACCTCTACATCAAATGCTTCCCAATATTGGTGATAAGAAATCTTGGTTGCATTCATGAGGTCATGGGTAGGGAAGCACCTTGCAAGTTTTTTATCAGCTCAAGAACTACACCTATACATTGATCTTTTACAAATTGCACAACAATCTCCTAGTCATCCTTAGTCACCATAAACGCTACATTGGTAATGGCACATGTCTTATGCAACATGACCAAAAGACCATTGAATTAAAATGTTGCATACTTAACATTAGTCAGTGGCTCCAAATACTAGACCATGTGTACAACATCACACACATTTTGCACCAATTCATTGAACATGGCAAATTAAGGCTGATCATACCTCTTCAATGGGTCTACATACATAACATCTAGGTCACCAATACACAAAATGATAAAGGTCACTAAGTTGCAAACAAAGGTATCCCTACCCTAGGCTAACTTGGATAAACTTTGAATTGCCTCTAACATTGGGCAATACATAAGTCAATCCCAAAACAATGTCAAAATCACACAAGAGTTCATAATTGTTCTTGGCAGATGCATTCTTGACCATATACCCATCTTGACAACAAGACTTTTATATTCAGCTAAAACACGTTTGTTGGGTGCAAGCATATTAATCCACTCCATGTCTTAACATTGCAAAGGATTTTCAATCCTTTTTTAATATAATACTTCTACCAATTTCACATGCTTCAACTACCTTTTAAGAAAATGAAAAAAACACACATACATGCCTTGTAGTAAGCCCTCAACTTTTGCAACCAATGGTAGGCAAGAAATTAAGGATTACATACCTAGGTTGCACCTTTGTGCCATGCAATGGATACCAATGACAAATGGTGCATGTTTTTTAATGAGTTACACTGTCACCTTTGTTTTCAATCCCTAAAAGGCAATAACACCATTCACACCAAAACAAACCAATTCTGCTGCCAAGTCCCCCTCGAGATAGTTCACCATAATAACTACAAAATTTTCAAATATGGCAATTAGGTTGTCAAACCCACCTCCTTCAATGACTTGCTACAAATTCAAGAATATGGGTACCATGCACCAATTTGAACCACATAATAATGAATTGATATCCAACTTTAGTTATCCATCATTGTGATTTCATCACAATTCAAGGATTTAAATCTTGCATTTTGAATGGCATGTTTAGTTGTAGCCAAAGAACATTGTGCATTGTGTCTACCATTCCCTAATCACAAACCAAATATCAATGACAACGTTGGGGGTTCAAAAAGTTTTTCAAGAATGTGCATTAGGTACAATGCACAAAAAACAACAATCCAATAGTGGAATTGAATAAGTACATGTCATTACCCAACCACTTGAATCAGTCCAATGGACCTTCGTATTCTTTTCAACCTTAATAAATTGACAAAACCCTTGCATGCATTCATATTCTATTAGGGGCTTGCATTGTTGCAAAACATGGAAAACATTAACAAATTGAAGGTATTTTTTCTTTTTATCAACCCTTTTTGCATTTTGCACTTGCTCAAGGACAGAATCAGGACCTATAATGCCATAGATGCGTTCATTTTTTGCATGTTGGCTATGAAGACTAGTGTGACATTCACCTACCTTTAACCCTAGTTTTGCATGCTAGCATTTTCTTCTTCCATTATGTTTGTAAAGCCTATCTAACTTGGGAACTAATAACTTCTCCTTCTACTCCACACCAATGCAAATCTACACTACACATGGTGCATTCTTCCATCTTCCCCTGTAGCCTCTACCCATGGGAACTTGGTAGCCCAAGTGTCCTAAAAATGCTTTTGGACTTGCCACTTTGGTTTCCTTTTTTTAGAAGCTACACATCAAGGAGCTTAGATTCGGGCTCATTAATGTCAACGTCAATAATAGTTATACTTGAGCTTGGGCCAATAGCTTGTGAATCAAATGTTGTTGCCACATTTTTAACATGAAACATGTTTTTGTTATTGATTCTAGGGCTAGAGTTGAGCCCAATGTGGCAAACCCACCATTTCCAAAAAAAAAAGGCAAAACTTGAAATTTGCTAATTATTTGGGGGTGCCTTGATCCAACAAATACTTGTAACCATTGTTAACAAGCAGTATCAATTGCAGCAATAGTTCCTACAAACAATGTGAAGGCAAAAACTTGATGAAATTAACATTCAACATATGGGGGCACCCTTGGCAAGTTTATGTCATGCACGAAGGACAAAAGAATCCCTTGTTTTCACAAAACACATTATTGATGAATGCATACATGTGACCCAGTGATTGTTTTATGGTGAATATGTGAGTGAGAGCATGAGCCTATGAGCAGGAGCTAGAAGGTATATTCTAATTATATTCCATCCATGTCAACTTGAATCTTCCTTGATAGATTTTGATGACATGTCAAAAATATACCCTCAGAAAAATGTATTCCTCCCACGTCAGCAATAATTCACACGTCATCATTGCCACATGGATTTGCCACATGGACACCCAATAACAATGTCTTTGTTCAATTAGATGTAAGTACGAAAATCTATCGAAGGTTGGTGCCCCATGTGTTAAAGCATAAATTTTTTTTGGCACCTTTATGAAAAATCATGCCCCTTGGTTTTCAGACATGTCCTATGTGACAAAATATTATATATTAGCATAACCATACTTTTCATTGCCATGTCATTCATGGCTATTGTCATTCTAGTTGTTGTGATGGGAAACAAGTTAAACATAGTTGTAACATGAACTTGTGAGTAATGCATGGGTGGTTAGATATAATAATTATTTATATAATAATAAAAATTTGACAAAAGATATTTCAACCATTCTAACAACATTATTGTGAAACAGCTATTCTAAAAACACACTAAAATAATGATGCACAATTTGCAAATGTATCCTACAAAAGGTTAGATAATTGAGGGCATCATTGTAGGAATATAAAAATTGATAAGTACAATGTTATGAATATTTGCAATGAACCTAGCATTGCCACTTTTTGTATAAAATTTAATTGTTGTCATAAAATCCAACAAGTTTGTGGCCGTTGTTACACATGTTAGGAAATTATTATAATCCAATGCAAACCACGTTCTAATTATTAGAAAAGTGGGTATTTAATCCACAAGTTTCTTGCACACAATAATAACCTATTCTTTTGCCATCCTATGAGTTGTCTTCACAAGTTCTCCACTCTTAATTGTTTTGCTCCATTTTGAAAAAGACGTTAGACATGGCTTATCAAAGTCTTGAAGACTTGGAATTGTACCCTATTATTGAAAAGAAAGAGATGAAGTCCATTGATGTAGAATACCAAGTACAAAATGGATATTAAGTAGCAAGGAACCATTTATAGGACTACAAAATCTACGTGATGGTGATTTATATGTTTGACAAGGACTTTCTCAATAATGTATTACAGCCTCTAGGAGACAATCTATGGCTAGCACACTTGACAAATCATACCTATAAAACTAGACTTTTTAAGTAGTATGATTATATATTGGGATTTGGGTCTTTGAATAAGCATTCCCTTGAAATCACAATCAACAAAAAGTGACCACAGAACTAAAGCAACCCGAAGGAAGACAAGTACAAATCACCAACACTTGTTTATTACAAGGAAATAGACGCAATGGTGGTGAGAACATGCCTTTAAACTCCACCTAGAATGCAAGGATCTTAAAGTGACAATGACACTAGAACGCTAGAAGCTATGGTTGAATCATCCAAGGGAGTGGACAACAAACAAGGTTTGAATGTCGAAGGATCTCCATAATACTATTGCAAAGAACTTGAAAATAAGCAAGAAATGAAACATTCAAAGTTTATGAAATGAAACAATTGTATTAACTAACAAAAACACAAAGGTTGTATGCTTCAAATATTACAATCACAAAACTATGACTTGCAATATCTAACAAGGCTTGAAGGTTTTATGTGCACTCAAAACCATGAAAGTAGAGAATGAAAGACTACCCAAAAACCATTCCACTATATACTGTCTCATAACCCTAAAGTAGCCGCCACTTAACCCTAACTTAGCCACCACCTAACCCTAACCCTAGCCGTCGCCAAGCCCTGACCCTAACCGCCACCAAGCCTTAACCCTAGCCACCATCAAGCCCTAAGTAGTTTCTTCTTCTAAACCCTAAACTATTCAACCTAACCTAACTACTATAAGGATGAAAATATTATTCATCCTTTTGATGAATGTAAATCACATTCACCAACCTTGGGGATTATTGGAAACAACTTGAAAACAAGCAAGAAATGAAAGCTTTAACAATTGTATTAACTACAAGAAGATTACAAAGGTTGTATGCTTCAAATGTTACAATCATAAAACTATGGCTTGTAACAACTAATCAAAGCTTGAAGGTTCTACGTGCACTCAAAAATCATGAAAGGAGAGAATGAAAGACAACTCAAAACCACTCCACTATATACTATCTCCTAACCCTAAAGTAGCCGCCACTTAACCCTAACTTGGCCGCCGCCAAACCCTAACCCTAGCCGCCACTTAACCCTAACCCTAGCCACCGCTTAACCTTAGCCGCCACCAAACCCTAAACTTAGCCGCCGCCTAACCCTAACCCTAGCCGCCGCCAAACCCTAGGTAGTCTCCACTTCTAAACCCTAACCTAACTACTACAAGGATGTCTATACTATTCATCCATTTGATGAATGTTTAACACATTCATCACCATTGGGAATTAGAAACGAATAGAATTTCTAACACTCCCACTCTATGAAGTTTCTAATCCAAACATGTTTATCAACTTATGATGTCGTTCTTTGGATAATGCCTTGGTAAGCACATCCGCCACCATGTGTTCCGTTGGAAATATTCAAATTGAACTTCTCCATTTTCAACTCGTTCTCGAACAAAATGATGTTGTACATCAATGTGTTTTGTTCGTGCATGGTGAGTGGGATTCTTGGTCAATGATATTGCACCTTGATTACCGCATCAAATCACCATCACTTTCTTCTCTTCCATGCATCGTAAATCCATAAGCAATTTGGTTATCCATATGGCTTCTTTTGTGGCTTGGGTGTTCGCCATGTACTCCGCCTCCATGGTGGAGAATGCTATTCTAGGTTGTCATTTGCTACTCCAAGAAATGGCTCCACCTCCCATGATGAAAACAAACCCTGTGGTGGACCTCTTATCTTCAAGATCGCCACCCCAATCTGCATCACAATATCCAAACACTTCCTTGGATGGCGTTGCACCAAATTGCAATTTCATTTGCAACGTACCTTACAAATATCAAAAGACTCGTTTGACGGCCATCCAATGCTCCATGCTAGGGTTGGCCATGTGTTGACTCCACACTTATTGGGTATGCCAAGTCTGCTCATGTGCACAACATGGCATATTGGAAACAACTTGAAAACAAGCAAGAAATGAAAGCTTTAACAATTGTATTAACTAAATGAAGATTACAAAGGTTGTATGTTTCAAATGCTACAATCATAAAACTATGGCTTGCAACAACTAATCAAAGCTTGAAGGTTCTATGTGCACTCAAAAACCATGAAAGGAAAGAATGAAAAACAACTCAAAACCACTCCATTATATACTATCTATTAACCCTAAAGTAGCCGCCACTTAACCCTAACCTAGCCGCCGCCTAACCCTAACCCTAGCCGCCACCTAACCCTAGCTGCCACCAAACCCTAACCCTAGCCGCCGCCAAACCCTAAGTAGTCTCCACTTCTAAACCTTCACCTAACTACTATAAGGATGTGAATACTATTCATCCTTTTGATGAATGTTTAACACATTCATCAACGTTGGGAGTTAAAAACGAATAGTATTTCTAACACTCCCACTCTATGAAGTTTCTAATCCAAACATGGTTATCAATTTGTAATGTCGTTCTTTTGGTAATGCCTTGGTAAGCACATCCGCCACCATCTCTTCCGTTGAACAATATTCGAACGTAACTTCGCCATTTTCAACTCGTTCTCGAACAAAGTGATGTTGAACATCAATGTGCTTTGTTCGAGCATGTTGCGTGGGATTTTTCGTCAATGATGTTGCACCTTGGTTGTCGCATCAAATCACCATCGCCTTCTTCTCTTTCATAAACCCTAATTCCTTCATGAGCTTTGTCATCCATATGGCTTCCTTGGTAGCTTGTGTACTTGCCATGTATTCCGCCTCCGTGGTTGACAAAGCGATTGTGGGTTGTCGTTGGCTACTCCACAAAGTGGCTCCACCTCCCATCATGAATACAAACCCTGTGGTGGATCTCCTATCCTCAAGGTCACCGGCCCAATCCGCATCACAATATCCGACCACATCTTGGGGTGATAATCCTCCGAAGCGTAATTTGAATTGTAATGTGCCTTGCAAGTATCGAAAAATGTGTTTCATCGCAATCCAATGTTCTAGGCTTGGATTGGCCATGTGTTGCCTAACCACGCTTATTGGGTATGCCAAATCAGGTCGAGTACACAACATGGCATACATCAAGGATCCCACGGCTTGTTGATAAGGAACCTTCACCATTTCATCATCCTTGTTCACATTCTTCTTCAACTTCGTCTTGGGATCAAGTGGCACTCCAATGGGTTTCCAATCCTCCATGCGAAAGCGTTTGAGAATCTCCTTGAGGTACCCAATTTGGTTGATGTAAAGAAGACGTTGTGCACGATCCCTTTCCACTTCCATGCCAAGGAAAAAATGCAAATCGCCAAGATCTTTCATTTCGAACTTTCTCGAAAGTTCTTCCTTCACTTGCAAAAGCTTGTCCTTATTATTGCACACCAAGATGAGATCATCCACATAGACGACGATGAAAAATTTCACATCCTCCACTTGCGCAACATACACACTAAAGTTCGCATCACTTCTCGTAAATTCTATGCTTTTCAAAAAAGCGTCTAGCTTTTGGTTCCAAGCCCTTGGAGATTGTTTCAAGCCATACAATGATTTGTGAAGCTTACACACAAGATGTTCCCCTTCATGTGTGAATCCTTCGGGTTGCGCCATGTAGATCTCCTCTTCAAGGTCACCATTGAGAAATGCGGTTTTGACGTCCATTATATGAATCTCCATGTCTTCAATGGCCGCAAGTGCAAGGATACAACGAATTGACACAAACTTTGCAACGGGTGCAAAAGTTTCATTGTAATCAACTCCAAATGTTTGGGTGAAACCTCTTGCCACAAGTCTTGCCTTGTACCGTTCGACTTCACCATGGACCCCACGTTTGATTTTGAACACCCATTTGCAAGAAATGGGTTTTCTACCCTTGGGGAGTGGCACCAAGGACCAAGTGTTGTTGACAAGAAGAGAGTCGTATTCTTCTTGCATGGCAATTTCCCACTTCTTTGCATCTTCGCCATTCAACGCCTCTTCCACGATTTGGGGTTCTTCCGAAAATGCTATGGTGGCTCGTTCCACCTCTTTGGTGGCCACCCACCAATCACGAGGCCACTCCTTACGTTGTCTTTGGGGCCTTTCTCTTGGTCCATGTTGTTGTGGTTCATTCAAACCCTCATCTTGTGATGAAGCAAATTCTTCTTCGGAAGAAGAATTTGTTGTAGATTCATCACCTTCCACGTCTTCCGCGGGTCTTGCCTTCAAAGATATAGGATTAACATCCTTCACAAGTTCATCGACTTCATCCACAACAAGGTGTTCTATTTGGTTTGCAAGGGGTCTCTTATCACGAACACCTTCTACTTCTTCCATCCCTTCAAAGAACACAACATCTCGACTCTTAATAATTCTTTTGGTTTCTAAACACATTAAGCAATATGCTTTCGTCCCTTCACAATACCCTAGAAACACACAAGGTATGGATTTCGACTCTAGTTTGCTTCTCTTTTCATCTGAAATGTGTGCAAATGCTTTGCAACCAAAAACCCTCAAGTGAGATACATCGGGCTTTGTACCGGTCCACGCTTCTTGTGGGGTCTTTGAATCAAGGGCTTTAGTGGGGCATCGATTTTTTATGTAAACCGCCGTGTTCACCGCCTCCACCCAAAACTCCAAGTCAAGTCCTTGTGCATGAATCATGCTTCTAACGCATTACTTGATGGTCCTATTGGCTCGTTCGTCAACTCCATTTTGTTGTGGTGTGTAAGGTGCACTTGTTTGACATTCGATTCCACATTCATGCAAAAAGTCATCAAACTTTTTTGACACAAATTCTCCTCCGTTGTCAGATCGCAAGGTTTTGATCTTCATGCGGGTTTGATTCTCCACTAATGCCTTGTATGCCTTGAATTTGTTGAACACTTCTCCTTTCGCTTTCAAAAGGTAAACATGAGTTTTTCTTGAAAAAATCATCGATGAAGGTGACAAAGTATCGTGCTCCACCACGAGATGTGGTCTTCATCGGTCCGCACACATCGCTATGCACTAGTTCCAAAAGCTTGGAAGCCCTACTTGCTTCACCTTTAGGAAAAGATGTCCTTTGATGTTTGCCTTCAATGCAAGCTTCACACACATGGTGCAATGGCACTTCATTCAAATTCATGCCATTGACCATATTCCAACTTCTTAAGACTCGCCATGTTGAGGTGGCCGAGTCTTTGGTGCCAAAGCGTAGCTCCTTCATTTGAAGACTTTGCCACATTCGCACTCTCCTTTCGAACATTGACGTTGAGAAGATACAAGTTCTTCTCCCTTCGTGCTTGCGCCACAACGGTTCCATGGACATTGTTGACCTTACAACCATCCTTGTCAAACTCCACCTTCAAGCCCTCCAAAATGAGTTTGCTAACGGAAATGAGACTATTCTTCATTTTCGGAACATGAAGAACTTATGTGATGGTTGTAAGTAACATTTTACCTCCAACTTGCGTTGTGGCCTTGATGCTCCCTTTGCCAACGGCCTCCAAAATGGTGTCATCTCCCATGTACACCTTATTGGAAACAACTTAAAAACAAGCAAGAAATTAAAGCTTTAACAATTGTATTAACTACAAGAAGATTACAAAGGTTGTATGCTTCAAATGTTACAATCATAAAGCTATGGCTTGCAACAACTAATCAAAGCTTGAAGGTTCTATGTGCACTCAAAAATCATGAAAGGAGAGAATGAAAGACAACTCAAAACCACTCCACTATATACTATCTCTTAACCCTAAAGTAGCCGCCACTTAACCCTAACCTAGCCGCCGCCAAACCCTAACCCTAGCCGCCACTTAACCCTAGCCGCCACCAAACCCTAACCCTAGCCGCCGCTTAACCTTAGCCGCCACCAAACCCTAAACTTAACCGCCGCCTAACCCTAATCCTAGCCGCCGCCAAACCCTAGGTAGTCTCCACTTCTAAACCCTAACCTAACTACTACAAGGATGTCTATACTATTCATCCATTTGATGAATGTTTAACACATTCATCACCATTGGGAATTAGAAACGAATAGAATTTCTAACACTCCCACTCTATGAAGTTTCTAATCCGAACATGTTTATCAACTTATGATGTCGTTCTTTGGATAATGCCTTGGTAAGCACATCCGCCACCATGTGTTCCGTTGGACAATATTCAAATCGAACTTCTCCATTTTCAACTCGTTCTCGAACAAAATGATGTTGTACATCAATGTGTTTTGTTCGTGCATGGTGAGTGGGATTCTTGGTCAATGATATCGCACCTTGATTGTCGCATCGAATCACCATCATTTTCTTCTCCTCCATGTATCCTAAATCCATCATCAATTTTGTTATCCATATGGCTTTTTTTGTGGCTTGCGTGTTTGCCATGTATTCCGCCTCCGTGGTGGACAATGCTATTGTGGGTTGTCGTTTGCTACTCCAAGAAATGGCTCCACCTCCGATCATGAAAACAAACCCTGTGGTGGACCTCCTATCTTCAAGATCACCACCCCAATCCGCATCGCAATATCCAAGAACTTCCTTGGATGGTGTTCCACCAAATTGTAATTTCATTTGCAATGTACCTTGCAAATATCGAAAGATTCGTTTGACGGCCATCCAATGCTCCATGTTAGGGTTGGCCATGTGTTGACTCAACACGCTTATTGGGTATGCCAAGTCGGGTCGTGTGCACAACATGGCATACATCAAAGACCCAACCGCTTGTTGATATGGAAATCCTTTTGATTCATCATTTCCATTCGCATTCCTTTGTAACTTCACCTTGGGATCCAATGGACCTCCAATGGGCTTACATTCCTTCATTCGAAACCGCTTCAATATTTCTTTGAGGTATTTGATTTGGTTGATGCGTAGGAGTCTTTCATCACGATTCCTTTCCACCTCCATCCCCGAAAAGAAATGTAATTCCCCGAGGTCCTTCATTTCAAACTTTTGACTCAATTCCTCTTTGATTTGCAAAAGTTTGTTTTGATCGTTGCACACCAAAATGAGGTCATCCACATAGACCACAATGAAAAACTTCACATCTCCCACTTGTGCAACGTACACACTAGGATCGGCCTCACTCTTGATAAATTTAATGCTTTTGAGAAACGCATCTAACTTTTGATTCCATGCCCTTGGAGATTGTTTCAACCCATACAAGGACTTGCGAAGCTTACACACGAGATGTTCACCTCCTTGGTGCACGAACCCTTGAAGTTGCTCCATGTAAATCTCCTCTTCAAGCTCTCCATGGAGAAATGCGGTTTTCACATCCATTTGATGGATCTCCATGTCTTCCAAGGCTGCCAATGCAAGAATACAACGAATAGATACAAACTTTGCAACGGGCGCAAATGTTTCGTTGTAATCCACTCCGTAGGTTTGGGTAAAACCTCTTGCCACTAACCTAGCCTTGTAACGTTCCACCTCCCCATTTGCCCCTTGTTTGATTTTGAACACCCATTTGCATGAAACGGGTTTTCTACCGGTGGGAAGTGGTACTAAAGTCCATGTGTTGTTTGTCATGAGAGAATCATATTCCTCTCGCATTGCACACTCCCACTCCTTGGAATTTTCACATGTCAATGCTTCTTCAACATTTTGGGGCTCTTCCAAAAATGCAATGGTGGCGCCCTCCACCTCCTTGGTAGCAATCCACCAATCCCGAGGCCATTCCCTTCGTTGCCTTTGAGGTCTTTCCCTCGCAACATCTTGTGAAGGTTCACAAGATGGGTCATCATTGGAAACAACAAATTCTTCTTCCGATGAAGAACTTGGTGTGGATTCATTTTGCACACCTTTCATTCTTGTTTCACTCAAAGGTGTATCTTGACTTAAGGTCAATGGTTCTTCTCCCTCAACTTCTTCATGCACAACTACATTTTCTTCTTTCTCAAGATGAGGTATACCACCTATTTCCTTTGACCCTTCAATGAACACAACATCTCTACTTTTGATGATTCTCTTGGTTTTCACACACATCAAGCGATACGCTTTGGTGCCTTCGTAATATCCTAAAAACACACAAGGCATGGACTTGGATTCTAATTTGCTCCTCTTCTCATCGGGGACATGTGCAAAGGCTTTACAACCAAAGACTCTCAAATGGGATACATCGGGTTTCCTACCGCTCCACGCTTCTTGAGGGGTCTTGGAATCAAGGGCCTTGGTTGGACATCGATTTTTGATGTACACCGCCGTGTTCACCGCTTCGCCCCAAAATTCAAGTTCCAACCCTTGTGCAAGAATCATGCTTCTTGCACATTCCATGATGGTTCTATTGGCACGTTTCGCAACACCGTTTTGTTGTGGGGAATAGGGCGCACTTGTTTGTCGTTGAATCCCACATTCCGCAAGGAATGCGTCAAATTTCTTAGACACAAATTCTCCTCCGTTGTCGGAACGTAGCACTTTGATTTTGTGACCAATTTCGTTCTCCACCAACGCCTTGTATTGTTTGAACTTCTCAAAAGCTTCTCCTTTGGCCTTCAAAATGTTGAAGATTATGATGTAGATGAAACATAGATATTAGAAACTATGTGGTAGATAAGTGTTGCAAGTAATCAAAGACATTGGTAGATTTGAGATATGTTAGTACCACCAACATGTTAGAATAAGGAGGGAGAGAAATAGTTATCCCATATGGTTTGTCAATGTGGTGGTATAGGGAAGGGAATAAAGAGCAAGGTTGGAGGAGAGTTGGAGCTCTCTCTCCAAGCATTGTTCACATACTTGTGTGATCTCTGGGTTTTTTGAATGAGCAACCTCTCCTCTGATCCTATTGTTTTCAACAGGTTATGGGCCCACACATGTGAGTTGCATGATTAGAGGTTTGATTGCTTGAGTGCATTAAGAGAGATCTTGAGGTTTTGTGTTTGTTGGAGGTGCAAATTTCAGTTCTGGAGGGTTCTTGGAGGCGCTTTTGGAGCCTTGCAGGAGTTTTAAAGAACTTTGGAGGCCATCTCGAGTTTGGAGGTGCACAAAGGCTGGATTGGTGCTCTTTGGAGGTATTTCGAAGCATTGGATGTGCATGTGTCCACATTCCAGCATTGTAAGTCTTGATTTGAGTTGGTTGAGTGCATTGTGAGTGTGTAAGGAGAGCACTTCATTTGAGTTGGCTGAGTGCATTTTGAGTGTGTAAGGAGAGCACTTCATTTGAGTTGGTTGAGTGCATTCTGAGTGTGTAAGGAGGCATTCATGCAAGTGGGAGCCACTAAGGGCTGAATTTATGATTGGAGGTGCATTGGTGCACAATTGAGCCATCTAAGGATTTGAGTGTTTTTTTTTTTATGAAAGTGCATTGAGCCAAATTGCATGTAAGAGTGTTCATTAGGCACTAATTAGCATCTGGTTGAGCACATAAGTGGGTAGAGAGGTCGAATTTGAGTGCAAAATGGCATCCTTTGAGGGAGAGAGCGCTAGAGTCATTGACAAGTTCAATGGGGAGAACTTCAACCTCTGGAAGTTCAAGATGGAGATGGTGTTGGCCTCCATGGACCTTTGGGAGATTGTGGACGGGTCTGAGGAGGTTCCACCATCTAATTCAGACCCCAAAGTCATCAAGGAGTACCAACGGCGTGCAAAGAAGGCCATGTCCACCATTGCCATCAACTTGGTGGATAGTCAACTTCACCACATCAAGAGGTGCAAGGGACCAGTGGAGGCATGGAACACACTTTGCAACATCCATGAGACACGGAGCTTGTCCAACATCCTCTTCATTCGCCGTAAGTTCTTCACTTGCAAGATGCAAGAGGGAGAAGACCTTCTAGACCATATCAACAAGGTCAAGGCACTTGCAGATCAACTTGCTTGCTTGGAGGTGCCCGTGAGGGATGAAGATGTTGTGATGACTTTGCTTGAGAGCTTGCCACCCTCCTACGAGTACCTGATCACCGCCTTGGAGACCCTGCCCATACAAGACCTCACAATGGAGTATGTGACCGCACGATTGATGCATGAAGTGTCCAAGAGGAAGGAGAAGGAGCCCCAAGGTGATGATGCGGCGATGGTTTCAATGCAAGGAAGAGGAGGGACCACATCTACCCGCAAAGACACCAGGACATGCTACTATTGTGGCAAACCAGGCCACATTGCACGATTTTGCTCCAAGGCCAAGAACAACAAGGAGAAGGAGAGTGCCAACAAAGCCAGGGATGATGATGACTATGCCTTTGCAACAAAGGATGGAGACCATTGCAAAGCCATATGCAAGTGGATCATGGACTCAGGAGCAACCAAGCACATGACCCCTCATAAAGTGGCATTTGACATGTATGAGGTAATTCCAACACGCAACGTGCATATGGGTGATGATAGCATTGTTGAGGCAATCGGAATGGGATCCATCCTTGTGGAAGTGATGGTGAAAGGGCAAATCAGGAGGATCAGAATCAAGGACGTGCTCCATGTGCCAAAATTGCATGCCAACTTGCTTTCGGTGAGCAAAATCTTGTCAAGTGGGTGCAAAGTGCAATTCAACATGAATGAGTGCATTGTGAGGGCATTTGATGGAGAGGTCATTGCAATAGCACTACGGGAAGGCAACTTGTATCAAATGACCTTCACCAAGGTGTGTGAGATGCATGTGGCCAACCTAGCCCAAACTTCAACAATTGAGGGTGCATTGGAGCTTTGGCATCGCCGGCTCGGTCATTTGAACATCAAAGGTGTGCATGCGCTCCAAAACATGGTGAGTGGTATGAACCTTGGAAACATGCCCTGCCCTACATCTTCATTTGTTTGTGAAGGGTGCATTGAGGGAAAACAACATTGCAAACCATTTCCAAGTGATGGAGGGATGCGTGCCACCAAGCCCCTAGAGATTGTGCATTCGGATGTATGCGGCCCCATGAGGACCACATCCTTGGGTGGTGCAAGGTACTTTGTGACCTACATTGACGACTTTTCCAGGAAGGTGTGGGTGTACTTGTTGAAGTCCAAAGGGGAGTGCTTGGAGAAGTTCAAGGAATTCAAGGCACTTGTGGAGACACAATCAGAGCACAAGATCAAGGTGTTTCGGTCGGATAATGGAGGGGAGTACATTTCCAAGGGATTCCATAGCTTCTTGAAGGCACACGGCATTGAGAAGCAAACCTCCACACCATATAGGCCTCAACAAAATGGAGTGGCAGAGCGTGCAAACGGCACCCTTGTGGAGATGGCAAGGAGCATGCTTCATGCTCAAAACCTCAAGAAGTCACTTTGGGCGGAAGCGGTGGTGAATGCGGCCTACACAAGGAATCGATGTCCATCAAGAGCGTTGGCATCCATCACACCAGAGGAAGCGTGGAGTGGGAGAAAGCCTTGCATTTCACACATGCGTGTGTTTGGATGCATTGCATATGCCATGGTGCCGGATGAGAAGAGGGGTAAGCTTGATGCAAAGGGCACAAAATGCTTGTTTCTTGGGTATTGTGAGGGCACCAAGGCATATAGGCTTATGTGTGTGCAATCCAAAAAGATCATCAAGTGTAGGGATGTTGAGTTCATGGAGGATAACACTAGTGTGGGCAATGATTTGGAGATGCATCCAAGTGGGAGAAATCAGACCCCTAATGTGGTGATTGTGGACACATCTTCCAAATCGCCATGTGTGGATGATGATGAGGGCACAAGTGATGTCAATGAGTATCCAAGCAATCAAGAGGCACCACCAACCCTGGGGCGTTCATCAACACCTCCATCAACATCTAAAGATGCAAGCACAAATGGTGAACAAGAAGGGCAGACCTTGGAGGAGCGTAGGTACCCCTTGAGAGAGCGGCGACCACTTGGAGAATGGTGGAAGAACCACATCCTACCCCAACAAGATGTGGAACATGCTAATGTTGCTTGTCTTGATGATCCACTAAATTTGTGCAATGCAATGCATTCAGAGGATGCAAGCAAGTGGGAGGCGGCCATCCAAGAGGAATATGCCTCACTCATGGCCAATGGCACGTGGGAGTTGGTCCCTCTTCCAAAGGATCGCAAGAGTGTGGGATGCAAGTGGGTGTTCCGCACAAAAAGGGATGCATCAGGCCATATTGTGAGGCATAAGGCGAGGTTGGTGGCCAAGGGGTACTCTCAAGTTGAGGGTGTGGACTTCAATGAGACATTTGCCCCTGTGGCCAAATTCACCACCATTAGATGCATACTTGCAATTGGATCTGCCATGGACTTAGAGATCCACCAAATGGATGTGAAGACCGCATTCTTGAATGGGGAATTAGAGGAGGACATCTACATGGACCAGCCACAAGGATTCGTGCAAGATGGCAAGGAGCACCTCGTGTGTAAGTTGAAGAAGTCCTTGTACGGGCTGAAGCAATCACCAAGAGCATGGTACCAACGCATTGACATGTTCTTCACCCATGAATGCTTTTCTAGGAGCCAAGCTGACCATTCGTTGTATGTCAAGCAAACGGGTGAATACTTGTTAATAGTGATTATCTATGTGGATGATCTGATCATCTTAGCAAGCAATTTGAACATTTTGAAATGGTTGAAGTCAAGGCTTGAAGATGAATTTGAGATGAATGATCTTGGAGAGTTGCACTATTGCCTCGGTGTGGAGTTTGAGAGAGACCGTGCAAATCACACCATAACCATGAGCCAAAGAAAGTACATTGAGGAAGTGCTCAAGCGTTTCAACATGGAGGAGTGCAAGCCCATTGGAACTCTGCTTGATGTGAACTCCAAGCTCTTGAAACTGACCGAGGAAGAGTTTCAAGGCATTCAAGAGGAGATGCAAGGCATTCCATACAAGGCAGCGGTGGGTTCATTGATGTATGCCATGGTGGGCACACGGCCGGATCTTGCATTCTCGATGAGCATGGTGAGTCAATTCATGTCAAGGGCTGGTCCTTCCCATTGGATGGCGGTGAAACGCATCATGCGGTACTTGAAGGGAACTTTGGACTTGAAATTGTGCCTTGGAGGCAAGGATGTTAGTTTGAGAGGATATTGTGATGCGGATTGGGGTGGAGATGCAAATGAGAGACGTTCCACCACAGGGTATGTGTTCTTTGTTGGAGTGGGAGCCATCTCATGGAATTGCAAGAGGCAACCTACAATTGCCTTGTCTACCACAGAGGCCGAATACATGGCCACTAGTCAATGCACCAAGGAGGCCATATGGTTGAGGAAGTTGATGGCAGATGTGGGACTTGTGCAAGTTGGAGCAACAACCATCATGTGTGACAATCAGGGATGCATTGCACTTGCAAAGAACCCAACCAACCACTCTCGCACAAAGCACATTGACATACAACACCACTTCATTCGAGAGAAGTTAGAGAGTGGAGAAATAGGCCTCAAGTATTGCCCAACTCAAGATATGGTGGCAGATGTGTTGACAAAGGCATTGGCAAAGGAGCGGCATCAGAACTTTACAAGAAGCATGGGATTGGGAGTCTTCACAAGTCCTTGTATGGTTTGAAACAATCTCCAAGGGCATGGAATCAAAAGTTAGATGCGTTTCTCAAAAGCATTGAATTTATCAAGAGTGAGGCGGATCCTAGTGTGTACGTTGCACAAGTGGGAGATGTGAAGTTTTTCATTGTGGTCTATGTGGATGACCTCATTTTGGTGTGCAACGATCAAAACAAACTTTTGCAAATCAAAGAGGAATTGAGTCAAAAGTTTGAAATGAAGGACCTCGGGGAATTACATTTCTTTTTGGGGATGGAGGTGGAAAGGAATCGTGATGAAAGACTCCTACGCATCAACCAAATCAAATACCTCAAAGAAATATTGAAGCGGTTTCGAATGGAGGAATGTAAGCCCATTGGAGTTCCATTGGATCCCAAGGTGAAGTTACAAAGGAATGCAAATGGAAAGGATGAACCAAAAGGATTTCCATATCAACAAGCGGTTGGGTCTTTGATGTATGCCATGTTGTGCACACGACCCGACTTGGCATACCCAATAAGCGTGTTGAGTCAACACATGGCCAACCCTAACATGGAGCATTGGATGGCCGTCAAACGAATCTTTCAATATTTGCAAGGTACATTGCAAATGAAATTACAATTTGGTGGAACACCATCCAAGGAAGTTCTTGGATATTGCGATGCGGATTGGGGTGGTGATCTTGAAGATAGGAGGTCCACCACAGGGTTTGTTTTCATGATCGGAGGTGGAGCCATTTCTTGGAGTAGCAAACTACAACCCACAATAGCATTGTCCACCACAGAGGCGGAATACATGGCAAACACGCAAGCCACAAAAGAGGCCATATGGATAACCAAATTGATGATGGATTTAGGATACATGGAGGAGAAGATAATGATGGTGATTCGATGCGACAATCAAGGTGCGATATCATTGACCAAGAATCCCACTCACCATGCACGAACAAAACACATTGATGTACAACATCATTTTGTTCGAGAACGAGTTGAAAATGGAGAAGTTCAATTTGAATATTGTCCAACGGAACACATGGTGGCGGATGTGCTTACCAATGCATTATCCAAAGAACGACATCATAAGTTGATAAACATGTTCGGATTAGAAACTTCATAGAGTGGGAGTGTTAGAAATTCTATTCGTTTCTAATTCCCAATGGTGATGAATGTGTTAAACATTCATCAAATGGATGAATAGTATAGACATCCTTGTAGTAGTTAGGTTAGGGTTTAGAAGTGGCGGCTAGGGTTAGGGTTAGGCGGCGGCTAAGTTTAGGGTTTGGTGGCGGCTAAGGTTAAGCGGCGGCTAGGGTTAGGGTTTGGTGGCGGCTAGGGTTAAGTGGCGGCTAGGGTTAGGGATTGGCGGCGGCTAGGTTAGGGTTAAGTGGCGGCTACTTTAGGGTTAGGAGATAGTATATAGTGGAGTGGTTTTGAGTTGTCTTTCATTCTCTCCTTTCCTGATTTTTGAGTGCACATAGAACCTTAAAGCTTTGATTAGTTGTTGCAAGCCATAGCTTTATGATTGTAACATTTGAAGCATACAACCTTTGTAATCTTCTTGTAGTTAATACAATTGTTAAAGCTTTCATTTCTTGCTTGTTTTCAAGTTGTTTCCAATAATGAAATGGAACAATTGTATAAACGAAAAGAAGATTACAAAGGTTGTATGCTTCAAATGCTACAATCATAAAACTATGGCTTGCAACAACAAATCAAAGCTTGAAGGTTCTATGTGCACTCAAAAACCATGAAAGGAGAGAATGAAAGACTACTCAAAACCACTCCATTATATACTATCTCCTAATCCTAAAGTAGCTGCCACTTAACCCTAATCTAGCCGCCGCCAAACCCTAACCCTAGCCGCCACTTTAACCTAGCCGCCACCAAACCCTAACCCTAGTCGCCGCCTAACCCTAACCCTAGCCGCCGCCAAACCCTAAACCTAGCCGCCGCCTAACCCTAACCCTAGTCACCGCCAAACCCTAAGTAGTCTCCACTTCTAAACCCTAACCTTACTACTACAAGGATGTGTATACTATTCATCCTTTTGATGAATGTTTAACACATTCATCAACATTGGGAGTTAGAAACGAATAGTATTTCTTACAATATTGAGCTGGTAGTCTGGAAAAGGGTTTGGTAGATTTGATTGGGGGGTGGGAGAAGTTTTGCTTCTGTGTTTTTTTTATTTGCAAGGAGCTAGTAGTAGCACTCAAGTGACGGAATCGTTGCTTCTAAGAGCCCTTGAGTCAATGCTTCGGCACTAGCTTCGGCGACCATCGAGGACTTGGCAGGCCTTTGAATCACCTTGTTTAGATCTTTGAGCTGGGGGTTTGTGTGATGCAGGTGGAAAGGTTTCAAGTATGTACCACTAGGATGGTTGGATAGATATGTCAGTGTAGAGACTGTTTTGAAGTATCTAGATTTTTCAGAATTCCTGAAGGGCTAAATGCCGCAATAAGAGAAACCTGAAATGCATGTGTGAAGTTGGAGTGGTTCAACATCTTGGCTTTTCATTCTCTGTACTTTGAAGATGCCCTTCCCATGATTATTGAGTTTGTTGAGGGAATTGTTGGCGTGTGCAAGTAGGTTCAGGGTCACCTTTATAGAAGACTTTGTGACATACTCTTATGTATTGTAATTTGGGGTCATTGAGTCTTATCTACAGTGAACCTGCAAGATTCCATATGGGCTTTCAGTGGATGCTATCCTCAAACAACAAAATTGTTATAGCTT
Organism: Sphagnum tenellum; assembly: GCA_963921925.1. Classification (NCBI taxonomy): domain Eukaryota; kingdom Viridiplantae; phylum Streptophyta; class Sphagnopsida; order Sphagnales; family Sphagnaceae; genus Sphagnum; species Sphagnum tenellum. The sequence continues at coordinate 6,598,395 of OY998145.1, forward strand.
TTCATTTTGTGTCTCTGTTCTCTCTCTCTCCTTGTTTGTTTCATATGGGGTTTGCCTATCTCTGAGAGTTACCTTCTCTTCTGTTATGTCCTACTGAGCTAGCCATAATGGCTCTGTCATCTTGGTATTGTTGAATCTGTTTTGGGCAGACACAAGGGCTTTCAATTGAAATGATGCAGTGAATAATTCTTTATATTTTGTAGACTAAGGTGTTCCCAGGCCAACAATTCATTCAGAAAGGACTTGCCAATGGGCTATGCGATGTTGGTTCAACTTTGTAAGCACATGCACAACAGATAATGTTACTATTGACATTGATTCACTTGCACCACATGTTCCTCTTCATTATGGCAGAATGGCACTGGGCAATCATTGAATACCCTTTTCCAGGCACCAGGTTTTTTGGTTCTACTACTTCCTGTTCTTAGATGCCAAAAGCTGCAGACATTGTAAGAAGCTACTAGGCACAGGGCATTCTTTGGGAAATGAGAGATATGTTGGTTGTCTATCATCCAGTGTTCAAGCATCTTAATGTGGCTAAGCCCTCGTCCTTTCCATAGTGTAAGGCCTTCTACTCGGAATCTGTCTGGCAATGAAAGTTCCTGGTGAACCGGAGATGACAGAATAATATTGTCTTTAATAAGCTACTCCACTATAGCTATGGGATGGAATAAGCTAGTTCTGGGGCCCTCAGCATGCGGAGCTCATGGCTGCTTGGCTGAAGGACTAGCTATTATTCAGGTGGCAACAACTTCAATCGATTGTTGATCTAGACCTTCATAAAATCCCATTTCCCTCATCACCCCTGCAAACACAAACAGTTTGTGCCCAGGCCATATCCACCAGTGCATTTGGGTGTCAGAAGACACAACATCAATGGGGATTGAATTTTCTGAGTTTCTGAATTGGTAGAGGATTTATGGGCACTTGATCCTTATTCTTGAGTGTTTCATACCCATTGAACCACAGTGTGCTTGCACCATGATTGGAGTATGCTCACTTTTCAATCCTACTGCAGTGCTTTCTTAAGGAAGTCTCTAGGCTCACATTGAACTACCACTGTTCTTCAAACTGCTCCTCATTATTTGTTTCCTTTCTTCCTTTAGGGTTGGGGTGCTTTTTATGTCATGGTTTGTTGTTAGAACTGGAGTCTGTGTAACCTAATTATCAGATCATCTCTCAATATATTCAGGTTCACTTAGATCATAAGTACGGAGAAGTTCTCAGTACTTCTGAAGATGGATTCAGTGGGTGTTGTATATTGCTCTCTCATGTAGATTGAATGGTTGTGGAGAATGTGATGGACAAGGGAAGTTGCAGTGATGTGCTTGTGGTGCTCCTTGCGGATATCGGAATATTGAGGTGGACATCAATTCCAGGTAAGGGCTTCTTCACATACCAATTTCTTCCTGATACCACAGCACACTTTGGTTCACCAGTTCATCATCAAGTTTCAACCTTTAGATAAAACTTCCCTGGGCTACCAGATTCTCATGAGTCACCAATGTCCAAACCCAAGGACTTTATCTTAGTTGTTGAGATCATTACAGTGAAACAAATGCAATGAGTGCGTTATTCCTTAACAGCAGATAGCTGGTGATTGGTTGGCATTTGCAGGGAATTCTACTTAGTCTAGCAGCACCTAACTGCACACATATACCAACATTTTGTTGGAGGTTGTTGTAACCCTAAATCCTTTAACTTGTGCAAACTTTGGTCAACCTGTTGGGAGACCGACCCCAAGTAACCTATGACCTCCAAGGATCATTGGACCTATGACTCTATTAGAATCAAACTAGATGGTAAGCAAAGCTATTTATGTTGTTTACAAGGATTGAAGTTCTCTTTAGGGGTTTGATTACATTGCACTTTCTAAATGGAGTCAAAAAAGTAATGTAGTTGGTGTAGAAAGCTAGTCGTGTGCATGCTATTTTCACATATGTTAGTACTAAACCCTAGTTATGTGGCACTCATTTTTTTAGCATAAATTGGCACAATTTGTGGTTATCACTTATGGGGCAAACATAACTGAAAAGTTGGTAGCCTTTCCTTTCCCTTTCTTATTTCTTTGTAAGAATTCATTCAACAAAAGATATTTCACATAATGTTTTTGATTGTCTTAGAGGAACTAACATCAAACATCTCGTGCATTGGGTGTGGCTTGGTTGTAGGGCTGAGAAACTAATGGTGGGTAGTCCTAAATGGACTTATCTTGGCCATAACTGTTGACTATGGTTCATCTACAAAATAGCACTTTGCATATAAACATAATAAGGTAACCACTACATTCATATTATTGTTGGGTATCCACATTGTATTTTATTTCCATTCTCAGATTCAACAATATGGACATGAACTAATATTCATTTGAAATGCATTAGGGTTTCCTTCACAAACTTTAAATCTGGCTTACTCCCATGGATTCTCATAGTTGTATTTACAATAGCATCCAACAATGGAGTTCATGGATGTGGTGATCCTTTTCATGGAATTATTTCTAATTGGTTAAATCAAACACTTCGTGAGTTTTATGAGATTGGTGATGTTCAAGGATTAAGTGGTCTATTGCAGATTATATAGTTGTGACAATTGGTCAATTAGAGTAAGCAGTTGGAACTAGATGGTAGTTTCAACTTGCAAGTGTTGCATTACTTCTGTTCTTTGGCTTTCTAGGGGTCAACAATGCACCAATGGCAAGTAAGCTTGACTAAAGTAGAACACCCTATCACTGCTATGATATAGATGATGAGTGTCTAGTTCAAGTTGTTACCTGAACTTCAACAAGGCTTTCTCTGCCTCTACAATTATCTACCCACCACTCTCACCTAGTTTGTTTAGTTACTTTTGTGTCATGAGGACATGGTAAATTCACATATTTGTGATATAAGACTGATCCAATGTGATGTTGTATTCATGTTTGGATACCTGATCCTTAGTGAAAGTCCAACACTTCATGGTTGACCATGATCTCATGTGAAGCTTGCTTGCAGGTTGAGAAAAAGGTTGTACACCTTTGTGGTTGATATGCAAAGAAAGCCTATATTGTTCAAGGGGTTTCAGACATTGTGTTCTAGGAGGTGGGGCAACCAAGGTGATGCTCACAATTGCCAGGTCAGTATTCTTGTTAGAGACTTGATTTAATGTGTAATGCAATTGTACAATAGGAAGTAAAATCTCTAGCTAGCATCTTTACATAGTCATGAATTAGGTCTGAGATACAAGTTTGGGTATGAGGTTAGCTAATATATGACCAAATACACTATACACTAATCAAATTGAGATGGTCTCTTTCCATTGTTAAATGTATGTGGTGTTGGCTCAAGCCAGCTTAGGTGTATGAACAGGTTACATATGATCACAAGGTAGTGCTTGCAACACAACCAAATGGGTCAATAGGTTGGAGTTCTCTTGGAAACATGCAAGTTTGTTGCATTTTTCATCTTTTTGTGCTAAAACATAGTTGTTGTATTGTTTTCAACTTTCCCAAAAGCAAGAGGCACCTGTTTTAGTTTGATACTATTGAAGATCCACACATGAGTGAAACACAAATATGACCTTGTTTATTCAATTTGGTTTTTTGTCAAAGTACACATGCACTTGTCTGTCTATGAAGCTCTTAATTTTTTTTTGTTGTTTCTCTTGTTGTTTTACATTGAGTAGTGTCGTGTGCTACTTCTAAGTATCTTGCATAGGAAATCCCAATCAACCAACCAACCCATTGAGAAGCTATGGGTACCATGTGGGTACATGTTGCTTACACTATACATGTTATTGACTTGGGTCTTAAAATGACCTTGTCCCCCTTACAAGCATGGATTGAGGGAAGGTGGTTATTGATGTTGTGTACTCAAACATGGGTTGTTCACATTGTTTTAGCCCTTGAAAAAATGCTACAATAAGCTATTAGTTGAAGTGAAGGGGCTGTGGCCATTCATGTAGTACTTGCATCTACACACAGGAGACCCCCACCCTGGCTCTGCTGTGTCGCCTGAGATGTTTCTTCTTTGACATCAATGTACACTTATTTGTCATGGTTTTTGGTGCTTCTCTATGCTTGATGTCCTCTCTGGATGGTCTCTATGCATCTTGTCTTGGCATCTTTTGTTTGACTACTGCCCACTGACTACTCTCCATTAGCATTCTTGGCATCCCCTCTGTATTCTTCTCGTAGTCTTCATTGTTGCCAAGGCTGTTGCATTGCCATGCTCTCTGTCCTTTTGAATTATTGTTTCTTACTATGAAGTAGGACTTTCAGAAAGACTTCATGTTTGAATTTTACTTTGTTGAAATTGGCATACTTGCCTATACTAAGGTTTATCTGCAAATTGGAACTAGGGTGTTTGATGTCAAATGGTATGACTGCCCCAAAATTTTATGCGCAATAAAAAAATGCTTCCTTTCATGAAGGTGCTAGGAAAAAAAATTCAAATCCTGCTTTGAATCTGGTTCAAAGATATATTATGCATATCTGTCAATGCCATCACTCCTATCTAGTAAGTGTGTTCATGACCCCATTGATCACAAAATGCTAAAAAAAAATTCTTTTGTGCAAACAGTCACATAAGTTAGGGTTTCATCTCAGATCAAATTTTTGACAAGACCTGACCTGAATCCACACAAAAATGGAGTTTCACAGGGTGCTTTTCATTCCAAACATTTGGATTTCGGAGTCCAGTTGTTGCTGTTGGCAGGCCAACCTTGAACCATGTTGACTGGCGAATGGAGGTACACGCAATCCTCTTTAAAGCTTTGGTTCCTATCTTGGTCTATGTGGTCAAGTTCTGCATGGAAATTGGTCAAATTCCAATCTTTCTACACAATTTTAATCTGCTATCTGTAAATGCAAACAATTTTTCTTAGCTTTCAACAAGTTAGAGGAAGTTTTATGGGGCAGCGAACTGATTGTGTATGCATGTAGATAATTGATTATGCACATTCTTTAATGACATAAGTTATTATTCACATATGAGTTTTGTGAAATTTGGTGCTAAGCTGTTTGTGGGAGTTTACCCTTTCAACTGCTTGTGAGTCAGTGAAGTAAATTTGGCAATTTGAACTATGGAATTCACTGTGTGGGTGCAGGGGTGTGTCAGGTTGACGGGGTATGACCGTCTTGGGCAAAATAACTGTTGTACCGAAACCCATCAATTTACTAAGTCAAAGGTGTGTTGTGCACAGTGTATGTTGTTGTGTAGTGTATTCTTTACATGTTGCATGTGGTGAGGTTATATGCAGTGTATACATGAGAAAAAATTGTCATAACATGATGCATTCATTGTGGTGTTATAGGTTGGAGAATCGTAGTCTTGATCCTAATGTGGAAATTGTCCCCAGGTGAAGTACTCTTAGTTTTTGTTATAGCTGAGGATGTCTAAATGCAAAGTGTTCTATATGATAGTCAACCTTCCATTTTCTTGTTTGTATACCTCCATGGCAAATATGATGTCTGCTGAACAGTGTGACCTCTTTGATATGGATTTGGTGCCTTAGATGTGTAAAATCAGGTGATATATCCTGTGGAGGTGGAGGGGTATTGATATGGATCTTGTGGCAAATATTTGTGCAAGTGTTTCTTGGTTGGTCAATAGCATTGTAGAATGGATATGAGAGGACCTTCTAGCTAAACCCTTTCGAAGCATTGTTCCTGGTGTGGGACTTGCCATGATGAAGGAAAGTCCTTGTTGATTTTTGGATCCTTCCTCAACTGTGGCAAACTTGAGTGTTAGTTACATGTGATTGGCCACCTATACAGGGGTATGTAAGTTGGGGATCGGCTAGGAGGTCACCACCAACCAGCACTGGTGCTTGGGGGACTGCAGCACCAGGATCTTCTCCTCCTGTGACCAACAGTGCATGGGGAAGTAAGCAAGGGTCATCAAAAACTGGCAACAACAGTACTGGGGGACCAGCTGGAGCTTGGGGTGGTGGAGGGAGTCTGCCCTGCCCTGCATCAGCTGGTAGTGGCACACGACCCTCTTCAGCAGGCAGCATTAAACAAGGGGAGCAACAACCAGACACACCTACAGCTAATAGCAGCTCAAACCTTCCATGGGGACCACGACCTACATCTGGACCTAGTGTACAAGTCCAAACACAAGTGCAATCTTAGGCATCATTTTCACGGCCTCGCAGTGTAGACACATTACGAGGGGGTCCTTCACTGTCTGGGTTTGGGGATTCCTCTGCGGCAGCTCTAGCTCCTGCTCCAGCATGGAGTGGTCATGCAACAACTGGCAAACTGGTATGCTTATTATGTTGTTCATATTTATTCTTATGATTTTGCTTCTGTGAATTTTGGATCAGTTCCTCCCTCCTTAAACGCAGGACTAGTCTACTTAATAGTGTGGGAATTACTTTTCCAGGTAGGTTTTTGGTGAAGGATGGGGCATTGGCAGATTTGCTTGAGAAGGTGATTTGTATGGTGGACATGAATCTTGGGCTGTAGGGGCAAGCATATGAGCCTCACCAAGCATCACGTTTCAAATTGACGAGACTGGAATTGGAAACTGAAATACAGCTGCATAGAGGTATGGGGTATCATAGAGTCTAGTGTCAATTCTCCACCTTCTCATGTCCACTTAGAGCAAATGTATGGAAGCTTGAAGAAGAACTATGTTGCACTCAATGGAATACATCAGAATAGATGCTATCTTGTAGTGATTGCAGATGTACTAACTCCTAAAACACTCCCCATTAGCCAAGTACGAAATTTTTTTTGCCTTTGCTTCACAAATTAGGGTCTTCTACAAATGTTATGTTTTCTTATGATGTTGTGTTGTGAAATGTTGCTTGGACTGATTTGATTGCACTGGAAAGTGTCATTGCTTGCATGAAAGGCTTAAGAAATAAATGCCAGTTCATGGTTTGGTGATGGTTGCATTGTATTCATAAGCATGTGACAATGTTTAGACCATGGTGTGATGTGCAGTTTACAGGTGGTTGCTCTAACAAATGATTTTCATTCTGAGGTGGCTTCTAACAATTCCTGTTTAGTGTTGTGTACCTGAGGTGATTAGATGTCAAATATGTTGGCTTTCAACTTTGCTAGTTGTATAATTTGTGGCAGCACCGGGCATTAGTGCATCTCCGTCAGAGGACAATTTGCGCTACTTTAATGTCATGATTGTGGGACCATCACAGTCTCTATAAGAAGGTTTTGAACTCTGGTTCTTATTCACTTCATGGTTTGTTGAGTTCATTATTCTTTTGGTTGCAAAAATCTTTTGATCATGGTGATGTTTGCTTGCATTTCTAGTCTGAATATGTTTGCTTTCATTCATTACTTGGATTCCATTTAGCCATTTATTTCTCTCTGCTTCTTTTCTATAGTGTTCAATGTGACTGTGGTGAGAAAATGTGTGAGGAAATTTATGGTTATTTTACAATCTTGTTGGAACAATTGTCAATGTTCATAGGTGGGGTGTTCAAGTTGTAGCTTTTTCTACCAGAAGAGTATCCAATGGCAGCGCCAAAGGTATGTTGGAATTGTGCATTCACACAGGACCACATAATTACCTGCCTTGGCCTTTCTACTATGTTGGTGTCTCTATAGCTGTGAAGGATGATGGGTGTCAGCAGGAGCATGCCATCTTGCATAAGGCCCGAGGCGCAGTAGCAGAAGTACCATTGGCACCACAACCCAGCAAGCCTTGGTGTTTAAAACCATGGAATAATCTAGCTACCCAGCGATGACCATACCCTCAAAGTACAAGGGCTGCACTAGATGAAGCAGCCCCATTGGGCACAACGTCCTCACAGTCCTACATTAAGCATAGTGCATCTAATGGAATCAATGGTGATAGCCAGGCTGTAGACATTGATATGTTGTACGATGGATATTTTAGGGGCCTTTTTCCAGCTGAGAATGGAAGAAGCAATGAAGCAAGCACATCCCAGACAAATGAGGTTAGATGGTTTCCTGCTGGTGGGGAGTTTGGTCAGACCATCGTGATGATGGTCTAGCACTTTGTGAGTAAGCTTGTTGAAGACTATAATTTCAATTTCTATTAAATTTCCTCTTATCCACCTATCTTCTCTCAATTTTTTTGTTTCGCCAAATTTGTCTCACTCAAATTGTCCATTGTCATATATTTATTGATGTGATGTGTCTAGGCAGTCTAGGGCAACAAAATGTCATCCAAAGGTAGTGGTGACTCTTCACTTGTATAAATTGCAAGCACACTGAAAGTTCAAACAAGGATCATCAAACCTTAGAAGTTTCTATCCATGTTTCTACACTTGTCATCTTGAGTTCTTAGATGGACACATGGAAATTACAAGATGAAAATATTATGGAGTTAATTACCCATATTTAATGGTTAACAGATGGAAAAATCTCCCTGAATCAACCAACCATAATTTGTGAAATAACTCTCCTAAATTAACTAAACACAATATGAAAAAACAATTTAAATTAATTAATCACACCAGGTGAAAAAACCCTCTTAATTGACTAGTGTTGTAGGTTGATTTAACTAATAGGTGTAATTTCCACCTGAATTTGGACATCACTTGTTTCCATCTTGTTTCACTGGCTTAATTGACCTATCTGTAGCAATCGGTCCCCGGTCACTGGGGGGTTAACATGTTTTACCATGATTTCCTATAGTGAATCTAGCCTAGTTCACTCAAATCTTACTGAAATACCCAGTGAACTTGGCAAAATCTCCTAACAGTGAAAGTCAAATCAAAATTGCAATTTATCAAAAAGCTTATATATGTGTATTAATTTTTAAATTGAAATTCTAAAATATACACCTTTATAGTGGGACTGGAGTGAACCAACAATAACCAATGCACTAGTTGAGGATGAGGTTGTTTAAGCCATTTTGGAGATGAACCAAAAACACATCTTCCCCTACCCAAAGTTTTTGGTTTTTTTAGCCTCTTCTTTGCCCCAAAGTTTTTCCCTCCTACCTACCTCCCTCCTACTTACCTCCCCCTTTCTACCTCCCTCCCACTCACCCCCCCTCCTACCTACCTCACCTCATTTTGCATTCACTCCATTGTCAAAGCTTGAGAAAGCTTAAAGCGAGAGCCGAGACAATGCGTTTGAAGCGGGAGCCAAAAGTGATAGGCTAGAATAAGAGCTTGAAGGTAAGCTCCTTCCCTTCTCTTCTTCTCTAGTTCTATTACAGCAAAGAAGGCAACGATAACAATTGTTGTTGTTTTCTTCTTTGATTTCATTATTGCGAAAAAGGCAACGACAACTTACGAAGTTATCGTCGCCTTTTTCCTTGTGTTTGAAAACAAGAAAAAAATGACAATAACACATTGTCATCTTCTTCTGTGGTATTGTTGTAGAGAAGAAAAAGACGACGACATTACATTGTCATCTTCTGCTTTGGTTCTGTTGCAATGAAAAAGGTGATGACAATTATTGTCGTCACCTTTTTCTTTGTGCTTGAAAAGAAAAAATGACAACACATTACACCGTCATCTTCTTCTTCGGTTTTGTTGTAGTGAAGAAGGCGATGACAACTTGTTAGAAATACTATTCATTTCTAATTCCCAATGGAGATGAATGTGTTAAACATTCATCTCAAGGATGAATAGTATTCTCATCCTTGTAGTAGTTAGGTTAGGTTGAATAGTGGTAGCTAGGGTTTAGAAATGAAAATTACTTAGGGCTTAGTGATGGCTAGGGTTAGGGTTTGGCGACAGCTAGGGCTAGGGTTTGGTGGCAGCTAGGGTTAGGGCTTGACGACGGCTAAGGTTAGGGTTAGGCGGCAGCTAGAATAGGGTTAAATGGCGGCTACTTTAGGGTTTGGAGATAGTATATAGTGGAGTGTTCTTGAGTGGTCTTTCATTCTCTCCTTTCATGGTTTTGAGTGCACATAGAACCTTCAAGCCTTGTTAGATATTACAAGTCATAGTTTTGTGATTGTAGTATTTGAAGCATACAACATTTATGTTTTTGTTAGTTAATACAATTGTTTCATTTCATGAACCAAGTGTTTCATTTCTTGCTTGCTTTCAAGTTCTTTCCAATACAACTATTATTGTTGCCTTCTTCTTTGTGTTTGAGAAGAAGAAGACAATGACAATGAGTTGTCATCTTCTTTTGTGGTTTTGTGGTAATGAAGAAGGTGATGACACCAAGCTATTATTGCCTTCTTTTGTGGTGGTGTTGAAAAAAGAAGAAGACAACAACTTTCATCACCTTCTTCGGTGGCTTTACTACAAACAATTGCAATCATAACTATCGCTACCTTTTTTGGTGGTGGTGTTGTGAAAAAGATGATAGCAGCATGTGGTTTGATGCACCCCAAACTCCTTGATGGACTTAATTGCGAGTCTAAAGGTGAAAACAATGGAAGGAGAAGGAGTTGGGGCATGCTCCCTAGCTTGTAACTCTTCAGGGATAGAGAGGCGTGCTGGAGCTCTAAGATGGGGACTAGGAAGATTGAAAGGCAAGTCAATTACTCACACGGACCTGCACAAACCAAACCATAAGTTAGTTAGTGTGTAGTTGGAACCCTTTTGGTGCACGGACGAGTCACAAGCAAACATAGACTCACCATGACCCATATTTGGGAGAAGCCGTCACCTTCCCCCTTATAGTATTCTCTATGCCTAGCCATGGGGCTAGCACCCAAATGTCATTTTATCTCAGGAGTCCCAAAATTCCCAAAATTCCCAAAATTGGGACTCCCATGATTTTGGAGGTCCATAACTTTGTGTGTAGACCTCCGATTAAGGTGAAGTTTGAAGCAAATTTGTATCCCTTGTTGAGAGTTTTCAATGGTATGTGGCACACCACCTACATGCAAGGAAATCAGGGTAATTTTCGACTTTTAATGGTTGGAAATCAAATTGGTAATTTGATTATTGGCCTTTCTTTTGGCCATAACTTATGTTTCAAGTACTCAAATGGGTCATGTGAGCCCATTTTAAACATCTACATTCCAAGAGCTTTTAATGATATAAGTAACTCTTCAATTCAATGGGTTTTGATACTTGTAATCACTCTATGAAGATTTGAGAGTCCATTAGGACTCCAAATCCCAAAATGGGAATTCACTTGGGAGTGTGGAGGTTCATTCCCTCACACTCTCCCACACTCCCGATAGCATGAAATGTGATTCCAATGCTTCAAGGCCCACGCCTTCGCAAACCCTTGTTTTGGTCATGAGTTTAGGTTAGGGTTGCAACACGGTGGCGTTCTTTTTTTTTCCTTTTTCTTTTTCTTTGGTCCTTTTGGTTTAGTTCATTAGACTTGACAATTAACAATGAAATGGTGGTTTTTTTGAATGTTGAAGGTTGTAATGGCTAGAGGAAGGTGTTTGAAGAAAGGTGGTGGTGATTTGGAAATTCATAAACAAAATGTTGCTTCATCAGAACAAACAATTAGGAAGCAAAATGTTGATGCATTATAATTGAAACTTGGTGAGCAAAATGTTGTTTCATCATAATTGAGACCTAAGGAGAATTTTTTTGTTCCATTATAATTGAAAATTGATGAATCAAGCAATCTTAGTGACAGAAAAGGCTAACCGGGAGGCCTTCAACTTCTGAAGGAGGTCGTTAACATCAAAACCATGCTAAAATCAACGTTTGCATCTTGGGAAATGCCATGGCCGTGCAAAAGCAGAATGATCAAAAAGTTGTTAGTCATGTTCATGTCAAAGCCCAACACGAGTGGGGTAAGCTGGTAATTATTACAAAACAATATCCACCATTACCGAAACCAACTTTGGTCAAATTAACTTTAGAACAACTATTGTAGGTGTTGGGTCTGAAGGCTTAGGGCATGGGAAACATGCCTCGAGATGCAACATCATGAATGGAAAAAGATGAAAATTTACAAGAGATGATTCAATCCACCAGTTCTGCACATGCACGATGGTTGAAAATGGCATGGGATGTCAAAAATTGAGATTGAAAGTCTAGTAAAATAAATCAAACAGAAGAATTGACAAATGTATTATATTTCATTGTAATACTTGCATATAAGTCTTGTAATAGTGGTTGGTTTTTTACATCCATTACAATATTCGCATGTAGGTCCATAAATAGTTGTTGATTTTTAACATCTTTTGCAATATTTGCATATAGGTTTCCATTGTAAGATTTATGGGATTCATATGACATAAGAAAATAGTTTAAGTATCAACAAATAATTTCATAATTAGGGAATTTCAAAAAAAAAATTCAAATAATGTAAATGATTGATTATCATTATGTATATGCACTCTTTTGCGGAAGGTGGAACACTCCTTAGTTTAGGCTTGGGAATGATCTTATATACTATGTTTGTATGGTGGCGCGACGTTATACGTGAATCTACTTACGAAGGACATCATACATTTGTGGTCCAATTAGGACTTCGCTATGGTATGATTTTGTTTATTGTGTTTGAAGTCATGTCCTTTTTAGCTTTCTTTTGGGCTTTTTTCCATTCCTCTTTGGCACCTACGGTAGAGATTGGAGCTATTTGGCCTCCCAAAGGAATTGATGTGTTAAATCCTTGGGGAATTCCTTTTCTAAATACCCTTATTTTACTTTCATCTGGAGCTGCCGTAACTTGGGCTCATCATGCTATATTAGCTGGATCCAAAAAGCAAGTTGTTTACGCTTTAGTAGCTACCAGGCGACCGTCAGATTACCGAGGAAACTTTCTGATTACCTCTTGTAATCATACCATTGCTGATGCTCGCAATGAGACGGATGCAACTTACCATTTAAACGAACTGGAACAATAGCATGTTGCAAAAGGAAAGGACAGGGTTGACTAACTTTAGAGAACTTTTCCGACCGTGTCTTTAAAAGATAGCCGAATGGGTCATTCATGAATGTGAGGTGTGGGTAAGATACTAATTTGAGCGTGTTCGGTCAGGTTATTGATTAATTATTAATATCATAGCGCTACCTCCTCCGCAGCAGAATGGCCTTTCATTCGCTCTTCAACTAAAATACGCAGATCTGAAAAAAAAAAATAGATCTATTTTTTTCGTTCAGATCTGCGTATGTAGTTTGAGACCTCAGAGAGGATACGAAACAGTCTTAGGCTGATCCCCTTAATAGCTAAAACTATGCATTCTTACTATGGGATCTCTGAATTCTCCCTGAAAAGGAAGTTATTTCCCTAGCTCCCACCATCACGAATTTGTTATCTCCTAAAGGGTTAGATCCTTGCGTGAATGCCTGATTTCTTAGGCTATTCTTGTATAAAGTGCCACATGGGGACTCAAGTCCCGTGTTCGCAATTGACATCGAGCGCGAACACGTTAAGCCGGCCTGAACTTGTACGTTCTGTCTTTAAGACGGCACAATGTATTATCAAAGCAACTTCGGTCGATATCCTCCATCCAAAGTTTCGCCCAGCTCATTGCCCGGACATATTGCCAGGTCTTGACTTTATCTTCTCGTATGCGTTTATGAGTATGTTGCGGTCAGCTATAGTATTCGTTAGTCCAACAAATTTGCCATTACCCGATGGTTCCAGCTTGGCTAGTTTTTCTAAACTCACACCACTAGTGTGAGTGTTCGACAGCCTTAGCTCGTATTTCTAGCATGGAGAGAGGCCCAACTACATCGTAGAAGGTCATTGCCGTTGCTCTTCTGTTGATTATTTAGTTGAATTTTAGTTTTTCAGATAATTAAAATTTAGATCTAAAAATAAAAATACTTTTTTATATTTAATTTTTTAATTTTAATTAATTTCTTTTAATGTTGATAAGTTATTCAAATCATTATTTTAGATAATTATTCATGATAATTAATTGTCATGAAATTAATTTAGGTATATATAAAAGAACAAAATTTGGGTACCCAAACCATTTATTTTGAAACGATTTTACATGTGATTATTGCATTTAAGGTTGATTATTCACCTAAGGTTATTTAAATCACCTATGGATTATTTCAAAATGAACTTGCATGCAAGTATTGCATATAAGCTTTGGTTTTCATTGAAAGGCCACCCAAATTATATACTGGTTATTTGGAAATGACCCTACATGTGGGTATTACATTTAAAGAAACATATCAAAAAGGTATATCTATTGTCATTTGGTAATATTTCCAAGTTAAGTTCTTTCACTTTCTTTAAAAAATACAAAATGACATTGAATTGTTTTACATATGTTTAAGCCCTAAAAATTCCACCCAAAATGCACCCAAAATTTATTTTAATTATTATGTTTGTAAAAAAAATAAATTTATATGTCCTAAACTCTAAACCTAAACCATAATTTTAACATTAAGTAATAAATTTTACATTAAACCTTAACCCTATGTATCATCAATGTGACCAATTTTGCATTATGTTCATTTTTATATATGTTAAAATCATATTATAAGGTGAATAAATAATTTTGAAAACATGAAATTCATGATGTATTGGCGGGGAATCAAATATTTAAAAAATATTTTTATGTTTCATGGTTAATGAATTATCACAATATGATATGGGTATTGCATTTAAACAAAAATGAGTTAGGAAATATTGAACTTTAACAACTATGGAACATATGGAAACAAAGGAGATTCATAATTATGTTATTGATCTAAAGAAGTGATAAAATCAAAAACCAATACAATGAGCAAAATCTAGAGTATAAACCTTAAACCTTGATATATATGAATCAAATTCCTAAACATTAAATCATAAGGAGTAACCTTAAAAATCTAAATGATATTTTTCCATAAACCCTATTAAAACCCTAACTATACAAACCTTAACAAAAAAAATCCTAGTGATATATGCCTTAAATCCAAAAAAAATACAAATTATACAAATTATATAATGCAATTTATTTATGTATTTAAACATAGGAAAAAATTTAGAAACCAAAATTTAAAACTTCTAATTTACAAAGATTTACTCATCGAAAAAAAACCTTAATCTTAAAAAGTAGTCAAATAAATTTTGTAAAAAATCATAAGAAAATATATGTCTTTTACCTTTTTGTGATCTTTCCAAACTAATTTATTTCACTCTCTTTGAAAAAAATATAAAATAGAATTGTATTACTTCACATATGTATAAACCCCAAATCCCCCCCCCCCCCCAAAAGCCTAGTTTAGGTTAATTACTATAGATTTGTGAAAAACTTGCTAATTAATTTATGTGTCCAAACCTTAAACCTAAACCACAACCCAATAGTACATAATTATAATAATTACACAAAAAGATATATTGTAATGTCCATTCCATAACTAAATTATGTAAAAAAAATTTGATAACATATGCATTAACTAAACCAAAATGGTTGCAATTATGACATTGTTTTCACTATAAATTGTTTGTAGTAACTACATATGGGGACATATGTTTATCATCCATGAATTAGGGCGAACCTTAATAAATTGATAAGTAAAATTAAGGGCTAAGGGGGTGGGAAAAGTGAGTAGGTAATTAGTTAGGTATTTGGTTATAATTAGGTAAGAAGGTGGGTGCATAGGTATATAAATAGGTATATAGGTAGGTAGTTGGGTTAGTAGGCAAGTTAGTAAATAGAAAGGAAGTTCAAGGAACAAGGTAAATAGGTTATTAAAGTAGATAGGCATGTAGGTAGGCAAGTTAGTAGGTAGGAAGCAAGTTACACTAACAAAGTAGCTAGGTAGATAGGGCAAGTTAATATGTAAAAAACAAATTATTTTATTAAGGTGACTAGGTTTGTAAAGTACTTATGTCAATAGAGTGGTTGTGTATATAGGGTTGCTATATAGTAATGTAATTAGGTCAATAAGGTAGGTAGTTAGTACAATGGTTAGGTCAGTAGGAAATTAACTCAGTAGGGTATGTAATTAACATGGTAGTTAGATTAGTAGGGTAGGTAGTTAGTATAGTAGTTAATTAGGTCAGTAGGATAACTAGTTATTAAGGTAGCTATGTCAGCATAAGATAATTAAGGTTGGAAGGTTATGATGGTAGGAAGGTGAATAGGGTAGCTATGTGTGAGGTCAGCTTCAGAAAAAAAACAGCCAAGAACAAACCCAAAAAAAAATCGACTGTGATGAATCTCATCTAACGTCAAATGAAAAAACGCAACCTGTCCAGTGGACAGAACGACCAATAGGTGCATTGGTGGCTGCTGGTTCACTCTGGCCCTATCGTGGAACTCTGTAATAATTAGCTGAATAATAATATTAGAATTATCAGTAAAGTACTCCTAACTGTAGATACTGGCCCTCAGTTTCACTGAAACTGGGAATGAAATGAGAAGTCAGGATGAAAACAGTACAAGGGCAAAAACAGGGGACCGAACTAGTTCTGTCACCTTGACTAAATTTAGCCTTGTCAGAACAAGACTTTACTAATCGTCTGAACTGAAACCTAATTTCATGAACCGGTACCCAATTTGGCTCATTTTAATGATACACTCAAATTGGGGATGAAACAGGGATCAGACGATCAAACCAGGGCCAGAATAGAGGGTGAATTTATGGATAACTCTACTACTTTGTCCCCAAATTCTGACTTCTGACTAGCAGTTAGTGGAAATTTGCAGTTGATGCTGTTTGTCATGATAATTGCACACTTTATGCATGCAAAGTGGATCCATCACAGAGATAAATTCATTTGAAAGTTATCAATGAATTTGCTCAACAAACAGCTGCAAGACATAGTGGGAGAGAGATTGCTGGAGTTCCTACAAGCACTGCCAAACATCACTCAAACATGCAAAATCTGTATTGAATCATTCCAAGTATGTGTGATCATCTGTGCATAACTTAACCCAGATGAGAGCATCTGTCATTTAAGGACCTGCTTCAGTAGTTGGGGCAGCTCACCTTAATCTCTTACTGTGAAAATAATTGTACAAGTGAGTCATTCTAAATGCGGCCACATGCAATCAGTGTGAAATTTCCGGCAACCTGTATTTCATACACAGATTACTCAATTTTCTGACAAATTTGGTTCGGTCTCTTGTCATGTTTTGCATTCCTCTTTTAGGTGATCGCGGCATGGGAAACATTGAAATGGCCCATTTACTAAAGGAGAATAAGCAGCTCATCCTGTATTAGTTCTCCAGTTAATTGCAGGTTCAAAACAAAATTGTGAGTGATAATACAATCATATATAACCATGGTTCATTTTTTCTCAAATTTGTGAGGTAGATGGTCTGGCAATCATCCAATAGACTAGTTAGCCAAATTTGCCTACAGGTTAGAGACGAAAGTAGGAAAAAATAGGGACTCTGCAACGTTATATTTTTGGTGGCACGCTGCAACCTATTTTCTAAACCTGGCAACTTCAAAAAGATTTTTCTCAAAATCTGGCGACTTTGGGCCAACTTTTTCTCCAAAAATATCCACTGTATGTGTCACATTGACTATTTGTTTTCTGGCAGGATGCCAAATTTTGCAAACAAAAAAAATTACATCATGTAACATGGTTAGATAATTTGAAATTAAAATGGATTTTTTAAAAAAAGCTAGCGAAACAAAGTTAGTAGGTCTCCAGCTGTCATCCACACATTGGTTCCAGTTTCAATGAAAAAAATATTGAAGGGACGAAGCCCCTTTGCACCTAGCCAACGACCGCGTTTAGCCCCCTAGTGATCACTGGTATGCTTTCGTGCATCATCATGGGCAAACTATAAGAGTCCAAATAGCCTAGAACTAAATATTGCCTTAGTGGTCAATATTAAGCTCTCATTAGTACAATTGTGTGGAATTGATGGCTGCAATGCCCCAAGGCAAGGAGCCTATTCACTGACGAGACTAGATTGAATCGCGATGTTCCAAGGCAATATTAGATGATACCCTTCACCCTTTCCTGATGGATAAAACACAGAATAGATTAAAACCCCACCACCAAGAATTGGAAGGTGCAGATTAGTCCTGCTAGGGGCAACACACACAGAGTAAATTACGAGACAACCCCCAAGATCTGTGGCCTTGCAAAAGCGGAATACATCTTATCAGTTTGCCAAGAGGGGCGAGGGGCCTACAACCTAAAACCGCAGATTTATACTCAAGATACCTCTGCCAAGGAAGCCTACAAGCACCAGGAAACCTTAAAAAGAACAATTCATTTTAAAATTGGGAAAAAGCCAATTTCACACCCAAAACATTTACATTGGGCCATATAAGTGTATTTGACAAATATTTACACTACCATTATGTAAGTGTAATAAGTTCAAACATGTAAATGTGAATGAATTACACTTACACAAGATTTACATGTTGTATATACAATTATTGACACTTACATGCATAACACTAATAAGCATTATGTAACTTCCTAAGTAATCATTAGGTATCAAATAATCTAGGTAGGTCCTTAGGTGTCTCCTTAATAGGCTTTGTATAATATGTAAGTCTCCCTTATGCATCCCTTGACCTAGGTGAACTCCTAGGTAGACACATACAGAATATAAACAACTGAAGGAAACTCAAATCATACCTATACATATTTTTCTTCAAATTTTGGATGACGAAGTGGTGATCATCCAGAAGAATTTAGCCAAATTTCAAAACATGAATGTAGAAAGATCTTACTTAGCACCCTTTCATGTTGTAGGCACACCAACCCCAATCCCCCCCAACAGATCTTATTCCAAAGGAACTGAAATGGTTACTTGCCCTTTTTGTCCCAATCCTGTACTAGCCTAACGTCAGTTGAAGACCAGATCAACTAAAAGCAAAAGTGTGAATATGGCCTTGTAGACGCCATCCTCCAGGTACTGGGTACTACTGCTGGAAACTGCAACTTTGTTTGGTAATAGGGTTGGACCCACTGCTCGTGTAGTCCATCCAAACACAAAAGAATTGTAATTTGACACATCATGTATACCAACAAGTTGGACCTTGTAATCTTTCTACAGCTAATTGAGTAAAAACTACATGGAGCTTAATATGATACCGTTTTGAAGGCCTCCTTATTCATGAAATCCATAGCAATTCTGTAACTTCCCCGAACCGCCACCAGAAACACTACCTGAGTACTTAGAGTTCTATTCTTCCTCTCCTTGAGATCACTTTAATCCTCCATTAGTTACAGATACATTACACTCTGTCCTCACAGAATATGTCATTTTCTTCCACAAAAATAAAATTTGAGTTTCCTCTTACATTTCAAATTTTTTTAGAAATGCCCTCTATGAAATAAATGAATGCATATATCCAATATAACATCTTACTCAATAGGATAATGATCTGGGTTTTTTATATTTTTTCCCTTTGTGATTTGCTTGAGAAATGATTTTCTCAACTTAGACCCATAAGCAAAAGTTGACCAAGGTGATTGTCAAAAGTTTCCTTTTTAAAAGAGGGAGTTTAAATAGAATAGAGGTCTGAATTTTTCATAAAGTAATGCCTGCTTGATTAGTTGGTTTGGACAAATTAAGGTCCTGAATTGGATAATAACGAGAGGTTTAAGGTTCAGACCTTTGAAGGGGAAACCATCTTTTCTCTCTCTAACACATCGGTGCTTGTCCCACTTTCCCCTCCAACTGCCTACATCCAGGGGTGAGGCGAGTTATGGTGCAAATCCCCTTTCATAAAGACAAGATCTGTTACTTTCTCTCCACAGGGGTGCTTGTACATCTTTATTGTGTTCACCACATTGTATATACATAATAATCATCTGGTGATGATCATACGCTTGTAATAGTGACCAAATTGTGTCTTTTCAACATAAATTTTATTTATAAAAGTTGTTGAACCTGCCACCCCAGTTGTGGAATGGCCTCCTTCACACCCATAATTTTGGGTGCATTGCCTAACTCACCCAAGCACCTTACACGACATAACAGGCAGAGGCTTGACCATTCTGTAGTAATACACCACCAGAAGACGTCAAAATTCTAGTGAAAAGTCTCTAACATAGATGGTTTAATGTTTAAAACGACATTTAAACGGTTTAAAAGACATTGAAAGCAAGAGAAATTCTGACACTTATGTTGAGCATTGTTCTTCCATTGACACTCATATTCAGTAGAGTCCACATTATCCTCCAGATCCTCCTCTCCCAACCCCAGAACCCTTGAAAAAACACTACTACTCAAGAACATTAATTCTGCAACTTATTTTCATCAACTTCTCATGTGGTTTACATATACCATACACCAGAACATGTCAATACAGAATTGAGAAGTCTTTTCTGAGTATATATATTCTAAAGCTTTTTGCAAGGCTAAGAAGTCAGTTTGCATTTGGACAACAGATGACTACTATAATGGGGCTACCAACAGTGTTTTGCTGCCCCCATTAACTAACCAGTAAAAGTCTATCAAAGAGCTCGGCCTGGTGTACAAAATGAACTGCAGCCCAAGATATATAAGAAACTTGCTTCGTTCCAAGAGTGAGACGTTGTAGTACTAGAACTTCAGAGTCATGTGTTTGGCTACAAGTCTAAACCATTTGATTAAGCATCGCCAGCTGCAGCAGCTACTAAATGTTATAACGTGTACATCAAGTATTACAAACTGAAGATGATCCAAACCTTTTCAAGCTTAGACTGTAAAGCCTTGTATTCTATTTAGTTGTGAAGAGGGTCAGGTCCAGTGGGAATCAAGCGATAAGTGGACCCGAATCTAGACCCAAACCCTTGGCTGTCGCGGCCGTGACCATGCAGGCCTCCAAGCTGCCTGCTTCTACTGCCAGCGCCTTTCACTGCAGGCGGACTGGTAGTGGATCCCACAGAATTAAGGCCATGAGCTGCATCCGCACTGCTCATCGACTTCTTCTGGTTCGTCATGTAACCCCTTAAGAATTCCATGTCACCCTTCCAACTTAATTCAGCGCCACCTTCAATGGATCGAGCTGGTCCATCAATTTGGGTCACGCTAGAACCTAACGTAAGTGGCATCCTGTCAACGTGTAGAGAGTTCTGCTGTGTGTCGTAGTACATGAGAGATTGAGCTTTCAGTTTTGTTGCTGCAATCTGGAGTTCAGCTCCAGCTATAGTGGCGCGAGTGGATAGTATTAGCAGAGTCAAAAGTATGGTCATCGTGTGGATGATTGAGCTAATAATTCTTGCGCTGCTGCAGCTGCCTGAAGCTGGACGCTGATCATGCTCCATCTCATGTAGCAGCTAGCATTGACGACTAATTTGTACTATCTTATCGCTCCAAAAGACCCAAGACTAGCTGATTCTCCTTGAATATAATGAAAAGCAACCACGAGAGCTGCTGTACTGGGCAACACGGGTAGACAGCAAATCTCGCTACAATCCAGCTTTCCTTGACCATGACTTACTCCGCAAGTTCTCATTGCCAGTGTCTGTCGGCCTTCCCGACCTGTTCTACCCTCAGCCACAAGCTGTTGGGTACAAGTTCATGTTGTCTGCTGATCATCTGCAACTCAACAACCATATAACAAAACAATAGAAACACGACTATAACGTCTCACCCTCCTCGATCCTCACAACAGACTGCTCAATGCAGCAGGCTATACTTGAGAGTAGATAGAAACGTTTAGCGGCAATCCTGAGACTAACAACGGATTGCCCGATAATCAGACGATGAGCATTTGTGTGAAACAATTTCAGAGAACTCGTGTGAGGAGCAGGAGAGAAGGGAGAAGATTAGAGGCATCGCGTAGGGTCGAGTGCAGCAGCAACGGCGGCACTACTCTCCTGACACTCTCTCTGACGTCTGCTTTGATGATGCGTACCAGTGCAGCAGCTTCCATCCGACACCCGCCTCATCAATCCTCGCACGTATAAAAACCATTGCCACTTTTCGCCACGCCCTTTTGTAAGGACAACATGGTACCCTCCGGATCTTATTTTCCAAACAAACTGTCTGCAGTCCGGATCTCGTACACGTAGCAACCCGTGTTAAAGAACAAAATTGATTTTATTAAATTAAAAAAAAACCCTATAATCAGTGTGTAACCGACAGGTTAATCGATGGTTAATAGCTGGTTGTTTGATAACTAACCTGATGCATAGGCAACAGTTATGACTTTTTTGATAACTTATCTGGCACTATTTTTTTGATATTGATATTGATAACTTGTGGGATCCCAAAAAATCTACCTGACAGTTATTGAAAAAAGAAATAACCAGCAAACTCTCTTAGCAATTACTGTCGTGTGGTTCCTTGGTTTTGCTAATAATTACCGGTTCTGATTTCTCTTTTGTTTTTTAAAATTCAGAATCACAGAACTCTGGTCCCAGGTTTTGAAAAATTTCAGGATCAAAGGACCTCCAGCTCCAGGTTTTGGAGGAACCAACACGTTTTATGAAAGAACCAGCAAAGAACCCGTGGATGTAAGTAGGTGTGTTTTTGGACCCTATTCTTTTATGTTTTTGAAAACAAAATGAGAAGTCAAAACTAGTCCTTCGATTTATACCCTTTCTTACCCGCCGGTTCCATTTTCCAAAAAGAGGGAACATCCCAATACTAGCAGCAGCCTGACGTACAGTGGTTTTTTTTCTTTTCCAAATTTTCTTGTTTTTGCGAAAGTGGCCAAGTGTTGTTGGAGAAACACATTTAACACTGAAAACCCACATCCATCCAAGTTTTACTACAAAAACGTTTTTTGTATAAAAAAGACGAAAATTCGTGTCACAATCAACCTTTAATTGGATAGATTTTCTGTGTTTTGGAAAACGGAGGAAGTTATGATCTCGAGCACCAAACATTAGCTGAACCTTTAAATAGTATTGATCCTTAAATATCTAGCTGAGCTTGGCTTTGAGTACGTACTATGTACAAAGATCCCTCAATTTCTTAATTACTTTTTGGCTGTAGCACTTATTTATGAGGACGGTTTTTTGATTCACAAGTCCTATACGAAACCCCCAATGCCAAAACTAATATGTTACTGAATATTACGTCCCTATGGCATAGCTAGCAACAGGAATTATCCACATACTCTCTAAAGGGTAAATATCTTGGTTGTATTCGCAAAGAACTTTGAATTATGCTCTCGAAGCCCTATGCTTGCCCTAAATACCCGGGGGAGGGCGGGGTGATTAGTGTCTCCAGTAATATCCGTCCCACTTTTTTCTACCAAGGATATTCATGGATATAAGGTGATTTCTGAATCAGTTTTTTCTGGGGGCAATTTTTTAATCTTGAAGAGAGCAAAAAGGTAAAACAGGAAAATTCTGTCAAAATTCTCAGTTTTTAATGGAAGAGTCCCCAACTTTTTGAGAAAATTTTTTGAAAGAAATTTTTGTCACATTTTGATGGAGTAATTAGTTGGGAGGCAGAGTTTCCTTAATTGTTTAGGGTTTGGACAATTTTTTAAAAACTTGTCACTGTTTAATTCTAAACCTTTCTTGAGATCCTTGTAGGCCGAATGATGTTAAATCAAAAAATTGAAATAAAAAAACAGTGCTCCAAACACACTTTGAGAAAATATACTCCAATTGCTTAAGTTCTACTTGAAGCTCCCCTCAAGGGCCTCAAGGGGAAGCAGGTGTGCCAAAAGCTAGAAGCTGTAGAGAATCGCAAGCCTTGCAACGAATATTAGGGTAGAACCAGTGTTATATGTTTTTTTTATTCCTTAAATAATTGATCTTTTCAGTTGTTTAAAAACTTCAGGATCAAAGAACAGTCTGTCAGTTCCAGTTTTTGAGAAAAATCATATCAGAGAACAATTGGTTCTGTTCATTTCAAAGAATCAATGAACCAGTAGTTTTCATGAAAGACTTGGGCAAAGAGTTAACATTTACACAGGCAGTTTATTATATTTTAATTTATTTTAGTTTTTGAGAACCAAGGTTCAATGGCAAAACCGATTTGGCAACTGGCGGATATCTGTAACAGATTCTAATAACCGCGAAATACTGTTTCGAACTCTAAAAGCAGACTACCATTTTACCACGAATGGTATATATAGATAGGCCAGCTACTATGCTGCTAGATGGGTGAAAATTCGTTGTTTAATGATACACGGAAAGTGTACAGAATGAAGGGCAGGGGCTCTCTGCAGTGCTTTTACACTAGAAACAGTGGACATCCATCGAAGTCTTCTCCAGCTGTTAACACTTTACGATAGAGTGTATCTCATGTGGAGGAGGTTCAAGAGTAGCATCACTATAGCATCATGCAGGTTGGTCAATAGGAGATAGTAGCTTCAGTTATTTCTGTGCTGTATAGCAGCCGATCTTTTATTGGCGAGATTTTTAATTTAAAAATCTGAAAATGAAGTGATTTTGGAGATTTTCAATTCCCAAAAGTGAGGGGGAAATTTTGTAAAAGTCATCAGATTGTTAGGTTTGGTTTTCAGTGTGTAGTCAAAAATAAAAAAGGATGATTAAAGTTCTTTACTTCATATGTGGCTTATAGCCAGATTTGTTTAAATATTCATATGAATGATCGCCACTTTGGCTAAAAGAAAAAAAATCCCTGAAAAAAGCAATGCTTTGATATTGTAACTTGTGTGTCTGCTACTGTATAGCCTTGAATGCAGCAGTCCTACAAATGAATTTTGAGGGAGGCAGAGGGGGCAGCTCTTTTATGACCATTCTTGGAAATGTCTCTCTGTTGGCAGGCGAACTTACCATTAATGTGATCTTGCTGAACGGCTTTCCATTGTTGCAATCATGACGATTCTTCCAAAGATTTTTCCCCTCAGTGCATCTCTATGCAAGCAAATGACCTTTGCTAACGCCTCCTCCCCAGTCCAAATCAAACATCAAACCTTCAGCAGATGAGGAAAAAAAACTTTTGCCTCACGTGTTGGAAGTTTTGAACTGGTGAACTGTTTCACCTTAGTTTTTCGGGAGCCATATTCGGGTGTGTGGTCGCCTTAGCACCCCACCCACCTGAAGGATCATGGTTTTGTGGTAAATAAAACCCTAAAACCCTCAGCCACGAGCTTTACTGGAACAAGGACCCATGTGAATCAGAGCCAGATTCCAGTAAAGCCCACAGAGGAGGACTTCAGGGCCACAGTGAACTAGCACCCAGCAGTGCACCATCAAGGATGGATGATATGTGATCAGGAAACAGTTTTCTGTCGGCTTCTAGTTCCCTATGTAACCATGTTGATTAGCTCAGTTGGTTTATTTACTACCTGCCAATTAAGTAGGTAGTAAAAACAGCCCCTACCTACTATGTATAAACTATCTACATACCTAGTAGTCCCCTATTTTGTACCTACCTGTCTGTATGTTAGACCTACTTCTTATATAATGGGTTACCAAGATGAAACTGGGTAGTAACTCAGTTGAGGATCATCCACAACTGAGTCGTAACAGGTTCACTGTGGCTGGACTTTCAGCATACACAAGTCCTTCTGTCTTTTCTCTTTTTTTTCTTGTTTTCTTGTTATACTTGTCTAGTATTATGAGAAAACAAGAAAATAAGGTGAAGGGCCTTTCAAAAACCGGATCACCATTTTGTTTCTCAAAATGCTCCTCAAAGGAGAGGAACCAATATGTTGAGTACTGTGCCCTCCAGATATATAATGAACTGGTAGATTATTTTTTGTATATAAGTAGAGGGCACCCTAAAACACAGAATTAGGGTCTTATAGTGATTTCACTATAAGATAATCTTACAAAAAATTTCCCTGTAAGACATCAGTTCTTTATGCAATGGAAGTCCCCTCGCCAGGGAACTTCTCTGGATTCAGGTGAGAGACCCTCTGGCTAATGCCCTCATGCCCTACCTTCGCTTTGAACCCCACTCCCAATGTCTCCCGATCTGATTCCTTGCTGGGAGATCAGTCACATGTAGGCCAGTTGTCTCTGTCTGGCCCTTGCAAATTTCTTCTTTTTCACAATTAAAAAAATGGGACTGTGAGGTCCTTGCTTAAATCTGGGTTGTAAAATGAAAGGCATTATTTTAGAGGTCTATAAATTTTGTGACCTTTTATATTATACATAGTTAGAGTACCATACGACTTATAGTAATCAATTGGTTTCAAATGATTTCAGACTTTTAGTTTTCTTCAAATTAATATTTCAAGTTTGATTTATTTTTAATCAACTTAAGGCAAAAAATTGGTTTGTTTGCAAGATGAAACAGGATAATTTAACTATTCTAATTTGAACATTGGTCGATTTCAGCAACTCAAATGTCTTAAATGATCACTAGGTCCAATAGCTTTTAAAATTGGTTCCTCAAGCCCCCTGCATCCCCAATATTTCTTCTTTCAAAGTTAACGTTTTGGCATAACATTAAACCCTCATAATACTTCATCATATATTATGAATCAAGCTTGACCTATTTTAAACTTCTAACAAACAAATAATGAGGACAAAACAATACAATATGCTTAGTGTTAGTTATAAACTATAAACCATAATTGAAACATACATTCCTATCATTTAAACTAATAATTCTGTAACTTTTTTCTCACCAGCATAAATATATTTAGTCTTTCCTGGTTTTCAAATACATCTTTTTTATCTCCCCCCCAGGGACTTTTTGTTTATGATTAGTTGTGATTTTCAAGTACCCAACCCTTAATGTGATTGAATCCTTGCTTTTAGTCAAATGTGATCATTATTTTCAACTTTGCAATGCATAACATATGCATCATTTCCCACTAAAACTCCTTGCTTCCATGAATTATGTGGCACACTTTAAGCCACATTCTATTAAAATTGTAGTAAACTTTTGCCCCCAAATAGTCAATGCAAATTACATTCATGCTATGTAATGGTACAACAAGACTTTAAACTTTATTGTGTATCCACCTTCCCCGTTCAATACATAACTTACACAACATTGTTGAACCTTTAGTTGTTTGGTTATTATCTCAATATGATAATTACATCACAACATAGTAAGACTTCTGATCTTTTGGTTTGAATACCAAGTTTCTTAGTAATAGGTATGGTTTTTATTGTACATGTTCCTTGTATGGTAACACTATTAGTTCCCCAATCGTGGGATACTTTTGCATCTTTCAACCATGGGCATCTTAATAACATTAAGTAACTAAAATCTAAAACATTAATGTTGATAATTGTAAATGTAACCGTATAAGGAATTTCATGAACAAATAGCTTCAGATCTTTAATAAAATCAAATGGTTTGGTTATAAGGTGAAAGCACAATTAAATGGATTCTTTGAATTATCACAGTTGTAATGTTTTGGATTATAGATGAACTTAAAATGTAAAATCATATCAAACATTAAAATTTTCAGTTTTTTCATTATCGAATTACAATAGACTTTAGTAAGAATTTTATTGTTGCAACCCTAACATTGGGTTTGTGATTAAGTGTGAAGTGCAAGGGCCCATGAGGCCAAAAATTTGTTTTAAGTGTGAAACACACTCTCACAAATGGGGGAGAATGCAAAGGATGAAACCCAATGATTCCCAAGTGCGCTCCCACTTTGGGAATTATACTCCTACGAAAGTTGCGAATGTTCAAAACCTTGGTTAAAAAGGAAAACAAGCACCAAATATCCCCCCATGACACCATTAACAAAGCCTTGAAGTGCAAATGCTTAAAGTGAGCTCGCATTGTTCATTTAAACTTGATTTTCATGAGATATGATCAAAAGAAAGGGCGGGAATCAAATTGAGAATTTGACTTTCGACCACAAATCCCTTGAATGCAATGGTCAAATGACATTTGATTGGGGTGTGTTATACACCATTGGAAAGATCTTTTTGAACGTTATAAGATATTATCTTTGTATTTTCAGAAAAAAACTTGATTTGAAAAATATATGAGCATCCAAAGTTTTGGGACAACAAAAGTCCCAATTTTAAAACTATAATAGTCCCAAATTTGGGAGTCCTGGGGAAAAGTGACATTTGGATGTAATCCCCGTGGAAAAACATAGAGTATACTATAGGGAGGAAAATGGTGTTTTTTCCCTAAGGTTGTGGGCCATGTGAAGATTGTGTTTAAGGTTATCCTTACTAAGTCCACCACACCATTTCCATCTAACTTACACTAACCACCTTCTTTTCTTAATTATGTAGGTTGACCTCATCTTGAATTCTTGCTTGTGACTTAGTCCCATCCCAAAGTTTCAGCACACCTTCCTACCCCCAAAGTGCTGAGAGTTAAGGAACGTGCCCCAATTCTCATCTTCTTCTCTTGTTTTGTTTTGGGACCCACCTTTGGGTCTCTTGAAGAGTTTGGGGTGCATCACTTATTAAAATTTATGGATGAGTTTTAAGAAAAAAAAGGACTAATTGTGGACTTTTGAAATGATGACATTGTGTTTGTCATATAAAAAAAATGAAGAATGTGGATTCATAAAATATGTCATAGTAATATCAAAATTAAAATTAAAAAATAGGACACCATAAAATGAATAATTTAATTGTAAAATGCATTGAAATTTTTCCAATAAAATTTTTTTTATTTAAAAATTTAACTCGTCGTGATTTTTATCATTTTTTACAATTGATATTCCATTTCACATTGAATTTTTTTAACCAATCACACGTTTAACGATATTTATAAGGTGGTATATTAATATTTGTGACCAAAACCATAGGGGATAACTATAGGA
Organism: Sphagnum tenellum; assembly: GCA_963921925.1. NCBI lineage: Eukaryota > Viridiplantae > Streptophyta > Sphagnopsida > Sphagnales > Sphagnaceae > Sphagnum > Sphagnum tenellum. The sequence goes on from OY998145.1 coordinate 6,626,739, forward strand.
TTTATAGTTTGATAAATATTTTATGAGGAAATGTAACTAGTGTAAAATGTGGATTCTTCAAAATGTCAAATATGAACCACCCAACCATGCTTTTACCCTATAGTTTGATTTGTCATACGCAAATTATAAGGTGTTAGATTAGGTTTTGACAACTGAATTATATTTTCAAGTTTTTAATAATGATGTTTACTCCAAATCCTCCATCAATTAGCACATCATCAATGAAATTTTTACCAACTTGGACTTGAATCACAACCATCTGATGATCAATAGCCATTATTACACATGTCAGTTCAAGTTGAATCGGTTGAACAGACATAATTAGTTTGAAAATGTACCGTTTGATGTGTAACACAATTTTCAAAAATTGCCCCAAGTTGATAACATACTTCATTTCCAAAATTCAAATATTGATGTCTCTCAAAATTTCTTCCAAAGTCTTTTATGGTGATATTGTTTATGGAGTCAACTAAATAGGTTGTTTGTTAATAGCCAGTTGATTTATTTATTATGATAGCTAGCCCAATTCAAATGAAGTGGTTAGTTTAAATCGATGAATACTTGTGACATTAAGTCACTTCCTTGTAATTCCCTGATAGTATGAACAAAAAAATCATGTAATTGATCCTCTATTTATAAATCAACTATTTTTTTGTGTTCACCAGTTCACATTCTCTAAAAGCCTATTACTTTGGTACTTGACCAATGTCATGACAACACTAATTACATTGACATAACATTATCAATTTTATGGTTTTTTGGTTATTATAGTAGCAATAGTAGTTTGCTTAGTTTGAAACATGTTTTGAATTTCTATCTTTCTAGGATAATCAAATGCACAATGTTCAAAACTAAAACATATAACACAAGGATATTTTAATGGCACTCTAGTTGGTTTAACATGTTGTGCAGTTACTTTAACCACTAGTTCAACAACTTTAATGGGTACAACACATGCATTACTAGTTTTTCTTTCTTCTTATTATGACAAATTTCTTTCATGTGACATCTTTTACCATAGTTTGTACATGTTAACTTCTATTTAATAGTGGTATATGTGATTATGGATTGTGTAACTAGTTTGGACTCAAGTTGAGTTATCAAAGCATTGTAATTTGCTAACATGCCCCCAAATTACTCAAGAGACCCAAAGGTGGGTCCCAAAATAAAACATCGGAAGAAAAAAAGAATTGGGGCATTAATTTGCCGCACTTCAAGGGTAAGAAGGCATGTTGGAGCTTTGGGATGGGACTAGCACAAATTCATAAGCGAGAATTCAAGATGAAATCAACATGCATCATTTAAAAAAGAAGGTGATCAGTGCAAGTCGAATGGAAGTGGTGCGACAAACTTAATAGGCACAATTTCGAACACAAGTTTTACATGGCCCACAACCTTTGGGAGGAGGCACCACTCCTTTCCTTATAATATATTATGTGCCTCTCCATGAGGACTACATCTAAATGTCACTTTTCCCCGAGACTCCCAAGTGTCCCAAAACTTTTGATGTTCATATCTTTTTCAAATAATTTTTTTGTTTTGAAAGCATGAGGAAGATGTCTTATAGCCCTTGAAAATATCTTTCCAACGGTGTATAGCACGCTCCAATTGGACCTCATTTGACCCCCTTTTCAAGGGATTTGTGGTTGGGAGTCCAATAGGAACTTTTCTTTTGATCATAACTCATGCAAATCAAGTCTAAATGAACAATGAAAGGTCATTTTAAACATCTACATTTTAAGACCTTTTTAGTGGTGTGTTGGGGGCCTAATTTGGTGCTTGTTTTCCTTTCCAACCAAGGCTTTGAACATTTACAACTCCCGCACGAGTGCAACTCCCAAAATGAAAGTGCATTTGGGAGTCATTGGGCTTCATCCCTTGCACTCTCCCCCATTTGTGAGAGTGTTTTTCACACTTAAACACATTTTTGGCCTCATGGGCCTTTGCCCTTCACATTTAGTCACAAACCCAATCTTAAGGTTGCAACATTTGCTATGAGTGGTCCACTCTCCTCACAAATCATTGTAGCCTCCTTATGTTTGATAAGGTTATTTCTCATCATACTTGTTATTGCCAATTTAAGGTATGTTTGTAAACTTGTTCTAAAAATAGTAATGAGGGAAACATCAATAGCTTTCGCTTATAAGTAATTAGCCAGTTTAAACAAACGTTCATAATAGACCTCTACATGTTCACTAATTTGTTATTAAGTTTTTTTTAACTACATATAAATGTTTTCGTCATTTTCATAGTTTGAAAGTGCTCGCAAAATGTTTACTCCAACTCATCAAATGTGTAGTTAGGATGATCTTGAACAAAAAATTTCACCCCACTTTGAAATGTTGTTTTGTAAAGTGAAACCAATTAACTTGATGATTTCAGCATCCATAATCTCACCATTAACTCTGATTGCCTTCTTGAAAACTTTAATGTGAGCATCAAGATTAATATCCTTCACATATGTGAGATTTTGAAACTTTCGATATCATAATTTACTAGTTGGTTCATATCAAACTGGAATTAGTTGATACCATGGTGGCATGAATATCCTTGGATCAGGTGCCGACCATCCATAAAATCCAATAGGTGGATTAGCCGATGGTCCGTCAATTGGGTTTTGATCAAGTAATCCTCCTATTGGCGATCTTCCAATAAGCAAACCTCTAGGCGGTTCTCCACCTGGTTGTGGATATGAATTAACCCTTCTAGGCTACTGGACTACAACACCATTACCATAAACATGTAGTCCAATGGTAATAGGTAAAATTGTTGTCGTTGTATAGGTACACCTTTTGCAACAAGAACAGATTATTCTAGTCCATAAGTTGGAACTCTGACAAGATATTGCTTTTACATTAATTTTTCAACAGGTGGCATTGGTTTTGGTTGAATAGCATTGGCTGCATATCCCTTAATTTTTTTCTAGAAATCAATGGATCAAGTCCTTCGATTCTCAAATAGTACATAGAGTACATGTTAAAATCCATAAGTACAAAAGATGAAACTATATTATATTACATTGGGTACAATATAGTTTTAGGTTGCTTTGTTATCAATGGTGTAACAAGTTATGGCCAACCTAAATGTTCATTAACTAATATTGGGTTGGTAACCAAATTTAGTTGTGGTTGAATTTCTTGCACAAGTACACCAACATGTGTCGCTGGTGTGCTTGGTACCACAAGCTATAGAAAAGTTTTGAGTTTTTCTTTCATCAATCTCTTCAATCCAAAAAGGACAATTCTTGAACTCATGTCCAACATGTTAACAATATGAACATGTTAATGCAACTTTTATAATGGGTTGGGTGGTTGTAATCGGTATACTTCATTGAAATGGTTGTATTTGCTGAATAACAATAGGGGCTACAACTACCTCCATTGGTTCTATAGGATGTTGAAAATTAGATTTATGTGAAGGTCTTTGCTATAGGTTACATAGTTTTTCCAACTAAGTTAAAAGTTGCTTGCACTCCAATTTTGAATCCGATATGATTGGATTCAAAACAAGAACCGGTTTAAATGTATAGTAACCAATAACAGATGTTGATCGAGAGGGCATAATAGCTCTAGGAATATAATAAATGGGTATCGCATATTACCATCTTTGTATTGTAGATATTACCTCATCAACATGTCAAACAAGTTTGGTGTTTTGCCCACCCGGTTGTGCATTCAACCTTTGTTGTTGGGGTGACTACTAGGGTGTCAAAAATTGACCAGTTTAAGGTACTTGTGATTCCTTTCTTTCCTCATGTCCAATTGATATCTAATGAAAAGGTACCTTTGTCATAACAAATTGTTGGGGTTCATTGTTAAGAGCTTCAATTGATTATATTCCTTCGGCTTGAAAACATGGTTGTTTTTGTGGTTGAACCATCTCACGAACAAGTTACTGTGGTACTTTTAATTCTAATTGCCTTCTAAGGCTCCTTGTGACTACTTTTGATATTTCACCAAAAAAAAAATTTAAGTTACTTTTGGTCAACAAGTTGTTAAAATAAAATTTAGGGATCAATGTGCAAGTCTTAAGAAATTATTAATTATTGATTTATAAGGGGAAAAAAAGTATGAACACAAAAATGATCCTAAAAAACTACTAAAACTTAATACAAATTCAACCTAAAATATTTGAACAAAACAATTGCTAAAAACCAAAGATTATAAATGTGATTGTTGATACTTTCTTTCCCCATTATGTGGTCGCCAAATGTTAAGGGTGTTTTCTATTCCATTTGATTTTACATGCTTTCTTCTATTTTTTAATTTTGGTTTACTGAAATTATCAATAGGTTTTTTTTTTTCTCCAAATTTGAACAAAACATGAGAGCATAGAAGTCTTTTACTTATTCATCAAGACCAAATTATTCTGCATCTTGCATTTCAAAGAATGGAAAGGAAAAGCTTCTAATAAAATCAAAGTAAACTGCTTTAGAATTCAAAAACTTCCAAAGAGTTTTTTATTTTAAATCCCTTGATCTAGCTCTAATTCCTCCTATTTACACCAACTCACAATGTTGGTTCAACTTAAACAATCAATAACCATTAAAAACTTCAAAATCAAAATAATATAATTATTGGTCACAAGTTTAAATCATGTTATGTTAACAACGAGTTACTATAACAAACCAATTATTAGTTCATATAACATATTGGTTAACTTAAGACCTATTATCCAAAAACTAAAATAGTCTTAGGGTTATATTGTTTCATTGGTTATTAGTTGGTTTTAACTAGTCACTATATACATATTGAAAAATTGGGTTAACAAACTATCATCGGATTTAATCTTTAATTAGTTCTTGAAACACAAATGGAATAACAAAAAAAATAACTAACTAACTAACTAACTAAACAACAATTTATAATGTTTTGTAATATTACATCTTTCACACTTCACATGATCACAATAAAATATAAATTAATTACTCATAACTATTGTATATGATGGGTATTGTAGATTTATTATGGTGTTTTTAAATTTTCACATCATGTTCATGTTATTAATGATTCCTTATGATCCAATACCATTTAAAGAACATACATCAATTTGATAGTCAATTGTTTAATAAGTTAAATAATAAATTGTATTCAAATTATGAATGAAAAATGCAAATGAAAAAAAAAAGAAGATGAATCAAAATATAATTTTCATACAAGGCTAAACAAACTTGTTTTCTAAAGGAATAATTAACGATCAAGCAAATCTTGCATTAATAATAAACAAAGTACAAATGATCTAATAGATAAATGGAAAAAATATATGAGTTCGTGAATTAAGAACTTTTGACCTTTAATTGAACATGCATATTAAAAATAACTTCCTAAAATGTATAATACATGTATTATTATTATTCAATTTTTCAATACCATGTATTAACATATACCTTTTGTGTGTGTGCATATATAAACACAATTCTATGATAAAATTATTTAGATTATAATTTATACCCATCAATCAATATATAGGAACCTATAATTTTGGTATCATATTTGGTAAATCCAAAGAAAAATGTCTCCCCCTTGAATTTTTTTTCAATTAGACATTTTTTTTCACAACCCCATTTTTGAATGAACATGTTAAGGGTAAAAATCCCTAGAATAATTAGTACCGTGGGGCATCCTAATAACTAATTGATTACTAGTGGTAAACTTATTATCCTTTACCAAAAGGATGAAGCTAATGGAGTTAGTTAGTTGAATGGTTGGTGATAATTCACCAATTATCTAGTGGATTTCTAAAAATGATTAGGATAAGGACCTATTTTCATGGAAAATATATGCCTTGCGTGGTTTTGAAAGGAAGGGGGATTAGGAAGATGGGAAAAGGATTTGTGGATCATTCCATTGTACCATAGTTAGGAGTTTTTGTTATGCTATTGTGAGAAAGGGTGTGTGTAACATTTAAAAAAGGGGGAGAACATGGAGTCAAGTTGTATTTTTATTCTTGCAATGGAGAATGCTGATAGATTCCCACATATCTCTTGTTGGTGTTGAATTGCATGAAAAGATGATAAAGCATTAGGGAAGGTAGTTCACATTATAATGATATAGAATTGTGTTGTATTTTCATAGCAGTTTTGTGTTTTTTTGACAAAAAAGATAAGATATTTATTCTTTATTGAGCTTTTGGAGTAGGAAAAATCTTATTGCCACAAGATGATAGTTGCCAGTAAATGGTGATGGAAATGAGGTAAGCTTGGAAGTTGAAGTCTACAAGGTAAATGAGGTTGAATTGTAGATGGTAAGGAGCAACCACAAAGGGTTTGCAAGTGCTACAAATGGTAGTAAACAACCACATAGGGGATGCATGTTGTGTAAACAATAGATAATAGCCATTGAAGGTTTGTGAATGTTGTGGATAGGAAACATTAGATGTTGGAGGCTTGTAGACCCACTAAACAAGATCATCCATCTTTGAAATTAATTACCTTCCAATCCCCTTTCTCTTAATTTTATGATAAATTCCTTCACTGTGAATTTCATTAGTTGGATCAATGATATGTGTAAATGGTAGGACTATCTTCAAAGGATTTTTTTTATAAAAAAATTCATTACTTCCTACATGAAATGCTACATAAATGTTATCTAAGTAGTTGTAATGGAATTAACAAGTGACAGTAGTTCTTTTGGAAGTAAGGACTATAATGTTTGGGGACCACATTTTCACCCTTTTACATTATCAAACTTCTATTTTTTAATGGAACTAGATGTGGATAAATTGTCTAATGAATAATCACCATTTAGATACATGAAAAAGATGTATTCATGTTTTTTTTTAAAAAATATAATTTTATAATTTAATAACAATTGCAAGCATCCCAAGAAAAATGTCACATTATTTTTTGATCATTTGAAAAAAAGTGTCCAAACCAATGTTTGGCTACCTTTTCAATTTTGGTGATATTTAAATTTTTGTATGAATTTTAAAAAAAATTACAATAAAGGTCAAATATGCAAAAATTGTTGGAAACCAAGGAATTTTTGTTTCAATCCAATCCATTGTTGCAAAATAACTATCCAATAATTGAAAACATTTTTCTACCCTACGATTTAGTGGAACATTATTTTTTTCATTTTTTAAGAAAACCTTGAATATGTTTTCATTATAATAAATGTTTAAAAACAAAAAAAAACCAAAAAAATTATTTATATTTATTGCTAAAATTCCATAAAATAATTTATTTTTATTACTTAAATGTTTTTTGAAAAATAAAATAATTATTTGATGTCTAAGTGTCAAACTTGAAAAGGTATTATAATAGTACTTACTTTTTAAAAAATCAATAAGTCAAAACATTTTGGGATAATTTTCTCCCCACACCACATAATGTACATTACTATGATTCATGGTTTCTTTGATTGGGTTTTCTAGTAAAAAAATACCCAAAATTATAGGTGTCACAAAACCAACATGTCGATTTGGACAAGTCAATTTAAACCTACCAACATGATTGGGTAGTCAATTTGGACCCTATCGTTTTGATTAGTAATGTGACTGTCATAATAATTAACTATTTGATTAATAGACAATAGATTAGTTGATTGGGTCAAATTTTTACATAAGTTGAAATCATTTTTTGTATTATTATTATTATTATTATTAATTAAAAGGTAGGTAGGTAGATAGATAGTAAATACATTTAGGTACCTAGGTCAAAAAAAGGCACTTAGGTAAGTAAGTTTTAACCTACTTAACCTAACCTCACCAAGTTACCTTAATCTAATCTAGCTACCCTAACTTTCTAAACATGCACGTGGGTTACAAGTATACAAATTTGAACCCCAAACTTACACAATGATAAACCAACCCCTTACCAATGGACTACACCATCAAAGATGTTTAACATTTGTCAAGTTTTTTTATTTCACATGTTTAGTTCACACCATTAAACATAATGGCTAAACTTAGTGGTTTAATGTAATGGTTAAACATTGGCTAAACCTATGATTAAATTTAATGGCTTAACATAATAGTTAAACCTAGTTGATAAACTTAATGGCTAAATTTCATTGCTAAACTTTGGTTAAACTTTGGTTAAAGTTAGTAACTAAATCTAATGGTTAAACATAATGACTAAACCTTGGATAAACACAATGGCCCTAAACTTAGTTGATAAAAGTTATGGTGAAACTTTGGTTAAATTTAATGGTAAAATCTAATGACTAAACCTTGGTTAAACATAATTGGTCAAATTTAAACTAAATTTAGTGGTTATATTTAATGGTTAATCACAATGATTAAACCTTGGCTAAACCTAGCGGCTAAACATAAGTTAAACTTAGTGGCTAAACATAATGACTAAACCTGACTAAACCTAATGGGTAAATCTAAACATGTATTTAATTAATTATAGACTAAATTGTTAATTTTTGACATTTCAAATTTGGTGGTTAAGATCAAGTTTTTTGAACAAAACATTAAAAATATCTAATTTTTTGATCATTTAGTGAAGCAAAACATTATTAATATCTATTGTTGCATCATGGTGGTCCCTAAATCAAAATTTCTCCCCAAATATTGAATTTCCAAATGGTCATTTATTTTTCAAAAGTCCAAAATTATCTAAATACATGATTCTAAAGATTAAATATAAAAGTTAAACCTAAGTTAAACCTAGGCTATATATAGTGGGTAAATATAGTGGTCAAATATAAAGGTTAAATCTAAGCTATATTTAGTGGTTATACTTAATGGTCAAATCTAATGGTTCAACTTTGGGTAAACCTAATGTTTACATCTAATGGCTACATTTAGTGGTTAAACTTAAATAGGTAGGTGAGTGTGTAGGTAATAGGTAGGTAAGTAATTAACTAGATAAATAGGTGGGTGAATAGGTAAAAGGTAGATACATAAGGTAATAGACCATGGATTAAATATCATTGGCTATATTGATTAAATGTTTCGTTTGAATAAAGACATTGGTTATTTTGATTAAATATCTTTGGTCATCTTGATTAAATGTTCAACTTGATTAAAAAACCATTTGCCATTTCGACTAAGGTTGTACAATTTGACTATATGTATATAATCAAATAAACCATTATAAGTAAGTTAATCGATAAAAAAAATACATGTGTCGTTCAAGCCCCTAACCTTTAGTTAGAATGTACATGTCCATAGTAAAAAATGACAAATTAGTCAATTTGAACCTTATAAAAAACCATGATTTATAATAGTGATAATAACAATTTTTTTTCCATTTAAAAAAAACCTACATATCAATTTCCTGCTCAACATAATGAAATTGGCTATCAATTTCATAGGTCATTTTTTCATCAATACCTACTTATTATGCAATAAGGGCTAGTTCTAAATACCTTTCTTGAAAACCACTTGGTACATATTTTGTTGCACCATATTTTTTTAATTTGATTTTTATGACTAATAGGAACACTATTTGGTCCAATCATGTGCATATATATGTTTGGAAATGTGTACCACTATGCAAATCACTTGGGTCAACAAATTAACATAAATAAAAGCTTGATTAAAGTAAATTATATTTTTTACTTCTAAAAACAACAATGATATTGGGCACTTCCACAAGTTTGGATGTGAAACATCTAAGGATTATTAATGCCTAAAATAATCTAAAAATGTTCATTGGTTGTAGACAATATTTTTATATTTATACATTAATAATCCCATGTTTTCCAAATCAATTATATCCAAATCCATTTTATATTATTTACACTAACATGTTGTTTTGATCCAAAATGCCGCCAATTCATCACCTACAAAATTGAAAACTATGAACCCATGAATGTTGTATGTTATTTTTTCCAAATCCACCTATAGTATGTGCAAAAGCACTATAACCTACAAGTCTATTTGAATAGGACAAATTTGCACTTATTATGGCTCTTATTATTGTGATTGCACCTTGACACCCTTTGATGATTCAACATTCCAAACTTTTCAAGATGTTGCACAAAATATGGGACATTGCACTATTTATCATAAACATAGAATTCAGTACTTCTCAATCAATAATTTAATCTTTTAAATAAAAATAATCCATTTTCTCAAAAATGTTTTTATTTATTACATTAGTGCAAAATGCCACCAAATCAAAACCTTTAATTTAAAAACTTATAAACTACAAGCCCATTAATGTTGTGGGATTTTTTCAACAAGTTCACCTATGGTATTTGCAAAAGCACCACAACTTGCAAAAATCTTTGATGGTGACCTTCCAAACTTTCCAAAATGCTCCAAAAGATATTGCAATATTTATCACAAAGCAATGATCCCATATAACACAACTATTAAGTCTTGCATTAAGTCTAATTTATCTATTAACTTAGAAGAAATATCATGTCAATAATTCGATTTTCAAATGCATGTAAGAGTTCTTGGAACAAGCAATCAATTATAAATGTTTGTTAGTTAGAGGGTATAAAAACGAGTAATTTTTCATCAATAATCTCATTTTCCAACTTAAGAACATCTGTTTTTTCCCTTAGCATTAACCTAAGTTGCCATGGTGCAAAATGCAAAATCAACACCATCACATTACAAACCCATGATTGTTGCGGGCAAATTTTCTCCAACTCCACCTATAGGATAGCAAAAACACCACCATTGGCAAGTCCCTTCGTGGAGATGAAGAGAAAATCACAACTTGCTCAAATGATCATTTGAAAATAGATTAGATTAATTAAGTGAAGAACTTACATCTTTAGCTTGAATTTCATTTTTTTTTATGTGAATATGAATAACCTCAAGTCTTCCAAATTCATTAGGAAAACCAATGTAATTGTACATTTCAAATCAACCATAAATGTTAGTAGTTGTGGCCAAATACATTGTAATTTACCTCCCTCTTGTGTCCTTTCTATGTAAACAATTTAACCATCAAATATCATTTTTGGAATGTGCACTATGAATACAAACTCTTTTCAAGAAACACTAAATTTAACTATATTTAAAAACATTAGGGGAAACATTTGAATTAAACATAACATACTTATATTCAGTGTAACGTGCAAACTTGTCAATCTAGGAACTCTAGTATTCATGGCTAATCACACAATCCCATGTCACATCCCTAATCAAGTTGACCCTCAATGAACAAATGCCACAATTTTAGGTTGATGTTCACACATAACTTCTTTTGCATTCACTTTGACCGTATAATTTTTCATTTAACATTTGTAGTCAAGATGTTTACACTTTATTTATTTATTTTTAATATTCCAAAAATTCTATGACCAAGCAATGTTGGAAATTATTTTCACATCGATCTTCAAATACCACCCGCATAGATGTAAATGTCACATTAATTTCACCCTCACTTAATTTGCTATTTTCTTCAACTTATTTCCTTTATGTCCAATATCTTTTAAACTTCTTCATTTGATATTGGGCATACCACACATGCCAAAAGAGCTACATTGTGCCTACTTTCCATTCATTGTTATTGTCTTTTTCTTTCACATATTTTTGCATAAATTTTCCTTCACCCACCTTCTCGAAGCTTCCTTATCGAGTTTCTTTAACAACCCTCCTCAGTCAAGTAATTATGTTGCACCAATCCTAAATTTCAGCCCATAATGATGATATCCACTTTTTTTTTTTTTAAACGTAAAAGGAAACAAGTTGAAAAAAACCAATGTAACACTTAGGCTCTAACCTAATCATGGCCTCAAAACTAAATGTTAAGACTTCATTTGGAGTTGCAACAATTGATCTATAGAAAAGGTTGGAAAAAAAATTAATGGTAAAGGATGCAGCAAGTTAAACATTGTAAAACATAGTGAATTTTCAATTTAAAATGATGAATTGGCTAGCTGAGTATGCATATTCATCCTTCAATAACATCTAACATTTGTCTCGAGATTACATAAGATTCTTTTACGGTCCAATTTGACTTTACCATAATGTTGGCTATGCATATTCATGCATCAATAACATCTAACATTTGTCTCGCGATTACATAAGATTCTTTTATGGTCCAATTTGACTTTACCATAATGTTGGCTAGTTAATAGTTTTTTCATAACTAGTGTGGCATGATTTTTTGTTCCTTCACATAGGGTATCAAATCATTGGATTTCAAATCTTTTAGAAACATACCTATTATCAATTTCTTGTTTAAGGAAATACATTTGGAAATTAACCAATTTTTTTTATTTAAAAAAATAATACTGACCTATTGCAAGTGTGTTGTTTATTTATCAACAAACATTATAAGTTGGTTATGAATTATTTACCCTTGGACCCTTGTTGATAACAAACCATTTTTGCAATCATTGAGCAAAAGTGGTTTAAACTATGAACAAAGTCCATTGACCCATGGCAATGGGTTTTATGAGGGTTTCATCCAAAAAGCATTACACCATGACATTCAACGACTCATGTGCAATGACAGTTAAATTAATGTAGGAAAGGTCCCTTTCCATTAGGATGGTCTCATCACAAATTTTGCCTCAACTTTCCATATTACATCTTTCCTTCAAGTTATTAACATAGTCATCTCACAACTTTATAAGTCAAGCATTGATATTAATGTAAAAATGTAAATCCACCTTGAATCATCAAAAGATGGCACAATTTATCTTTCATTATGGAAAAATATGTTCCTTTTACAATTCTCTACATTACTATTGTTTGTAATTTTTTGTCAAACATTTCCAAAATTAATTGATAACAATTTTTTGGAAAATTTGCATACTCCAATGGAAAGTGACCAATAATGCAACAAGGCACTTGGAAAGATTTTAGTTGCTTTCCATTATGTTGTTGGCATCAAAGTATCTCATTTGCAACTACATCACAAACTTGCCCCCTCTTTGTATTAGTGCTTTTACAACACCTTAACAATATGTTCAACGTTCAATGTTGATACAATCATTGATATGATGTTAAGGTGACATTGTAACAACATGTCCTGAAATGACATTGATATAATACTAAAATATTTGTCACATTATCAATATTAAACTAATGAAAAGAATATGACCAACATTGGCACAATATACATTAATAAGTCATCAAATTGATGACTATATGTTGAAAATTCAATGCTAATATGGTTATTGATACAATATGTTGATGGCATTGTAACAATATATGCTGAGTTAGCATTGAGATTGTTTTGACATAATTTACATTTTTTCAACACACATTCAATGAATAAGATCTTGTCAATGTTGAGACAACACAAATTGATTAGCTATTGAATTGATGTTGTTACAACCTTCATAAAGGTGGATTTTTAATGTTGTTGCATATGACATAAAATCAACACATTAAAAATGTTAAAACAATGGTACTCATTGTCACAACATTAATACAATCCTATGAAGTGCTGCAATATCAAATGGGGCAAATAACAAGCATTGATTCAATATAAATCAAATCTTGCCAAATATATACCACATTTTGCAATATATAATCTTGCAAAATGAGTACAACATAATGGCTATATAAGTGAACCATGTATAGAAATTTGTCAAATTTTCTTAAATCTTGGTCCAATTTTGGCTATTGAAAATCTCAAAAAACATATGTTTTAGCAATTTTACTTTTTAATGTGGCATTTTGGCTATATATGGCACAATGTTGGGCTGTGCTGTTGTGTGGGCAGAGATAGAGGGAGGGGGTGCTCTGCTCCTCAGTACAGATCTCCTTGTCGCTCCACCAACCCCTCTCGACACCTAGAACAATTTGCTCGCTGCCATCTCCCACTGCTAGAGCTCAAATTTGCATCTCCATTTTTGTGTTCTTCTTTCCCTAATCATCTTTTGTTTGTTTTGTCTTTCTTCATCTTCTATGGCTTGTCGTCGTCACAGTCTTTCGTAAAATTGATCTGGTGATTTTGTTTTGCCCGAGGAGGAGGAGGAGGATGATTAAGTCATAAGCTTCGCCGAGAGTGCAGGCAAGCGAAGCAGCGTTGCGTGAAGCTATGACATAGTGTGAGTCATACCGACACAACCATGTGCGGTAGTCTCGATTTTTTAAGAGTTACTTCGGGGTTATTTGAGTGCGGTAAAGTTATTAAGGGCTTTTAGCAACTTCACAAGGAGTGATGCATGTGCTTGGTGTGAAGGGGGTTTTGTTTTCTGGAATGCGTTATTGGTGGGTAAGGAGGTAGGTCAGTTCTTTTCTTCAACAGAAGCTAATAGCCATAGTTTTAGAAACCTTGTTGCGTAATTAGGGGTGACAAATCTCTAGAGGGTTGGGGGTAGAAGTAGGCATCAAAACTTGCAATGTTCAACACTACATTTGTCTTGTTACGATATTTAGGAGGTAGCAAGCATATTAGAAATTCTTGAAGCAGTCAAAAGGATGTCGATGAAGGGGTTAATAGAAGTTGTGCAATCTTCAAGTCGTTGAACATGAGGATAATTCGAGACAATTCAACAATTAAATAAGTAGTATGATAGTGTGCCAACGGCAATAGGAATCTGATGATAACTGAAAATTTTATTTATAATAAGGACGAGCTCAGCAAGAAGCTGCAAGTACATGTGAAATCAGGAGCTGTGCCTTAGCGATAGTTCACAACTGCAAGAAGTCGAGGATGCGTCGGATGGTGTGAACTAGGTAGTCCGCCTTGCTATTAGGAGGGAGGCGACGAATCGGACCGCGCAACCAACGATAGTGTCCAACGCCTGGAACTGAAGACCAAGCAAAGATGGAGGTGTCTTCGATTTCATAACAACCTTCACAAACGGTTTCAAGTTCGTCACCGGAAGCACAATCGATTTGTAGCAAGATCACCAGGGTGCGGGAGTTTGGCGAAATGCGATAATACCAAGCTCGAGGAGGTTCAACTTTGAGACGAGCGCGCACCTCTCAAGGTTCGAGTTCTTCGTCACGAGGATGCTGCGTTAGAGTCAAATCTAAAGACGATTCCGAAGGCGGTTCCTCGTTCACTTGTGCGGCTTGGGGCCCGTAGGAGGTAATTGTGCGCGACGCCATGCTTGCAAGGAAGAGAGGAAACAGCTTCAATAAAAAAAATAAATAAAAAAAATCAAATTACAATGAATGTGGAGGGGATTTGTGACATCAAGTCATGTGTTCGTAATTTATATGCAAGGAAAGGAAGGGAGTGGGTAAATAATGGCCTAGGACCATGGTAAGGTAAAACCTTTATGTCAAAGGATAAAAAAATGAGGGTTTAAGTAAGTTTGCTTGGGGGGAAGTGGGAGTAAGTGCAAAGGGATCTTCTCCTTCTCCTTCCATTGACCACCGAGCAAAGGGATCTTCTCCTTCTCCTTCCATTGACCACCGAGCAAAGGGATCTTCTCTTTCCCCTTCCATTGGCCACCAAGCCAAGAACCTTCCATTGGCCACCAAGCCAAAAACCTTCACCTCTCTTTAAAGGGCGGACTTGGATCATGGGAGCTCTCTTCTTCTTCTCCCTCGGAAAAACAAATTGGATCGAACCTTGAAAGTGTTTGTTTCGACAAGGTTTTAGAGGAGGAAATGAAGGATCAGCTTCGGAGCTGAAGAGAGGAAGGAGAATAGGGTGGAGATCTGGTGAGAGTTTGTAAGTAAGGGAGGTGAGTAAGGATATATTTGAAGGTTAGGATTTAGAGAAACTTCACAAAACCCTTTCGGGTTTAGTGGTGTAACTCCTTGCTGTTTTAGCTGCAGAGCCCAAAATTTCGTAGGTAGATGCGCCTTATCGTTAGCTTTTTTGAGAGCTATAGCAAGTTGAATTTGGACAATCTGGGTGAGAGAAACAATTCTCCAAGTGACTAGTGGTCTGCAGTCAGATTGGATCAACCACTCCCTTAAAATCCTCTCGGGTTTTATAGCATAGTTTCCTAATTATTTAGCTGCAGATCTTGAAACTTGGTAGGAAGGTGCATCTATTGGTTAGCTTTTCAAAGAAATATAGCAAGTTGAATTTGGACAATCTGGGTGGGAGAAACAATTCTCCAAGTGACTGGGGGTCTGTAGTCTGGTTGAATCAACTACTTCCTCAAAATCCTCTCGGGTTTTATAGCATAGTTTCCTAGTTATTTAGCTGCAGATCTTGAAACTTGGTAGGAAGGTGCGTCTACTAATTAGCTTTCCAAAGAGCTATAGCAAGCCAAATTTGAACAATCTGGGAGTGAGAAACAATTCTTTAAATGATTGCTGGTTGTAGCCATGTGGAAGGAAGTGTTGAGTTCACAAAAGTTTGTTTAAAGAGCTGGTTGTTTAATTTAAGGTTCTAGGATCAGGGGATTGTGGGGATCAAAATAATAATAATAATAATAACAAAATAGATTAAAAAATAAAATAAAATATATGGCCATCAATGTTAAGTTATGGAAGATGCATAGGTGGTAGAAAAAGTTGAACTTCAACTACAAACGCAATCTAGTATCTAGAAGTACGCTCGCTTCGTCTTTCACCAGTAGCATTTATACTTTCAAGTATAGTCACCTTGTAGAACCGGGGGTAGAGGGACAAAAGTTGCCTCACACATAGTAATAACATCTCTTTCCTTGCATCGTTGATCATGTTTGTGTCTTTCCTTTCCCTCATCTATCGCTTGTTTACTTGCTGCTTAGGGCTTGCTTGCTCTTCTTCTTACCCTTGCCCTCTATTTTTCCTTCCAAGCCATCCATGTCTCCGTCTGTCTGACTGTCTGTCAAAATCTCTATTGTTGTGTGCTTTTTCTTGTCTCTCCTTGGTTTTCCTTTACGGCCAAGAGAGACGCAGAGGGGTCCGGAACTGGCGTTGCTCGGGCGGGTTGTATCATGGTCGAAAGGGAGGAGGAGGGCCTTTCTTGTGTTTTCGCTGTCGATTCTTCGTGGAATTATGTCTTATGGCACTTTCTATAGTTTGTATGGTTTTTTCTGCTTAGACTCTATTGTCGGGAACGGATCTTACAAGTTTGTCATGTCTAATGTGGTCTATACTTGTGATTTTTCTTAGGAAGAAGTGGGACAACAGGAGACAAGCGTATCGGCCATTGTTTGTGGAAATTTATCAACAAAAAATCTCAGGTGTCATGCATCTTAAACATTACCCATGGGTCGTCAACTTGTTTCTTTGTGGAAGGGTGTGGCAATTGTATGGTAGTTAGGCCACTGTTGTAGTGTGCAAGATTGTAGTAATTGGACACAAATTTTGCTGGGGGTTGCTGTATGTGGAAGCAGATATGGGGTTGCAAGAAATCCTTTTGTGATTCTTGTTTGGAGTAGATATATGATGAGGTTTTCTGTTTTCTCCTTCGCTGACCTTTCCCGGATCATGAAGATATGACTTGCCACCTAGAATAATCATGTGCTTCAGTAGAGAGACACTTTGTTTAGATTTTACTTCCTGATTTGAGTCCCCAGCAATTTTGTCTTGTCTGTCAAATCATATGCAAATATCACACTTGGTCCTTGGATGTATATCCATTAGAGCATCTGCTAAAAGTGTCCTGCCAAGACTTTTTAACCATCAATTCTCTTACACTACTGCTCCCTTCTCTCCCCATTCTCATTGTCATTATCTCTCTGGAGGTGCTTGTTTGAGAGTTTTTTTCCAATAACAAATTTGGAGTTTGGTGTGCCCCTTTACTTAGTAGCACCTTCTCTTAGATGCTTCCCCAGTGTCCTTTCTATTGTTTCACAATTTCATGGCTGCAGATTGAATCTGATATCACATGCCAATATTCCCAGGAAGACATGCCACTATTTGATCTGCTCTTTTGTGGAGCTCTCCAGGCATGGCAGTGGGAAGAGACCTTCAAGGAAGGCACAACAATGTGGTGAGTGTGATTGGAAATGGAGCAATGACAACAGGGCAGCCATATGAGGCCATGAAGAATGCAGGCTATTTAGATAGCAACCTGATAGTGGTGCTCAATGATAACAAGCAAGTCTCCCTACTACAACCTTGGATGGCCCAACTGTTCTTGTGGGTGCTCTCAGCAGCACCCTCAACAAATTGCAGTCCAACAAACAACTCTGCAAGCTTGGAGAAGCTACAAATGTAAGGTTCATACCTCATGTGTATTATGTAGCATCAAGCCAACAACCCTAGTGGATAGTGTTGATCCAACTAGGTATCATGCTACATCATGTGTCTCATGTCCACTAGCCATGATAAGTGCCTTCCACTCTTACACAAATAAACTCAGGAGTCAGTTCAAACCTTGGAGGCTGCAGTGACATTTTCAATTGTCATCCACAAGCAAAAACAGGGCAAACCCTAAAGGATGCAACACCTGCCTTGTTTATACCTCAGAGTTTTGAGATTTGGGATAGTGTAGAAAGAGACTCGTGCATCAGCTTATAAGAGGCATAACATATGGTGCCGCTTCAGACATAATTGCTCCTCTATCAGAGGTGGTGTGGTCTACCGGCTTTGACAGAAGGTGGATTAACATTGTTCTTGTATACAGGGTGTGACAAAGTAGATAGGAGGTTCAACCCACCAACTAGCTTCAAAAGTAGATGAGTTTGCAAGGGGGATGATCAGTGGATCTGGTTCCACAATGTTTGAGGAGCTTGGGCTGTATTACATTGGTCCTGTGGATGGCCACAACATTGAAGACCTTGTCACCATTCTGGAGAATGTGAAATCTACCACGGCCAGTTGTCCTGGGCTCATCCATGTTGTCACTGAGAAAGGTCATGGGTATCCTTATGATGAGCGAGCTGCCAACAAATATCATGGTATGTCCACATCCTTCTTCAATTTCAGGTCCCCTGAGGGTGGCCTGGTGCATTTCCTAAGTTTTATTCTAGTTTCCAAAGTGAAATTTGCTGTGATGTTAACTATACTAAGCATATGACATATCCTAAGCATGCACACTGAACTATCCAACACAAGACAGTGGATGCTTGATGCTTTGAGGAAGGGTTTGCCATAATCATGTAGCCTACAAGTCAATCTTGCTACTCTTCCTTGCACTCCTCTGGCTCCTCCCAAACTTGGCTTGGGGTGGTCTAAATGTCACAAAGTCAAAGGAGCAGCACATGCTTGGAGGTTGCTCACTCTGTCTGAAAGAGGAAGTGAAGGGTGTTATTTGTGTTTTTGTCAATCTAGTCTCATTTGATCTCTCTCATTCTGGATGCAGTAAAATGACTGGTTAACTATAATTGTGTGTATTAAGTGGTGACTCTTATGCATGTGCTTATGAGATGGATGTCTATATTTTAGTCTTTGTATTGCTTGTTTAGATTTGGGTGCCTGTGTCTGTGTGGCATATGTTTTTTTTGGTACATGTAATTGATGTTGCAACCACAGAGCAGGATAGGGAGGGCAAGTCAAGATGCCCAAAGATCCTAGCAGCCGCTCTCTATTGTGACCAACTTGTGACTCACATGCAGTACTTTCACCTATTGATAGTTAGTGAAAGTAGCTAACCAATAGGTGACATATTCTGTGTATCATGCTAACTGGTTTCTTCTGAACAGTCTTGCTGAATGATTGACTAATGATGCAGCTTGCAACCTGGCAAAGTTGGATGATCTGGCAATATTGGATAATTCAGAAATCCTATACTATGGAGGATGCAACATTCATTACATGCAACTATATCAAGATCCAGAGCAATAGTTTTGATCATGGTCAGTGTATTTGTCAGAGTAGACAAAGTAGGCATTGGATTGATGTTTTGGAACTTCATTGGCATGCTTCTTAACGTGTTCCTTGGATATCTGGAGCTTGCTGCAGAAAATAATGCAATATAAGTTGGTTTTTTTTATTGTGACTCTGTGCAGATGTTGAAATTTTGTGAATCAGACCAAATTTCATTTTGGATGAAGTGGCAGCTAGTGCACGAACCATGTAGCTTGTTGAGCAAGTTGTAGCTGAGGTTTGAACCAAGGTGGAATATGATTTAAACCATCACAGAAGTACCCTATAAGTATAGGAAGTTGTATACAGGAAGTTTTGTAATTCTATAACTAGAGTTGTATTTTTGTTTGACCATATGAGGTGCCACCCTAGGAATTGGGTCAGTGGAACATTCTGTAGTAGCACTGTTTATCAATATTGTCCAATATTGATTATCATTTACTAAATTAATACCAATACAAAGTTTGTAACACATGTTGCAATATCATATCTCTTGCAACCAATGGTGCATATGCAATTTTCAAATGCTTTTGTTGTGGTGTGCCTATAACACATCTACAACATCATAATAAACATGAATATAATATTGATTCACTATTGAATATCCAATTTGCAACTGTGTTGTTGCAACATTACATCACCTACCTTCAACAACACACAAACAATACAAATACAATGTTGGGAAAGTATGATTATAACATAGATACAATAACATAAACAACAAGAATACAACATTGAGTCAATATTGAATATCTAGTTTGTAGCTATGTTGTTGAAACATTGCATCCCCTATGTTCAACAATGCACATGCAATGCAAATACGATGTTGAAAAATATGAGTACAACATAAATACAAAATATAGATGACATGAATACAATATAGAATCAATACAATAATAGAGTTTGTAACCATATTGCAACAACATTGCATCATTTACAATTAAAAATACATATCCAATACAATCACAATACTAATGCAATATCATTACAATATGGACATAATGTGAATACAACATGGCAAACAACATGAATACAATGCAAATATGGTGCTGCGTCAATTATCATTGAAACAATACCAAAATCAAGTCAATACAATCTAAATTGTTTCAATGCCTATTTTACACGAACAAAGCACTAAACCTTGGACATCTTGTAAAAGTATTGTGAAAGCGCTTAAATAGCACTAATACAAGGGGGTCCCCACTTTGTGATGTATGACAACATCAAGCCAATGGAAAGAGACCCTTGGTCTTGCATCATGAATCTCAAACTTAATTAAAACACATCTATTGGATTGGGGTATATTGCTTTTACTTAACCCCTTGTTGTATTTCTTTTTCTTTTTAGACTCAGATTTTGCAAAAGTGGCAAGTTTTTGCTGAAAAACACACTATACACTAAAGTAGTTTTTTTCCATCTGTTTCATTAAAGTTATCGCAAAATAGCAACAAAACATCAATAATCCGCTCAAGGTAGACTGTTCATCAAGAGCAAACCATTGCATTTGGAACCATTGCTATGGGTGGGAACATGTGAAACTGATCATTTGTAAAACACTGGGTGAAATTTCTTGGTGTGTTTGGAGGGCAACTTATATATGTGAATATCTTTCCTGAAACGGAGGAGGGATCTTATGCCTACTTAATGCATTCTGAAGAGAGAGGGATGTAAGATCCTAACCACTCTTATAGGTGTAAGACCCCTCCTACTCTTCAGGAGTAGCGGAAGAAGTCAGAACCTCTGGACACCTCTTACACCTGATGATCTATGAATGTTTAGGTTCACAAGAACATTTGCCTCGTGCCACCTGCTGCTACCTTGTGCGACACGCATGCCTCCCCCCCCCCCCCCCCCCCCCCCCCCTCTACACCTTGCAAAGGCCCTTATTCCAGTAAAGGTGGTGGCCTTGGGCTTTAACCCTACACCTAATTTATCCATTATGCAGGTCACAATGAGACACTGAGCGTACAGTTATGGAGCTCGGGATGCACCGACCAAGTTACCAAGCTGTCCTATTCCACTAGGGAGCTGTGTGTTGAGGGAATGATGCAGATCATGAGAAAATCTTCCCACTGATTGAGGAGTTAAATGACATGGTTGCTGACGAACGAAAGGAAGGAGATGTGGTCACTCCAAGGGGTCAGCTTGATGCGTAACAATGCACGCCACTAAAACGATCAATGGGTGAAGAAGAGTGTCAGAGAAACGGATTGTTTGTGAGGCAGGCAGGAGGAGAGTTTATGACATCGCTTAAGGTACTGGCAGCTGGGTAGCATTAAATTCAGTCGGCGCACTAACTCCACTAAGCACAAAATGTCCTTGGAATTTTCCGCATCACCAACAACATCATGTCTTTTCATCAATTGAATCTAATACACATTTCTCACAAATGTCACACATATAACAAAATTTGAAAACCTAATGACAAATTAAGACATGGACAATTCAAGTAAATAAAAACACAGGTAATAGGGTAACGCCCCAGGTAGTGGCATGTTCTCGACATAAGCACACATTTCGCCCTAATTGGTGACACTTTTGTAAAGGACCGGTTACAATCATGGCCACATGCTCCCTCAAAAGAATTTGGGGAGAAACTTGGCGAATTTTAATGAAGAAAGCGATTTTCGCCAACAAGGGTACCAGTATTGCCTTTTGGCGATTTTTCACCCCAAAAAAGGAAATGACTCATCTCACATATTCTTTCAACTATTGGAAAAGAGCTAACCACTCAAAATCCATTGCATTAATCTTGCACAATGATACATCATCATTGTTTTTCTAGGAACATGAAAAGTGTTTAAGATTTTTTACTTTCATATTTTGAATATCACCAATCTTTGCTAATGACCAATTGAGCAACATCACAAAATTGGAAAAAAAGAAAAACATTGAAAGAGATAGACAAAAATCATACAATGTGATTAATTTAACCCTACATTGAGCAATTTAGACCTAAGGAGGAAATTTGAAGTGAAAAATCTAGATGACATCTATCTATGAAGCAAATGTAGTTTGTTTTGTTTTGTTTCTCATGCTGAGATCTCCCAAACCACAGCACTTCATGGCGCACTCTTGGTATCTTTGGAAAGCTCTCGATGAGTAGGGGTGTGCACTGTATTGGTTTGAGACTGTTTGGAGCTATTGATTATTGAACCATTTTTTCAATGAAAACTAAATAAAATTGAAACTGAAAATTGTATTGCAATTTGGTGTTATTGGAAAGCCCTCAGTGAGTCAGATTTAATAGAGTTTATTTCAAGATTTTCAGAGTTAAGGTGCAGAGTATATTGATATTTGAGTGGATTTTGTTGCTGGAAATTCAAACAATTTGCAAAAATTGGGTCTGGAAGGGAAATTCAGTTGAGCCCTCAAAGTGTTCACATTGCCAAATTTGGAAATTTTCAATTGTGAGAATGTGAAAAATAAAAAATGTGTTCACGTTTGGGCCAACAACACAAAGGTTACTTTGTACTAGTCTAAATCATAGAAGGGAGTATTTTAATCTTTTTAGATAAAGGATCAAACTAATCCCCTTATTCCATCCTAATATGAAATCCAATATTAAGAAATTGAAATTATTATTCTTAGTGATAGGATATCCCAAAGCATATACCTCTCCTTACCCCAATGAAATGTCAGTTGCCAACTCATCTTTTAGGTTATCTATTCCTTTGTTTGAATGATATAAAGTTAAACTTACTTTATTCCCTTTACCATTTCAATGCGAATCCAACTTAAGGACCTAGCATAAGGTCCTTCCTGTTTTCTGGGAAGGAAATTCATGGATATAAGGTGGCCTGCAAATATACTAATTTTTTAATCTGAGGGCCTTATGATGGTGTAAGAGAAGAGGCCTCCTGTAAGTGTAAGGTGTCTCTTGCTCCTATTGGCTTGTGATGTACATATGTTTAGGCTCATCATAAAATTTACCTCGTGTTTTATAATGAGTAAGGTCCACAAGGGGGGAGCATGGACATCCACACAATGTGAGGCAAAACTTGACTATTGCCTTGTTCTAAGGCACTTAGGGTGGGATTGCCCTCATGACAGTGCCTTACCCTAGACTTCAAGCACTCCAAGAGTTTATTCGGTGTATCTGAAAGCACGTCATAGCATAGAAGGCTTGTTCATCAGATATTCAGGTAACTTGCACTGATCATATGCAGACCTTCCGCCATTTAATTACAACATTTTGTGCTTTACACTGGTGATGACCTACTCCCATGGGCTTCCCCTAATTTGAGGGCCTACACCCTTGGGCTATGCCCTTGAGGCTACAACCTCAAATTAGGGGAGGACCTGCGGATCAGGCCTTCCATTTTACTTAGAAACCAAATTCCAAGCTTCCAGTAACAGTGGTGACTGTATTAGCCCCTGTGAGGGAAAATGGCTTGAGTCATGTCTAACCTTCTTGTACAACAAGCTAGTTCTTCAAATAAGTCATGGTTTGCCTCCTGTCACATTGATATCCTGACGAACCTATATACCTGCTACTAGGTATGGATATGTGGACAGTAGGCCCGAAGAGGATACTGATGTATGAGGACAGAGTCAGTCACTTACTACAAACTTAAAAAAGATGTGAAAGTAGACAAAGTTTAGACATCATTGTATATATTTGGGCGGCTTACTTGAATCAAGTATAAAAATCTGGCAACTTTTATTTTTATTTTTTGGATTTTGATGAATGAAATTCAATTCATTTCATTTTCTAGATCCTAATTTTTAACTTCTCTTTTAAGTGAAATTCCACCAGTAGAAGAAGGGAGCATTTTAATGCATCTTTGGTTAGAAATGATGTTGAAATTATTTTTTTCCCTCACAAGATGTGTTTTTCTCCAATTCATGAAATCTAAACCTATGCAAGTATGTGAAGGGATTAGATGTTCACTAAGATTAAATTAGTGCTTTTTATTGTGCTGAATTTTCACCATTTGAAAAAAGTTGGCCCAACAATATCAACAAATGATGTTTTTTATAAAAACAATCACCTAAATTCACCATATTTTGAACAAAACAAAATTCAATCACAAAATTTCTACCTTAGGCTCTAGTAGGTAGCCACAATGTAAAAGGATTTTGAAAAAAATCTCATTTGAAACATGCTGTGTAACAAAAACATAGTCACATCTTGTTATTAATGATTGTCATTATGCTAGCATTGAAAATTTGAGAAAAAAATCATTGGATTAAATAGGGCTACTCATGTTGTTGGAAATTTTTTAAAAATGGAATACTCAACTTGCCCTTAGACTCTAGAGTTGAATCCTCTAGTTTCAATACTACCAAGCTTAAGGAGCAATTTAGGCATACTAAAGAATCCATTCAAATAGATGCAACTCCCGTAAGAATTAATCCCGTGTTCAAAATTGAATTAAGCTAGATACTTCAAATCCCCATGCAACTCATCAAGCCAAGTACCAAATGAATCATAACTATGCCATGTCATCAAACAAGATTTAAATAAATTGTTCATTGCATATTTTTTCAACTGATCAACCAAGCTACTTCTTAAGTTTGATTTTGAGGGTACTAAAGAAAAATAAGAAGTTGAAGATTTGCATTGATTTTCACAAGCTCAATTTAGCAATGAAGAAGGGTCCATATCCTTTCTTTTTATTGAATAAGTTTTGGATGTTGTAGGAAGCCATGAAATATACTATTTTTTTTGGGAATTTCTTGTGCATATTGATGCATCCAATCTTGTTAGCACAAAATATCAATGATAAATATGATCAATTGATCAATTATGCATTGAAACTTCTCAATAATGTTGAATAAAATTATGTAACTGTCAAAAGAAAAGCATTGGTGATGGTCTACATTTTACACAATTTTTTAAACATCATTCATTAAATAACAAATTTGTGTTGTACATGGATCACATAGCACTAATTTACTTGATTCACAAGCCACAACTTTTCAGATGAATTGCTTGATGGTTATTGGTATTTTTGGAGTATAATTATTTTAGTAATTTACAAACCTAGGCAAATTCATTTAGTATTTGATATTTTCTCCCAACTATCGACTTTATTAAAGACTTGGGCATTCCAAACCAAACTATGAATGCAACCTTTTTTATTTTACAACCAATCTAACTACAAAAGGTACATGATTACATACATTGTAGAAAGTGCCTTGCACACTTCACTACAAACCAAAAGCAATTTAAGTTGGTTTTGAAAGCTTAATCCTTTGTCTTAGTGCAAATACAATTTTACTAAAAAGGGTATGATCAAATTATTAAAAAATGATTACAATCAAAAGAGGTACAAGTGATCTACAAGACATGCAAAAGGGATCAAGAAAGTCATACCACAATCAAACTAACCAATAATGACAAAGGACCTAAAGACTTTGGGTCCCTTTGTGGTCATTTTGATTTTTTCATACAAAGGAATCTTTTAATGAAATTTTTTGTAACATGTTACTGAAAATATTCATATTTTCCCCAATACATTACATTTTGTGTCAATATTTGTAGAATACCTTTGAATTTTTTTCTAAGTGTGTGCATTTGCTAAAATTTTGCAATTTGTTTTGAAAAATGATCATAATTTCAAATCATACCAAAATATGTTATTTTTTAGGCTTTAGTTTCTTGTATCATAATGTTTTAAAAATTAATGTAGTGTACATTACACCCCATTTACATGTTGTAAAGGCCTCTTGAATTAAATTTTTTAAACCATTCTAATTTAAATTTTTCTAAAAACTCAAATTCCACAACTTTTAAATTGTGAGTGCTTTTTTTTAGTGTCGATAGTAGGTTATTATTTTTAAAAATCCCATCAATTTATTTTACCGAGGAGAGTTTTTAACTTAATCACTTGAAAAATAAATTGCCTCTAAAGTACTTGTTGTTCAAGTTCAAAAGTTTTTTACTAAAAACAAAACCCACAATTAAATTAAATGAATTTATAATTTTACTTCTTCAAATTTTGTATGAATCATTTAACAAAACTTCATGTGATTAACATGGCATTAAAATGCCTACAAATAAAATATGTAACATTTAGTTAATAGTATTAACAGTCATCCAACATGGTTTTTGGTTCATTTCACTACAATCCCACCCAAGAGGAGGAATTTTTTTGATAGACATCACCTATAAAAAAAAATTGGACACAAAATGTTGGTGACCTTTTTTGTGTGTAAGGATACTCACAACTACTATCAAAGTTGTGATGATTGTTAAATGTCTTGAAATATTTTTACATATAGCATAGCTAAATTGGTAATTATGTTCCTTACGTAACCAATTATGACGTGGGGTTTAATTTTCGTAGGACCCATTAAATTTGTGGGGAGATATATAAGAGACAAATATGTCTTGATAGTTATTGACTAAGCCACAAAGTGGGTAGAAGCAAGCACTTTAATGACCAACGCAAAAACTATTTCAACACAATGCATTTATGAATTCATATTCATTAGATTTTGATGCCCTCTCACCTTGGTAAATGACCAATTAATGAAATGATTGGGAGGAACATTTTGCATATTGTTATATATGCATATTAAACAACATTCAAAGTAACTACTAACCATACACCATTTCATCCACTTACGCATATTGGATATATCACCAAATATATAAACCATCAAGTACCAAAAATAATACTAAACATATTCAAATACTTAATTCTAAAATTATTAAATTGGAAAAATTAGATGAATCTAGAAACATTATAGGTCAAAAACAATGGAACAATATTATTTGGGCCCATAATTTTTACAAAGAAAAAAAGACCTATACATACTTTGGGAAAAAAAAAAACTCTTTAAGGGAAATTTTTAAAACAATGGTTTGGCCCTTATTGAATGCAATATCACCTAGTGTTGAACAATATTAATATGCTATTGACCATAGATAAGTTAATTTGAACCCAATTTCATTCTAATCAACATCACAAAACTTAATTTTTATTAAGTTTTAGATGTAACTCCCAAAGGACTAGCAACTCAAATAGAAAAGGGGCAAAAGACTAACATGGTCAATGAAAATTAAATGACAACACCCCCAAAAAAATTGGACAACAAAGAGGCTTCAATAGATATCTATTGATGGGTTATTGAAAAAAGATTAACTACTGAATTTTCATCAGAATATTTAGCCAACTAATCTATCAAGAATACCAAAGGACCTCCAAATTTGTGCACCAATAGTACCATAGGAATAATTATAATAGTCAACTTTTTTTTATGGAAGTATTTTATGAAAGGTGGTTGTAGGTTCAAATATGAATACTCAATGCACAATGTATTTAGAAAATGATGGAACATCACAAGAAACAATAATCAATAATGAATATGGCATCCAAGAATGTCGTTTGGTATATAACGAACATAACATTTCAAGTACACACAATTATTATTACATCCTTTACCCAAAACCACCCCTTGAAGTGAAGGCGATAAATAGGGAGGAATTTATTTTAACTCATCATATTTTTCATTTGGTTGTTTTTTTTTAGCTATATAATGTTGTGAGCTTTTTAGAAAAGAAGAGATGAATAGTTGGAAAAAAGTTGAGGGAATGAAAAAAATATTTTCAAGATTTGATTGATAGAGGGTTTTTGAGAATGCAAAAGAAAATGAAGGGAGCTTTGAGTGAGCCAAATATGAAACTCCTAAAAAAAAATTGAGAATAAGGGGGAAACAAATCATCATGTTGTTGTGTCACTATGCCAAAACCTAGCATTCATGATTTGGAAATTTGGTGAATGACCTATATTTTAGTCATAAGGGCACATCCTTAGGTGGGTTAACCATTTTTGGTTTTGTTTATTATTACATGACAATAATATATTAAAGTCCATTACTATAGTCATAATTAGGATTACATGTATAATATTGATCATCTTGAGGCTAATAATTAGTTTAGGTAGGTGGGGTATGTAGGTAGGTTAACTAAATGATGTAATTTAAGGCTATATAGCTAATAGTCCTAGTTATAGGCTACTTAATTATAGGCCTAGGCCTTGTTAGCAAATTAGGCTACATTAAACTAAATAAGTATGTAGATAGGTAGTTTAAGCTACCTACCTTGCCTACCTAACCTACTTGCCTATTTTACCAACCCACATGCCTATATACTTACCTAACATATTTATCTATCCAACCTACCAACCTACCTACCTATCTAGGTACTAAGTAGTAATTAAGTAGGCTAAGTCCGCTTGAGCATGGTAAAGTGGACCAAAAAGTACATTTGTCCAAATTCAAATTTAAATATGGCAAATTTTGAACATAAACATAAGAAAGAAGGTTGAATTTTTTTATAAAGTCTCATTATGGAAACCTCCATGCTTCCATTGAGTTTCGGTGAGTTGAATATAAAATTTGAAAAACTTTAGTATAATAAAAATAGGTAACAAGTAGGAATGAAACTAATAGGTTAGTATTGTGTTCATTCCTACTTTTACATTAGACGTTAAATATATTTTGGTTTTACCATGAAAATTTTCAAAATCCACTAGTATATTTAGCATGCCATTGACTTTAAATAAAATAAATCCAATATTTGATCTACTTGTGCTTGAATGTTAATCTATTTTGCAAGTTGTGACATCTACTTGAATTTTGATGAATATATATAAACCTACTTGAAGCATGTGGTTTATAATATAGTTGTAACAAAGTAAAAAAACTTCATATAATTAAACATTGTAGTAAATAATATTTTAAAATTCAATATACTAAAGCCTACTTGATGGCCACTTTCCATTTATGTTGTAAGGTAATTCTCTGGTCTACTTTACCATGTTTTTGCCCAAAGTAGTATGGGGAAGTATGTAGGTTACTTTTGAATGGGACAAATGATGTGGGATAGTGTTGTATTGTTTATCTTGAACATTCAAATTTACCCCATATCTTTTGTTCACAACTTCAATTTTGTAAACTATATAGCTAGGTGAAAAAATGGATTGCACATAATTTTCATTAGAAAAATTCAACATGCAAGTGCCACTTGAGATGAACCAATCAAAAACTATAATTGTCCCCAACAAAATAAATAATATTTTACCTACCTACTTAGGCTAGTTTTGTTAGTTTGAGCACAAGCCACATATCATGTTTATAATCATATGTCCAATTGTATTTTTAAGCATATGTCAAATTTGATCACAAATATTATTGATGTCACATGGACTAGTAGTTATATGATTATGACCATGTTTGTGACTAGATGGCAGAGTTGATGAATTTGTATTGACTACATAGTCATGTAGTCATGAATGACACATATGATTACAAATGCAATCATGGATGTAGTCATGAAACCAAAGTACTAGTATAATGTGTATAGAAATGGAAAGTTGGAAAAGTTGAGGGGATATTGCAAATACCAAATGGCACATCAAGTTTTGTTGTGGGTGTGCCATAGTTGAAAATGGGAAGAATTCAACCAACATTGGTTATTCTAATTCAAATTTTGAACCCCTTATTGTACCAAAATATTGATGTAACCAATACATTTCGAAAACACACAAAGGAAAACAAATAAATTGGTCTTCAATTCTTCTACATAATCTTGGAGAAAAAATCTAAAGAAAATGCATAATGGGTAGTACAAAAGTACTAAGTTTGGACATACTCAAGTGGTGGAAATGACACTTTAGCACTAGTTTCCAATAACTAAAGACCTACTATCGAGACTAGTTAGTAACCACTATTGATTTGAAAGGGGAGGCTTTTAAAAAAACTACCAACCCAAACATATGTTTGATAACATGAGGTCATTCAAGAGGAAGAAACTTTCAAGCATGAAGAAGTTGAGGAACACTACAACAAAATGTGTCCATGTATGCCAAGTGATTTCATTAGATTTTGAATGAATTCATTGGTCCATTGAACAAGATGATTTTCATTCATCCATCAACAAACTTAATGTTTGCATGATTTTTCATACACCATTGAGAAACAAAGTTTATTGATGTATTTTGCAACTAGGTGTCTATTTATGGGTTTTTAAATGATTTTATGGAAATTGATTTTAGTAGTTTTAAATAAATAAATTATAATGTGTATAATGCAAATGTGCAAACCTTGCACACAAATCATCATTGTCCAAATTATGATAGATAGTGCACACGCTACACCAAAATGTGTTTTAGTTCATTCTAGGTTTCACTAGATTTTGAGTGAATTTGAACATTTTTTACGTGCTGAAACTAATCAACCCCCTAGTGAACAAAGACTAGTTGCAATGGACAATGAATTGGTTTACTGCTATGTAGTGAAGCAAGGTTATTTTGAAGTGAAATACAAATTTATCAAACTATTCACTTGCTAGTTAATTAACTAAATAGAATGGAAATCAATTAAATTTAAATTATTTAGTATATAATATTATTGATAATTTTTTTGAAATAGCATATGAAGTATTAACACGTGTCATTACCTAAGTTAGGTTTAAAACCTAACCTAGGTACATAGGCCACATAATCAACCTAGGCACCTATTCTAAAAAACTAAATAGAAAAATATTCAATCAACTTACCATTGTTGACCACACACATTCCATTTGTGAGGTTTGATCTCTTGACCTTTAAAATGGAATCAAACACTCTTATTGTCAAGCCACTTCATTTGTTGTGATAATATATTACATTGCATTTTATTATCAAATATTTTATTTCAAACATTACAAAAACATAAACTTTGAAAATTCATATCTATTGAGATTTTGTCCAAACGAAATAATTCGAGTTTACTTTTTTTTTGAATCAATAATGTACACAATTACATTTATTTCCTTTAAAAAACGTAAAATCATTTGAACAAATATATATATATAATAACATTTCAATGACCATTGTTTTGAAAAAGAAAATGTTTTATAAATGGATTTTTTGGGGTAATATAATAATACTACCTATGTTAAGTTAATTTCAACTATTATAAAATTATTTTTCATTAATCCAAATTATTTCACCTTACATTATTTACAACTATTTATGGTTATTATTGATTTTTTTGGTATTTTTTGTTATTTCACCTTAGGTTACTTTTGGTTATTTTAAATTATTTCATCTCAAAATATTTTTTATTATGTGAAGATATTGTTGGTTACTTTTGGTTATTTTAAGCTATTTCATTTTAGGATATTTTTTATTATGTGAAGATATTGTTGGTTACTTTTGGTTATTGAAAGTTATTTCACCTTATGTTATTATTGACAATTCTAGGTTATTCTAGGTTATTTCACTTTAAATTACTTTTATCTATTATAGATTATTTCACCTTAGATTATTTTTGGCAATTTAAAAATTTAAAGCAAATTTTAGACAATTATAATATATAGTTATTGGTGTCTATTATTGTTATTTTATTAGGGCTATTGGTGGCTATTGTATTATTAGTTATTGGTGGTTATTATATTAGTGGATATTGGTGGTTATTAATGGCTATTAAATATTTTATTAATAGTTATTGGTGGATAATCTATTAGTGAATCTTGTGATTATTAATGGTTATAATATTAGTGGTTATTGGTGGTTATTAATGGTTATTATATTAATGGCTATTGGTGATTATTGATATGTTTTTTATTGTAGATTATTCTAAATTATTTTTCATAAGTTATTATTAATTATTTTAGGTTATTTTATTTTAGGTCATTATATTTATTTTAGATCATTTTAAGGTGTTACAATTAAAATAATTTATAATAACATAAAATATAATGATTTTGAATATCCTTAAATATAACTTAAAATAACATATATTAACTTAAAATAAAATAACCTTAGGTATAACCTAAAGTTAGTTCAATAATTTAATTCAAAATAATTTAAAAGCCTACAATAAAATAACTATGATACCTTAAGGTAGAAAAATGTATAATAATGTAAGATGTAATAATTTAGTATCGCCTATGATAACTTATAATAACATAAGGTATAAGTTAAAAGAACTAAAGTAGCCTAAAATAATATAGGGTATATCATAAAATAACATATATAAGATATTTTAAATAGCATAAAAATAAATATATTTAGTACATTAAATGATAATAATGAATTATGTCAACTAGTAGTGAAACACGATGTTTACATAGTGATATTATAATGAAATAACTTTAACCAAGGTGAAATCACTAAAATTCAATGAATTTATTTCATTTTTAAGGTCCAATAGTGATTTAGGTTAGTAAATTGCACCCCACTTTTGTAGTAGTGACATTTGCATTCCATCAATATTTATAAACATGAAATGAATTTGAAATTATACA
Source organism: Sphagnum tenellum (assembly GCA_963921925.1). Taxonomy (NCBI): domain Eukaryota; kingdom Viridiplantae; phylum Streptophyta; class Sphagnopsida; order Sphagnales; family Sphagnaceae; genus Sphagnum; species Sphagnum tenellum. The sequence continues at coordinate 6,659,509 of OY998145.1, forward strand.
CATTGAAATTCAAAGTTGGAAAATGCATTATAAGAACATTTACTTTTTTAAAATTCAAAATACAATATGACTATAATTCAAAATATATTGCCCAAACTATTTATAACAAAAAAATTCCTCTAGACTTATACAGACTTAGGTCATCACAAAAATGATGAACCACAACAATCAAATATCGTCATCTAAAACATTATGTTTTTATAAAATATTGTTTTATTTTATTTTTGTTGAAATGGAGTTTGAACCATAATTTTTTCATTCCACCTTGTTTGTTTGGAATCTACCATATTATGATATTCAATGTCACATGTGGAATGAAGTCAATAACACATACATAACATTATAATGCAAAAGATATATAAATGTCCACCTTTTCAACTTAAATAAAACTAATTTATTATTGTAATATCATTAATAAAACTTATTTATCATTAAAATGCAACATACATAACGTTATAATACAAAAGATATTTGAATGTCCATCCTTTCAACTTAAATAAAATTAGTTTACAATAGTTATTTATCAATAAAATGCAGCATACATAACATTGATACAAACTAAACTATAATCAACTACGCTTGCAAACAATAGTGATTTTCAAAATAAAAAGCATCATATTTGGAATATTGAGGTTAGAATTCACCATACCTTTGTTGTTTTGGAATTTGTCTTCTTGCATGTATTAGTTTGGATTATTACATTACAAACAATAATACATTCAATGGCATAGTTATTAACAACCTAACCAAATTATACAACATCATATGTGCTTGTTCAAACAAGACTATTATTCAAACAAAACCACCATTTTATTTTCTTAAAAACCTTCAACCTCTAAGAACAAAGGCAAGCACAAAAAATTTCAGCCTTTAAGAACAAGAACAAGAAATTTCCACCTCCAAAAACCTTCAACCTACAAGTTTTCTAAATAAACAAACAAACATTTAACAACCTTTTAGCTTTATTTCTAAACTAGGAATTTTTTAAAACTCTAACACACGGTATGGTAATTTCATCATTAAAAGCTAAAAACTGAACTAAATGTTTAGAAAAAAATATGTGCTCCTTTCTAAATTCATCTTGAATTTATTGACAATAAGCATAGGTGTATGAGGGTCGTTGATGGAATGGGGGAGATCTACCAATTTACTACCATATATCACTTCCTTTAGGGTTTCCCACCCAAAATTCATATTTTCAAACTCTAAAATTGAAGTTGAAATCTAGTTGCATATTAGTTTTCCACATGTTGGTTGGCTAATTGGGTTACTTTGACTTACATGTTTAATAAATGCTAATTGTTAGAAGGAAAAAAATTGTCCTTTGTAGTTCATCTTGAATTTCTTTATAATAGGCATAGGCCCATGATCGGCTTGAAGCAATCAACCTTTGTCAATGAAACAATTAAACATTTAAAATATGAAACATCAAGGTATATAAATAGATCCACATGTCCACCCTAATTGAATTTGTAGTGAAGTAAATATACACATTGTTTTAAAATTCACTTCCAAAGCAAGCTTTCACATTCAATGGATTTTATGGTCTAACATGTCTATTGGGCAACATCATGTTGTGCATTGCAATGTAATGGAATACTAACAATAAAATAATCAAGACAATAGTTGCAAAATAATGGAAAATTAATACATATATAGTGGCACAACTAGTTGTATCAATGGGAATCATAGTTGGCAATTAATTACAAACAAGTTGAAAATATTATATTTAATATATGGGCAGTGAAATGCATACCCATGATCATATGTGTCAATGTCATATATTAATTGCAAAATAGTTGTTGATTGGGTGTTACATTTACCCTAATCACAATGTAATTGTTTAATTATACTAAAATGCAACTTGTCAACAAAATCAAACATGGTTGACTACAATCATATTTACTATGTGTACATTTTAGTATATAGATGTCCATCTTGCAATTAATATATAACTACAACTCCCTAATTTTCTAATGTGACATTCTAATTATTAATTCCTCTTATTGGGATAGTTGTAGCAAAATTGTGTATTAATTATTTTGGGGCTTTAGTTATATGGTATTTTAGTTGATGTGAACATGATTTTTCACAATGAAAGTTGGTCAAAATCTTTGGGCTACATTTGACTAAATCCAATTGTTTAAAATAATCAAGAATTGTATTACTAACAAGGGGATGGGTGATGAATTTCTCAAATGTTTCTTGTTGTAAATCATAATCCAAACCTTTCATATGTTCTATGGGGAACAATGCCAATTTCCTTGAAATTCTTGTTATTATCTTTTGAAGTTGTCTTTCATACTATTGCACATTTTTAAGGGATGCCTTCAACATTCCTTGAAGAGTGGCAACCTCTTCTACTTAAGCGTTCATAATAGTTGTTGATTTTTTAACACTACACCTCCTTACATGTTTCAAGTATCATCCTTTCTTTTTTGTGCATACCAAGCTTCAAACTTAAACTTAGCTTGTTCAATTTGTTCAAATTCAACTTCAGTTCCTTGTCTTGTTAAACAAAGGTGCCATGACAACACTAAGTTAAAATTTACAATGTTAAGGTTCAACTAAGGTTCAATATATGGAAATGGAATGGTATGGGGTTTAGGGTGCCATGACAATAATTTCTTCGGGACTTTATAAAAAAATTATTTCAAATGAAAAGCTCGTAAACAAAAACTTGCTTCAAAAGATGTATTTAGCCAATTATCCCAATTTTCTCATTTATATAATATCTTAGTCAAGACTATGAAATGTGATTGTGGAAGAATAAAATATTGACCCAAATCTCATAACCAAGCACAAAATGCAATTCCATTTATATCATTATAAATATGGCAAGTCTAGTGGATGCAGATGGCATTGTTCGTATCAAGTTCACCATGACCAAATCTTGTCTTTGTAGATTGACCATTCTAGCTATTGATCAAGGAAATTCAGCCCCATCCTAGCCACATTAAAATCCCGACAAGAAAACAATATGAAGTCTAAACAACAACCATGAAAGCCGCAAACCACATGTCAAAGAGAAATCAACTATGTAATCCACATTCAACATTTTGGAATTATTGATCAAGATAACTACAACACTACTTGACATAAGATATTGGTTATTGCAAAATGCAAAAAAAAATCAAAACAACTATCTAAGTTGGCCTAATCAAGGTTCATAATGAAAATATTGGTTGTTCCACTCTTTTGAATGTTGGGATTGCAACAATATAACATAATGAAAGAGATATAGGTTTTCCATTGATAGGATTGAAATCAAGGACCCATTTTGTCATTACTTTTAAAACATGGCATTTACCTTTTCAATGCCATTGTCAATTGATCTTCGACATCTTCTTGTAGGTTTTTTTTAAAGATAAGATTGAAACCAAGGAGCCATTTGTCATTGAAATCAACAAAACATGACATTAATGTTTCCAATGGAACTATTTATTGATTCTTGTCATCTCCTTTAGGCTAATTTAATATGATAATATCCACATAATGGGGTTTTTCAAAGGATGCAAAAGAATGTCAAAAGCCATTTTTTTTCTCAAAGGTTTTTAATGAAGACATTAGTTGTTGCATAATGCAAAAAAAATCGCAAAACAATTATCTATTAACCATGTTTTCAATATGACATAGTTATCCATAATATAAACAAAGATTGTTTGCACATTGGCATTGTTTCTTTTTTTTAATGAGTGGCTTGAATTGTGATGTATCAATTTGCATGGGATCATCCTTTTGTAAAACTATTTGTGGAAGAATTGGTGATAGAAGCCCAAAGTTTTCTTAATGTGGGTGTTGGTTCCCATCGTTTCTTTTGACAACACTTAAAGTTTATCAATTGCGCCATAAAACAACTTGGGTGATGGCTTGACTTAAAGTCATGGGATATGGCATGGTAAGTAGTAGGTCTTTCACATCGTTACATTGATGTTCAACATCACTTGGTCTTAAAAGGAGTTGAAAATAGAGAAATCATGTTTGAATATTCCAATAGAAGATATGGTGGTGAACGTGTTTATTAATGCAAAAATAACATTAGAAGTTGGGGTGTAGATAAGCTTAAATGAGCCAAAATTGATATCAAAATGTTAATTTTTTTACAATTCTTATTACATTTGTCTATATGGTGCCACTTTAATGGCATGTGAATCATGGAAAGTTGCGCTTATTGAAGAATATGGATATTTAAAAATCTAAACTGAATTTTAAAAATTCCAATATCAAAATTTGGTTTGAATAAAGGATGTTTAACAACTTCATTCAATAACATTACTTTCATAAAGGACCCCTTAATTTTCATAATGCAATCTATTACAAACTTAAATTTTTTTATAGTAATAAGACACTATTAGACACATCTAAAAAACATTCAAATTTCATTTATTAATATTTTTTAATCGAAAATTAAGGTTTTAAAAAAGTTCATGAGTCCATTTTGGCATGTAAATGTGATGCGATGTATATGTTGTTTAAAGAAAACTTGTAGCTTATAACATAAAAAATTGAACTTGAAAGTGTTAACATGTTTTGGCATTTTCATAACTTCAAGACAAAACACAAAATCTAGCAAAATCTATGCACTTTCAAAAATTCATATTTTTCCAAATTTGATTGTAAAAATTAAATAAATAAATAATTAAAAAAAAAACATGTTGGGGCAACTATAAATGCAATATATAAAAATTTTCCAAACATTTCATTTGAAAATTCCTCTTGAAGAAAACATGTTTTTTGGCTCAAAAGGACCCCAAATAAACACATTGGCTTGTTATATATCATTTGGACCATTTGATAATTAGTTCACAAATAGGCACAAACATAATCAAACAACATTCAAATGTTACAAAACCTTACTTGACATGTGCACTTCATACTTTATCTCGTGACTAGGGGTGAAAATCCTTTAAGGTGTACCACATAAGATGAAAATGGCTTAGTCCTTGCTATTGCCTCATGAGCCTTCCTCCATCCTTTGATAACTTAGTCACAAGCTTGGAGTCCATGTCCACAAAAGATGTAGACCTTCAATTCATTGTAGTAAGGTTGCTTCACGAATTATCCAAAAGAAAAGAATGTGAGAGTTCCAAAACTACCGCATTAGTAAACAAAACTCACAAGTGAGAAGCTTTGTTTCTATTGTAAGAAACCTGAACATTTCGTGACAAATTGTTTGAAGAAGAAAAGTGATGAAAAAGAAAAAGTCAATCAAGCTTGTGAAGACCATGAGCAAATGTTTATTGCCACATTGAGTGCCAATGATCATACCACGTATGATTGGATTGTCGATTCCGGTGCAACGCAACACATGACATTCCAATAAGAATGGTTTACCACGTATGAATGCATTTCCCCAAGGAGGGTGTTCATGGGCGATGACACTGTTTTGGAGGCCATTGGCAAGGGGAACATCAAAACCACAATGCAAACGGGAGGAAAAATGTCACACACAACCATCACCCAAGTTCTTCATGTTCAAAAAATGAAGAATAGTCTCATTTCCATGAGTAAACTCATTTATGAAGGTTTCAAAGTAGAGTTCGACAAAGATGGTTGTAAGATTAACGATGCTCAAGGAGTTGTTGAGGTAGAAGCATGAAGGGACAAGAACTTGTACTTTCTTAATGTGAAGCTGCGGAAGGACACGGCGCACATTGCAAATTTTTTGGATGAAGGTGCAATGCTTTAGCATGAAAGACTTGGCCATTTCAACAGGCAAGGCTTAAGGATTTGGATGTCATGGTGAATGGCATGAATTCGAAAGAAGTGCCATTGCACCATGTGTGTGAAGCTTGCATTGAAGGCAAACATCAAAGGACATCTTTTCCTAAAGGTGAAGCAAGTAGGGCTTCTAAGCTTTTGAACTTGTGCATAGCAATGTGTGTGGACCAATGAAGACCACAATCTCATGGTGAAGCACGATATTTTGTCACCTTCATCGACGATTTTTCATAAAAAACTCATGTTTACCTTTTGAAAGTGAAAAGAGAGGTGTTTGACAAAGTCAAGGAATAGAAGGCCTTGGCGGAGAATTAAACCGGCATGAAGATCAAATCCTTGAGATAAGACAACAGAGGAGAATTTGTGTCCAAAAGTTTGACAACTTTTTACATGAATGTGGAATCCAACGACAAACAAGTGCACCTTACACACCAAAACAAAATGGAGTTGTGGAACAAGCCAATAGGACCATCATGGAGTATGCTAGAAATATGATTCGTGCACAAGGTCTGGACTTGGAATTTTGGGCCGAAGAGGTGAACACGGCCGTTTACATCAAGAATTGATGCCCAACTAAAGCTCTTGAGTGAAAGACCCTGCAAGAGGCTGTTAGAAATACTATTCGTTTCTAACTCCCAATGTTGATGAATGTGTTAAACATTCCTCAAAAGCATGAGTATACACATCCTTGTAGTTGTTAGGTTAGGGTTTAGAAGTGGAAACTACTTAGGGTTTGGTGGCGGCTAGGGTTTGGCGACGGCCAGGGTTAGGGTTTGGTGGCGGCTAGGGTTAGGGTTAAGTGGCGGCTACTTTAGGGTTAATAGATAGTATATAATGGAGTGGTTTTGAGTTGTCTTTCATTCTCTCCTTTCATGGTTTTTTGAGTGCACATAGAACCTTCAAGCTTTGTTAGTTGTTGCAAGCCATAGTTTTATGATTGTAGCATTTGAAGCATACAACCTTTGTAATCTTCTTGTTGGGGAATACAATTGTTCCATTTTCATGAACCTTGAGTGTTTCATTTCTTGCTTGTTTTCAAGTTGTTTCCAATAGGTTATGGGCCCACACCAAGCAAGAGAAAGGACATTGTGTTAGAACAAGAAGTAGTGAAAGGTTGGAGGTTGTATTGCATAGGAAAAATGAGAGAATCTTTTTGAGACAAGGTTCTTAGTTTTCAAAGTGAATGGGAGTTCATTTCCAAGTGGTGGCATACAAGGAGCTTGCAACTTTTTGCAAGTGCGTGGGAGGTGTGGAAGAGACTTCTTCAAAGTGTTGTAAGTTTTTAAGTGTGGAAGAGTGTTCTTCAAGTCTTTAAGTTTCAAGTTTCAAGTTCAATCGTGTGAAAGAGAGTTCTTCAAGTATTTTGAGCTTTCCAACATTGAAGTTTGAGGTGTAAGAGAAGTTTTTGAAGTTTCTTGTAAAGGTTTTAAGGAAACTTGTTTCTTTTAAGTTTTTGAAAGTGTTTGCTTGTACAATATAGAAAGGGAGAATCCTTTTGAAGGAAGGCTTTTAGTTTGCGAGGTTGCAAAGATAATAGTCTTTACAAGTGAGTGGCAGGTGTGGTAGAGATTTCTTCAAGGTGTTGTAAATTTTTCAAGTGTGAAAAACTTGTTTTTGAAAGTATCAAAGTTTTCAAATGAAAGTGTTTGTAAAATAGTTTTTTTAGTTGTTAAAAAACTTTAACTTTCAAGTTTGAGAGCGTTTGTTGTAGCATTTGTGTTCAAAATGTCTTCTTTTCAAATGAAGTCCTTAAAAGTCATGGAAAAGATTGATGGCGGCAACTTTCACCTTTGGAAGTTCAAAATGCACATGATGCTTTCCAAACATGGGCTTTGGAAATTTGTTGATGGGAGTGCCACTTTGCCGAGTGAAGAAGTTGCAAGAGCCAATTACAACGAAAAAGAGACCAAGGCTTTTGCATTGTTTTGTGAACATCTCACGGATGCCCAACTTGCACACATTCAATATTGTGACAATGTGAGAAGTGCGTGGGAGGCTCTTTGTGGTGTGCATGAAGCTAAGACCATTGGCAACAAGTTGTTCCTTCGAAGGAGATTCTTCACCATCAAAATGCAAGAAGGAGAGGACATGCTTGTGCACATCAACACGGTGAAAGCTCTTCCGGACCAACTACGTTCCATCGAGGTGAACATTACGGATGAAGATGTTTACATGGTACTCCTCATGAGCCTTCCTCCATCCTTTGATAACTTAGTCACAAGCTTGGAGTCCATGTCCACCAAAGATGTAGACCTTCAATTCATTGTAACAAGGTTGCTTCACGAAGTGTCCAAAAGAAAAGAATGTGAGAGTTCCGAAACTACCGCATTAGTGAACAAAACTCACAAGCCAAATGAGAAGCTTTGCTTTTATTGTAAGAAACCCGGACATTTTGTGAGAAATTGTTTGAAGAAGAAAAATGATGAAAAAGAAAAAGTTAATCAAGCTTGTGAAGATCACGAACAAATGTTTGTTGCCACATTGAGTGCCAATGATCATACCACATATGATTGGATTGTCCATTCGCGTGCAACGCAACACATGACATTCGAACAAGAATGGTTTACCACGTACGAGCGCATTTCCCCAAGGAGGGTGTTCATGGGGGATGACACCGTTTTGGAGGCAATTGGCAAGGGGAGCATCAAAGCCACATTGCAAGTTGGAGGCCAATTGACACACACAACCATCACCCAAGTTCTTCATGTTCCAAAAATGAAGAATAATCTCATTTTGGTGAGCAAACTCATTTCGGAAGGTTTCAAAGTGGAGTTTGACAAGGATGGTTGTAAGGTCAACGATGCTCGAGGAGTTGTTGTGGCGCAAGCACGAAGGGACAAGAACTTCTACCTTCTTAATGTGAAGGTGTGTAAGGACATGGCACACATCGCAAATTCTTTGGAGGAAAGTGCGATGCTTTGGCATGAAAGACTTGGCCATCTCAACATGGCAAGCCTTAAGGAGTTAGATGCCATGGTGGATGGCATGAATTTGAAAGAAGTGCCCTTGCATCACATTTGTGAAGGATGCGTCAAAGGCAAACATCAAAGAACATCATTTCCCAAGGACAGCGCAACAAGGGCTTCACACCTTTTGGAGATTGTGCACACGGATGTGTGTGGGCCAATGAAGACTACATCGCATGGTGGAGCAAGATACTTTCTCACTTTCATTGATGATTTCTCAAGGAAGACTCATGTCTAGGATATTACGAAGGCATGGAAGGTGATGAATCTACAACAAATTCTTCTTCGGAAGAAGAATTTGCTTCATCACCAGATGAGGGTTTGAATGAACCACAACAACATGGACCAAGAGAAAGGCCCCAAAGACAACGTAAGGAATGGCCTCGTGATTGGTGGGTGGCCACCAAAGAGGTGGAACGAGCCACCATAGCATTTTCGGAAGAACCCCAAACTGTGGAAGAGGCGTTGAATGGCGAAGTTGCAAAGAAGTGGGAGATTGCCATGCAAGAAGAATACGACTCTCTTCTTGTCAACAACACTTGGTCCTTGGTGCCACTCCCCAAGGGTAGAAAACCCATTTCTTGCAAATGGGTGTTCAAAATCAAACATGGGGTCCATGGTGAAGTCCAACGCTACAAGGCAAGACTTGTGGCAAGAGGTTTCACCCAAACATTTGGAGTTGATTACAATGAAACTTTTGCACCCGTTGCAAAGTTTGTGTCAATTCGTTGTATCCTTGCACTTGCGGCCATTGAAGACATGGAGATTCATCAAATGGACGTCAAAACCGCATTTCTCAATGGTGACCTTGAAGAGGAGATCTACATGGAGCAACCCGAAGGATTCACACATGAAGGGGAACATCTTGTATGTAAGCTTCACAAATCATTGTATGGCTTGAAACAATCTCCAAGGGCTTGGAACCAAAAGCTAGACGCTTTTTTGAAAAGCATAGAATTTACGAGAAGTGATGCGGACTTTAGTGTGTATGTTGCGCAAGTGGAGGATGTGAAATTTTTCATCGTCGTCTACGTCGATGATCTCATCTTGGTGTGCAATAATAAGGACAAGCTTTTGCAAGTGAAGGAAGAACTTTCGAGAAAGTTCGAAATGAAAGATCTTGGCGATTTGCATTTTTTCCTTGGCATGGAAGTGGAAAGGGATCGTGCACAACGTCTTCTTTACATCAACCAAATTAGGTACCTCAAGGAGATTCTCAAACGCTTTCGCATGGAGGATTGCAAACCCATTGGAGTGCCACTTGATCCCAAGACGAAGTTGAAGAAGAATGTGAACAAGGATGATGAAATGGTGAAGGTTCCACCTCCCCATTTGCGCCTTGTTTGATTTTGAACACCCATTTGCATGAAACGGGTTTCCTACCCGTGGGAAGTGGTACCAAAGTCCATGTGTTGTTTGTCATGAAGGAATCATATTCTTCTCGCATTGCACACTCCCACTCCTTGGAATTTTCACATGTCAATGCTTCTTCAACATTTTGGGGCTCTTCCAAAAATGCAATGGTGGCGCCCTCCACCTCCTTGGTAGCAATCCACCAATCCCGAGGCCATTCCCTTCGTTGCCTTTGAGGTCTTTCCCTCGCAACATCTTGTGAAGGTTCACAAGATGGGTCATCATTGGAAACAACAAATTCTTCTTCCGATGAAAAACTTGATGTAAATTCACTTTGCACACCTTCCAATCTTGTTTCACTCAAAGGTGTATCTTGACTAAAAGTCAATGGTTCTTCTCCCTCAACTTCTTCATGCACAACTACATTTTCTTCTTTCTCAAGATGAGGTACACAACCTATTTCCTTTGACCCTTCAATAAACACAACATCTCTACTTTTGATGATTCTCTTGGTTTTCACACACATCAAGCGATACGCTTTGGTGCCTTCGTAATATCCTAAAAACACACAAGGCATGGACTTGGACTCTAATTTGGTCCTCTTCTCATCGCGGACATGTGCAAAGGCTTTACAACCAAAAACTCTCAAATGGGACACATCGGGTTTCCTAGCACTCCAGGCTTCTTGAGGGGTCTTGGAATTAAGAGCCTTAATTGGACATCGAATCTTGATGTACATCGCCGTGTTCACCGCTTCGCCCCAAAATGCAAGTTCCAACCCTTGTGCAAGAATATGCTTCTTGCACATTCCATGATGGTTCTATTGGCACGGTCTGCAACACCGTTTTGTTATGGGGAATAGGGCGCACTTGTTTGTTGTTGAATTCCACATTCCACAAGAAATGCGTCAAATTTCTTAGACACAAATTCTCCTCCGTTGTCGAAACGTAGCACTTTGATTTTGTGACCAATTTCGTTCTCCACCAACGCCTTGTATTGTTTGAACTTCTCAAACGCTTCTCCTTTGGCCTTCAAAAGATAGACATGAGTTTTCCTTGTGAAATCGTCAATGAAAGTGAGAAAGTATCTTGCTCCACCATGCGATGTAGTCTTCATTGGCCCGCACACATTCGTGTGCACAATCTCCAAAAGTTGTGAAGCCCTCGTTGCTTCGTCCTTGGGAAATGATGTTCTTTGATGTTTGCCTTTGACGCATCCTTCACAAATGTGATGCAAGGGCACTTCTTTCAAATTCATGCCATCCACCATGGCATCTAACTCCTTAAGGCTTGCCATGTTGAGATGGCCAAGTCTTTCATGCCAAAGCATCGCACTTTCCTCCAAAGAATTTGCAATGTGTGCCATGTCCTTACGCACCTTCACATTAAGAAGGTAGAAGTTCTCGTCCCTTCGTGCTTGCGCCACAACAACTCCTCGAGCATCGTTGACCTTACAACCATCCTTGTCAAACTCCACTTTGAAACCTTCCGAAATGAGTTTGCTCATCGGAATGAGATTATTCATCATTTTGGGAACATGAAGAACTTGGGTGATGGTTGTGTGTGTCAATTGGCCTCCCACTTGCAATGTGGCTTTGATGCTCCCCTTGCTAATGGCCTCCAGAACAGTGTCATCCCCCATGAACACCCTCCTTGGGGAAATGCGCTTGTACGTGGTAAACCATTCTTGTTCGAATGTCACGTGTTGCGTTGCACGCGAATGGACAATCCAATCATACGTGGTATGATCATTGGCACTCAATGTGGCAACAAACATTTGTTCCTGATCTTCACAAGCTTGAATAGCTTTTTCTTTTTCATCATTTTTCTTCCTCAAACAATTTCTCACAAAATGTCTCGGTTTCTTAGAATAAAAGCAAAGCTTCTCATTTGGCTTGTGAGTTTTGTTCACTAATGCGGTAGTCTCGGAACTCTCACATTCTTTTCTTTTGGACACTTCGTGAAGCAACCTTGCTACAATGAATTGAAGGTCTACATCTTTGGTGGACATGGACTCCAAACTTGTGACTAAGTTATCAAAGGATGGAGGAAGGCTCATGAGGAGTACCATGTAAACATCTTCATCCGTAAGGTTCACCTCAATGGAACGTAGTTGGTTCACAAGGGCTTTCACCGTGTTGATGTGCACAGGCACGTCGTCTCCTTCTTGCATTTTGATGGTGAAAAATCTCCTTCAAAGGAACAACTTGTTGCCAATGGTCTTAGCTTCATGCACACCACAAAGAGCCTCCCACGCACTTCTCACATTGTCACAATATTGAATGTGTGTAAGTTGGGCATCCGTGAGATGTTCACAAAGCAATGCAAAAGCCTTGGTCTCCTTTTCGTTGTAATCAGCCCTTGCAACTTCTTCACTTGGCAAAGTGGCACTCCCATCAACAAATTTCCAAAGCCCATGTTTGGAAAGCATCATGCGCATTTTGAACTTCCAAAGGTGAAAGTTGCCGCCATCAAACTTTTCCATGACTTTCAAGGACTCCATTTGAAAAGAAGACATTTTGAACACAAATGCTACAACAAACGCTCTCAAACTTGAAAGTTGAAGTTTCTAACAACTAAAAAACTATCTTACAAACACTTTCACTTGAAAACTTTGATACTTTCAAAAACAAGTTTTTCACACTTGAAAAACTTACAACACCTTGAAGAAATCTCTTCCACACCTCCCATTCACTTGTAAAGACTATTCTCTTTGCAACCTCGCAAACTAAAAGCCTTCCCTAAAAGGATTCTCCCTTTCTATCTTGTACAAGCAAACACTTTCAAAACTTAAAAGAAACAAGTTTCTTTAAAACCTTTACAAGAAACTTCAAAAACTTCTCTTACACCTCAAACTTCAATGTTGGAAAGCTCAAAATACTTGAAGAACTCTCTTTCACACTTTTGAACTTGAAACTTGAAACTTAAAGACTTGAAGAACACTCTTCCACACTTAAAAACTTACAACACTTTGAAGAAGTCTCTTCCATACCTCCCACTCACTTGCAAAAAGTTACAAGCTCCTTGTATGCCACCACTTGGAAATGAACTCCCATTCACTTTGAAAACTAAGAACCTTGTTTCAAAAAAATCTCTCCTTTTTCCTATGCAATACAACCTCCAACCTTTCACTACTTCTTGTTCTAACACAATGTCCTTTCTCTTGCTTGGTGTGGGCCCATAACCTTTTGGAAACAACTTGAAAACAAGCAAGAAATGAAACACTCAAGGTTCATGAAAATGGAACAATTGTATTCCCCAACAAGAAGATTACTTTGTTGTATGCTTCAAATGCGACGATCATAAAACTATGGCTTGCAACAACTAACAAAGCTTGAAGATCCTATGTGCACTCAAAAAACCATGAAAGGAAAGAATGAAAGACCACTCAAAATCACTCCATTATATACTATCTCTTAACTCTAAAGTAGCCGCCACTTAACCCTAACCCTAGCCGCCGCCTAACCCTAGCCGCCACCAAACCCTAACCCTAGCCGCCGCCTAACCCTAGCCGCCACCAAACCCTAACCCTAGCCGCCGCCGAACCCTAACCTAACAACTACAAGGATATGTATATTCATCCTTTTGATGAATGTTTAACACATTCATCAAAATTGGGAGTTAGAAACGAATAGTATTTCTAACAGGGATATTGTGATGCCGACTGGGGTGGAAATGCAAATGAGCGGCGTTCCACCACGGGGTACGTCTTCTTTGTTGGAGTGGGAGTGGTCTCATGGAATTGCAAAAGGCAACCTACAAATTGCCATGTCTACCACGGAGGCCGAATACATGGCCACTAGTTAATGCACCAAGGAGGCCGTATGGTTGAGGAAGTTGATGACGGATGTGGGGCTTGTGCAAAATGGAGCAACAGACATCACGTGTGACAATCAAGGATGCATTGCACTTGGAAAGAACCCTACCCACCACTTTCGCACAAAGCACATTGACATACAACACCACTTCATTCGAGAGAAGTTGGAGAGTGGAGAAATAGGCCTCAAGTATTGCCCAACTCAAGATATGGTGGCGGATGTGTTGACAAAGGCATTGGCAAAGGAGCGGCATCAAAGCCTTACAAGAAGCATGGGATTGAGAGTCTTAGATTACTTGCAAAGTGGGAGTGTTGAAGGTTATGATGTAGATGTTAGAAACATAGATAATGGTATGGTAAATAGTAGAAACAATATCGTAGATAAGTGTTGCAAGCAATAAAAAACATAGGTAGATTTGAGAGGGCTTGATAACGGCTAAGGTTAGGGTTTGGCGGCGGCTAGGATTAGGGCTTGGTGACGGCTAGGGTTAGGGTTTGGCGGCGGCTAGCATTAGGGCTTGATGACGGCTAGGGTTCGGGTTTGGTGGCGGCTAGGTTAGGGTTAAGTGGCGGCTACTTTAGGGTTTGGTTTTGAGGAGTCTTTTATTCTCTCTTTTATGGTTTTTTGAGTGCACATAAAGCCTTCAAGCTTTGTAAGCCATAATTTTATGATTGTAGCAATTGAAGCATATAACCTTTGTAATTTCCAACACTTGGGTGGGTTGAAGTGATAAAGTCTTTAATGAAAGGCTTTCCTTTTCACATTTTACGAAATTTACAGAACACATTAAACCTTGACTTTTCAAGATTCTAATTGTTTTTAATAATTAGTACCTAGAAAGACTTTGGGTTTTTTGTCATCCAAGATTTCATTGGTCTTGTTGAGCGAACAATTGGGCAAACAACCATCAAGCGGACCACCATCGGGTGGACAATTTAACCAAAACCCTTTAAACAAGTTATCTCACATATCATCTAAGACTTATCCCCTCAAACCTTTAAATGGCCCACCTTCAACCATGCGCAAAGTAAGGGGCTGCAAAAATATTTGGCGAGGAGAACACTTCATTGACATAATCTTGCAAACATCAAAAGCTTGAGGACAATGATCATAAACAAATTGCCACATGACGATTCCAAAAGATCGTTGTGACATTTTTCATTGAGCAAACAATGACATACTTCGATGGTGTTTCTATGAACAAACAAATAATTTACCTAGAAAAGTATAAGTAGGTCATGGAGCATAATTTTTTAATAGAGCAAAAAAATTCTTTGCAATACATTGAACTTCAAAAATTTGAAGGGTTTCCAAAATGGTTTGAATGAAAAATTTCTGATGTAGCCACAAACTTGTTGCAATGGTTTGACATCTTTTATTTGCAAAAGGATAAGGTGCATTGGACCATAGAGCTGGCAAGCTTGTGGGAGAAAATTTCATGGTGGGCCAAACTTTCAAAGAATTTGGTTGAAGAAAGGCAAGGTTTGCACCATGGATGGAAGAAGGCGTTGGAAACCTTTTAGCCCAAATTGGAAGTTGTAGTGTGTTATGGATTCCAAACACAACAAATGTGTTCCCATTGTCGAGTGGAGACAATCAGGGCGGTTATGGTGTGGTCCCAAGCACGATTAAGTTAGCAAGGAAGACATTGAAGACAGATGAAAAACAAGAAACATGTAAACAATGATTAGGAAACCTTGACATGCCCACACGAACATCTAGTTGTCATCAAACTCCTTACCATCCACATAGAGACCATGGAGGCATACACATTATGGTGGAATGGGGGAACTCTTCAAAAAATGGTTGAATTACAACACAAAGTACTCCCCCAACTGGAGTGTTAGAAATACTATTCGTTTCTAACTCCCAATGTCGATGAATGTGATAAACATTCATCAAAAGGATGAGTATACACATCCTTCTAGTAGTTAGGTAGGGGTTTAGAAGTAGAGACTACTTATTGGAAACAACTTGAAAACAAGCAAGAAATAAAAGCTTTAACAATTGTATTAACTAAAGAAGATTACAAAGGTTGTATGCTTCAAATGCTACAATCATAAAACTATGGCTTGCAACAACTAATCAAAGCTTGAAGGTTCTATGTGCACTCAAAAACCATGAAAGGAGAGAATGAAAGACAACTCAAAAAACACTCCATTATATACTATCTATTAACCCTAAAGTAGCCGCCACTTAACCCTAACCTAGCTGCCGCCTAACCCTAACCCTAGCCGCCACCAAACCCTAACCCTAGCTGCCACCTAACCCTAGCCGCCACCAAACCCTAACCCTAGCCGCCGCCAAACCCTAAGTAGTCTCCACTTCTAAACCTTAACCTAACTACTACAAGGATGTGAATACTATTCATCCTTTTGATGAATGTTTAACACATTCATCAACGTTGGGACTTAGAAACGAATAGTATTTCTAACACTCCCACTCTATGAAGTTTCTAATCCGAACATGGTTATCAATTTGTAATGTCGTTCTTTTGGTAATGCCTTGGTAAGCACATCCGCCACCATCTCTTCCGTTGAACAATATTCGAACGTAACTTCGCCATTTTCAACTCGTTCTCGAACAAAATGATGTTGAACATCAATGTGCTTTGTTCGAGCATGTTGCGTGGGATTTTTCGTCAATGATATTGCACCTTGGTTGTCGCATCGAATCACCATCGCCTTCTTCTCTTTCATGTACCCTAATTCCTTCATGAGCTTTGTCATCCATATGGCTTCCTTGGTAGCTTGTGTACTTGCCATGTATTCCGCCTCCGTGGTTGACAAAGTGATTGTGGGTTGTCGTTTGCTACTCCACGAAGTGGCTCCACCTCCCATCATGAATACAAACCCTGTGGTGGATCTCCTATCCTCAAGGTCCCCGGCCCAATCCGCATCACAATATCCGACCACATCTTGGGGTGATAATCCTCCGAAGCGTAATTTGAATTGTAATGTGCCTTGCAAGTATCGAAAAATGCGTTTCACCGCAATCCAATGTTCTAGGCTTGGATTGGCCATGTGTTGACTAACCACGCTTATTGGGTATGCCAAATCGGGTCGAGTACACAACATGGCATACATCAAGGATCCCACGGCTTGTTGATAAGGAACCTTCACCATTTCATCATCCTTGTTCACATTCTTCTTCAACTTCGTCTTGGGATCAAGTGGCACTCCAATGGGTTTGCAATCCTCCATGCGAAAGCGTTTGAGAATCTCCTTGAGGTACCTAATTTGGTTGATGTAAAGAAGACGTTGTGCACGATCCCTTTCCACTTCCATGCCAAGGAAAAAATGCAAATCGCCAAGATCTTTCATTTCGAACTTTCTCGAAAGTTCTTCCTTCACTTGCAAAAGCTTGTCCTTATTATTGCACACCAAGATGAGATCATCCACGTAGACGACGATGAAAAATTTCACATCCTCCACTTGCGCAACATACACACTAAAGTCCGCATCACTTCTCGTAAATTCTATGCTTTTTAAAAAAGCGTCTAGCTTTTGGTTCCAAGCCCTTGGAGATTGTTTCAAGCCATACAATGATTTGTGAAGCTTACACACAAGATGTTCCCCTTCATGTGTGAATCCTTCGGGTTGCGCCATGTAGATCTCCTCTTCAAGGTCACCATTGAGAAATGCGGTTTTGACGTCCATTTGATGAATCTCCATGTCTTCAATGGCCGCAAGTGCAAGGATACAACGAATTGACACAAACTTTGCAACGGGTGCAAAAGTTTCATTGTAATAAACTCCAAATGTTTGGGTGAAACCTCTTGCCACAAGTCTTGCCTTGTACCGTTGGACTTCACCATGGACCCCATGTTTGATTTTGAACACCCATTTGCAAGAAATGGGTTTTCTACCCTTGGGGAGTGGCACCAAGGACCAAGTGTTGTTGACAAGAAGAGAGTCGTATTCTTCTTGCATGGCAATCTCCCACTTCTTTGCATCTTCGCCATTCAACGCCTCTTCCATGGTTTGGGGTTCTTCCGAAAATGCTATGGTGGCTCGTTCCACCTCTTTGGTGGCCACCCACCAATCACGAGGCCACTCCTTACGTTGTCTTTGGGGCCTTTCTCTTGGTCCATGTTGTTGTGGTTCATTCAAACCCTCATCTTGTGATGAAACAAATTCTTCTTCCGAAGAAGAATTTGTTGTAGATTCATCACCTTCCACGTCTTCCGCGGGTCTTGCCTTCAAAGATATAGGATTAACATCCTTCACAAGTTCATCGACTTCATCCACAACAAGGTGTTCTATTTGGTTTGCAAGGGGTCTCTTATCACGAACACCTTCTACTTCTTCCATCCCTCCAAGGAACACAACATCTCGACTCTTAATAATTCTTTTGGTTTCTAAACACATTAAGCGATATGCTTTCGTCCCTTCACAATACCCTAGAAACACACAAGGTATGGATTTTGACTCTAGTTTGCTTCTCTTTTCATCTGGAATGTGTGCAAATGCTTTGCAACCAAAAACTCTCTAAGTGAGATACATTGGGCTTTGTACCGGTCCACGCTTCTTGTGGGGTCTTTGAATGAAGGGCTTTAGTGGGGCATCGATTTTTGATGTAAACCGCCGTGTTCACCGCCTCCGCCCAAAACTCCAAGTCAAGTCCTTGTGCATGAATCATGCTTCTAGCGCATTCCATGATGGTCCTATTGGCTCGTTCGGCAACTCCATTTTGTTGTGGTGTGTAAGGTGCACTTGTTTGACGTTCGATTCCACATTCATGCAAAAAGTCATCAAACTTTTTGGACACAAATTCTCCTCCGTTGTCGGATCGCAAGGTTTTGATCTTCATGCCGGTTTGATTCTCCACTAAGGCCTTGTATGCCTTGAATTTGTCGAACACTTCTCCTTTCGCTTTCAAACGGTAAACATGAGTTTTTCTCGAAAAATCGTCGATGAAGGTGACAAAGTATCGTGCTCCACCACGAGATGTGGTCTTCATCGGTCCGCACACATCGCTATGCACTAGTTCCAAAAGCTTGGAAGCCCTATCTGCTTCACCTTTAGGAAAAGATGTCCTTTGATGTTTGCCTTCAATGCAAGCTTCACACACATGGTGCAATGGCACTTCATTCAAATTCATGCCATTGACTATTCTCCAACTTCTTAAGACTCGCCATGTTGAGGTGGACGAGTCTTTGGTGCCAAAGCGTAGCTCCTTCATTCGAAGACTTTGCCACATTCGCACTCTCCTTTCGAACATTGACGTTGAGAAGATACAAGTTCTTCTCCCTTCGTGCTTGCGCCACAACGGTTCCATGGACATTGTTGACCTTACAACCGTCCTTGTCAAACTCCACCTTCAAGCCCTCCGAAATGAGTTTGCTAATGGAAATGAGACTATTCCTCATTTTCGGAACATGAAGAACTTGTGTGATGGTTTTAAGCAACATTTTACCTCCAACTTGCATTGTGGCCTTGATGTTCCCTTTGCCAACGGCCTCCAAAATGGTGTCATCTCCCATGTACACCTTTCGTGCAACGATGGATTCGTAAGTGGTGAACCATTCTCGTTCGAACGTCATGTGTTGCGTTGCGCCGGAATCGATGATCCAATCGTTTTTCGCATGATCATTAGCACTCAAGGCGGTAACAAACATTTGTTCTTGATCATCACAAGCTTGGTTTGCTTTTTCTTTCTCATCATTCTTCTTCTTCAAACAATTCCTCACAAAGTGTCCGGGTTTTTTACAATAAAAGCAAAGCTTTTCATTTGCCTTGTGGGTATTGTTAAGCAATGCGGCATTCTCTTTACTTTCACTTTCTTTTCTTTTGGAAACCTCATGAAGCAATCGAGCGACGATGAATTGAAGGTCAACATCTTTGGTCGACATGGACTCCAAACTCGTGACCAAGTTATCAAAAGATGGGGGAAGGCTCATGAGAAGTACCATGTACGTGTCCTCATCTTCAATGTTCACCTCAATGGAACGTAATTGATCCGCGAGCGCCTTCACCATGTTGATGTGCGCAAGCAAGTCCTCCCCTTCTTGCATTTTGATGGTGAAGAACCTCCTTCGAAGAAACAACTTGTTTCCGATGGTCTTGGCTTCGTGGACACCGCAAAGTGTTTCCCAAGCGCTTTTGACATTCTCGCAATATTGAATGTGTGCAAGTTGTGCATCCGTGAGATGTTCACAAAGTAGTGCAAATGCCTTGGTCGCCTTTTCGTTATAATCCGTGATTTGGCTTCATCATGAGGAATTGTTGCACTTCCATCAACAAACTTCCAAAGCCCGTGCTTAGAAAGCATCATGCGCATCTTGAACTTCCAAAGGTGAAAGTTGCCACCATCAAACTTTTCCATGACTTTCAACGACTCCATTTGAAAGGAAGACATTGTGCTACAACAAACACTCTCAAACTTGAAAGTTGAAGTTTTCAACAACTAAAAGAATTATCTTCCAAACACTTTCACTTGAAAACGTGATACTTTCAGAAAATACAAGTTTTTCACACTTGAAAAACTTACAACACCTTGAAGAAATCTCTTCCACACCTCCAACTCACTCGGAAAGACTATTACTCTCTTTGCAACCTTGCAAACTAAAAGCCTTCCCTCAAAAGGATTCTCCATTTCTATGTTGTACAAGCAAACACTTTCAAAAAACTCGAAAAACAAGTTTTCCTAAAACCTTTACAAGAAACTTGAAAAACTTCTCTTACACCTCAAACTTCAATGTTGGAAACCTCCAAAACTTGAAGAACTCTCTTTCACACTTTTGAACTTGAAACTTGAAACTTAAAGACTTGAAGAACACTCTTCCACACTTAAGAACTTACAACACTTTGAAGAAGTCTCTTCCACACCTCCCACTCACTTGGAAAAATTGCAAGCTCCTTGTATGCCACCACTTGGAAATGAACTCCCACTCACTTTGCAAACAAAGAACCTTGTCTCAAAAGGATTCTCTCCTTTTTCCTATGCACTACAAGCTCAAACCTTTCACTACTTCTTCTTCTAACACAATGTCTTTTCTCTTGCTTGGTGTGGGCCCATAACCTATTGGAAACAACTTGAAAACAAGCAAGAAATGAAAGCTTTAACAATTGTATTAACTAAAGAAGATTACAAAGGTTGTATGCTTCAAATGCTACAATCATAAAACTATGGCTTGCAACAACTAATCAAAGCTTGAAGGTTTTATGTGCACTCAAAAACCATGAAAGGAGAGAATGAAAGACAACTCAAAAAACACTCCATTATATACTATCTATTAACCCTAAAGTAGCCGCCACTTAACCCTAACCTAGCCGCCGCCTAACCCTAACCCTAGCCGCCACCAAACCCTAACCCTAGCCGCCACCAAACCCTAACCCTAGCCGCCGCCAAACCCTAAGTAGTCTCCACTTCTAAACCTTAACCTAACTACTACAAGGATGTGAATACTATTCATCCTTTTGATGAATGTTTAACACATTCATCAACGTTGGGACTTAGAAACGAATAGTATTTCTAACACTACTTAGGGTTTGGCGGTGGCTAGGGTTAGGGTTAGGCGGCGGCTAGGTTTAGGGTTTGGTGGCGGCTAGGGTTAGGGTTAGGCGGCGGCTAGGGTTAGGGTTTGGCGGCGGCTAGGGTTAGGGCTTGGCGGTGGCTAGGTTAGGGTTAAGTGACGGCTATTTTAGGGTTAGGAGATAGTATATAATGGAGTGGTTTTGAGTTGTCTTTCATTCTCTCCCTTCATGGTCTTTGAGTGCACATAGAACCTTCAAGCTTGGATTAGTTGTTGCAAGCCATAGTTTTATGATTGTAGCATTTGAAGCATACAACCTTTGTAATCTTCTTTTAGTTAATACAATTGTTCCATTTCATGAACCTTGAAGCTTTCATTTCTTGCTTGTTTTCAAGTTGTTTCAAATACAACTTGTCGCCTTTAGGCAAAATCATGTGATGTTGGCATGGTCATTCATTAACATTATGAATGTAGTACATCATTTGGAATTTTGCATAATAACTTCTCCAAGGACAACATTATGTTGCATTTTTTGGCAAACAAAATGTTTTTTACATAGGCATGTGCAATTCAGGTGAAGCCAAGCGCTTGCATGAGGTGACACCATCATTATATGGGTTTGTAAATGAGCAAGGTGCCACCAATGTAAAAAAAATGCATTGGTGGGTTGCCCTAGAATTATTTTTTGTTAACAACAAATTTAAAACTACAAATTCCCTTCAACAAATGGCTAAGCAACACACCACAACTTTGAGGTCCAAAGCATATTCGATGGGCAAGTTAGCAAATGTCATATGGGGCGATGATTGGTATGCGTAATATTTTATGGACAATTCAACCAAAATGTCATTTGGGAAACTAGTCCATGACACGTATGACCCAAATATAGAGGCACGAAAAATTGTTCAACATGTTACACACACATTGATGGGGCTTCCATACAATTGGATTGTATCTGAAGAGTGTTATCAAAGGTGGCCATAGACAGTTTGTAGTTGCTAGATATGGAATATGGTGTAATTTCCATGATCTTTCAAAAATGACATTTTTAGACTTGCAAATTTTATAAAACTCAATTTTGTAAGCCAATCATATTGTCATGTGTAATCAAATTTGAGATTTGTGAATCCATCCTCTTTACACATTTGAAATTTGTGTTTGGATTTGTGCTCTACAATGATGATGGGTTTCTCATAAACATAAGATATAATGATCATTTACAATTTTCCACAAGTATTGCCCATTTATTTTTTATTTTTTTGAATTATGAATTATTAGACTTATCATTGATAATTTTTTCCAATAAATGATCTCATATAATTGATAAAAAATCAAATAATGAAAAAGAATCAATAAAAATTCATTTAAAACAAAAAAATTTAATGCAAACTTTACAAGACATTCACTTTGTAGACTTTTGTCGTGGTTTTTATTTTTTTGGCATTACCTGCCTACCAAGGCGAAGATATTGTGTTTATATTCATTATAAAGTATAATAGCTGAATGGATTTTGGCCCCCATCCAGTAGGTCTATTTTTATGAGGATTTTGAAAGATAATATTTTTGCTTGTGTTGAAGCTTGGGATTAGTGATAAAAATGTGTTATCTTGAAAGAATTTCATTTTTTTTAAAGGATTTTTTAAGATCATATTTCTTCATGGTGAAATATTGGAATTTCCATGATTTTTCTTTTGCCTTAAGATATTATTTAATGTAAATGGCAAGGCCACAATAACACATTGAAAAGATGGTGATCAGAATCTTTTGGTCACCAAGCCTGCAACTATTGAAAACTTTTGATTGTCACAGGATTGGCGATCAAAATCCATTTTCAATCCTTAATCATAATGGGGGTAGCTTGAGTGTGAACAAGGACTTTCTTGCGTCCATATTGACAAATGCATGAATACAAACATTAACGTGATGCTCGACACAAAATGGGCACATCACATTAGTTTTGTTAACCTTCGATTTTTGTGTAATTAACTTTGATTATTCAAAAATGTTACCAATTAATGATTATATTTTAAAAAATTGATAATTATAATTCAAAACAAAAATAAAAATAATAAAAAATAATTTCAATTATAAATTATATAATTACTATAATTAATTTATAACTACTATAATTATGGTGTTTTTACAATAATGTTATATCTATCACAATAATGAATCTTACTATAATTATTGGAATTTTTTTTGTGATTGGAAAAATCTTTTGTAAAAAATACAAATATTATACATCGCCCCTCATACACACATGTTTATTTTAATATCCACCCATATATTATTGAGTAGAATACATATTACACACCATTATAAATCCATACACCCTAAAATACTTAAATTACATTCTAAATACACATGCCTTTGTAATTCATTTGACCAAATTTGGTACTAATGGAACATAATTGGGTTTTTTTGGATGAAAAACATGTTTAAAATTGTTCAAATGGAAGAATGAAGAGAACATTAGTCGCAAGGTAGTTGTAGTGTAGTTGTAAGCATAACCAAATGCAAAAAGTAATTGAATAAATAACCAATGATAGTTGCAAACAACAAATAGTTGCAAGCAGTTGCTATTGGAAACAACTTGAAAACAAGCAACAAATGAAAGCTTCAAGGTTCATGAAATGGAACAATTGTATTTAATAAAAAGAAGATTCCAAAGGTTGTATGCTTCAAATGTTACAATCATAAAACTATGGCTTGCAACAACTAACAAAGCTTGAAGGTTCTATGTGCACTCAAAAAACCATGAAAGGAAAGAATGAAAGACAACTCAAAACCACTCCATTATATACTATCTATTAACCCTAAAGTAGCCGCCACTTAACCCTAACCTAGCCAGCGCCTAACCTTAACCCTAGCCGCCACCAAACCCTAACCCTAGCCACCACCAAACCCTAACCCTAACCACCGCCAAACCCTAAGTAGTCTCCACTTCTAAACCTTAACCTAACTACTACAAGGATGTGAATACTATTCATCTTTTTGATGAATATTTAACACATTCATCAACGTTGGGACTTAGAAACGAATAATATTTCTAACACTCCCACTCTATGAAGTTTCTAATCCGAACATGGTTATCAATTTGTAATGTCGTTCTTTTGGTAATGCCTTGGTAAGCACATCCGCCACCATCTCTTCCGTTGAACAATATTCGAACGTAACTTCGCCATTTTCAACTCGTTCTCGAACAAAATGATGTTGAACATCAATGTGCTTTGTTCGAGCATGTTGCGTGGGATTTTTCGTCAATGATATTGCACCTTGGTTGTCGCATCGAATCACCATCGCCTTCTTCTCTTTCATGTACCCTAATTCCTTCATGAACTTTGTCATCCATATGGCTTCCTTGGTAGCTTGTGTACTTGCCATGTATTCCGCCTCCGTGGTTGACAAAGTGATTGTGGGTTGTCGTTTGCTACTCCACGAAATGGCTCCACCTCCCATCATGAATACAAACCCTGTGGTGGATCTCCTATCCTCAAGGTCCCCGGCCCAATTCGCATCACAATATCCGACCACATCTTGGGGTGATAATCCTCCAAAGCGTAATTTGAATTGTAATGTGCCTTGCAAGTATCGAAAAATGCGTTTCATCACAATCCAATGTTCTAGGCTTGGATTGGCCATGTGTTGATTAACCACACTTATTGGGTATGCCAAATCGGGTCGAGTACACAACATGGCATACATCAAGGATCCCACGGCTTGTTGATAAGGAACCTTCACCATTTCATCATCCTTGTTCACATTCTTCTTCAACTTCGTCTTGGGATCAAGTGGCACTCCAATGGGTTTGCAGTCCTCCATGCGAAAGCGTTTGAGAATCTCCTTGAGGTACCCGATTTGGTTGATGTAAAGAAGACGTTGTGCACGATCCCTTTCCACTTCCATGCCAAGGAAAAAGTGCAAATCGCCAAGATCTTTCATTTCGAACTTTCTCGAAAGTTCTTCCTTCACTTGCAAAAGCTTGTCCTTATTATTGCACACCAAGATGAGATCATCGACGTAGACGACGATAAAAAATTTCACATCCTCCACTTGCGCAACATACACACTAAAGTCCGCATCACTTCTCGTAAATTCTATGCTTTTTAAAAAAGCGTCTAGCTTTTGGTTCCAAGCCCTTGGAGATTGTTTCAAGCCATACAATGATTTGTGAAGCTTACACACAAGATGTTCCCCTTCATGTGTGAATCCTTCGGGTTGCGCCATGTAGATCTCCTCTTCAAGGTCACCATTGAGAAATGCGGTTTTGACGTCCATTTGATGAATCTCCATGTCTTCAATGGTCGCAAGTGCAAGGATACAACGAATCGACACAAACTTTGCAACGGGTGCAAAAGTTTCATTGTAATCACTTCCAAATGTTTGGGTGAAACCTCTTGCCACAAGTCTTGCCTTGTAGCGTTGGACTTCACCATGGACCCCATGTTTGATTTTGAACACCCATTTGCAAGAAATGGGTTTTCTACCCTTGGGGAGTGGCACCAAGGACCAAGTGTTGTTGACAAGAAGAGAGTCCTATTCTTCTTGCATGGCAATCTCCCACTTCTTTGCAACTTCGCCATTCAACGCCTCTTCCACAGTTTGGGGTTCTTCCGAAAATGCTATGGTGGCTCGTTCCACCTCTTTGGTGGCCACCCACCAATCACGAGGCCACTCCTTACGTTGTCTTTGGGGCCTTTCTCTTGGTCCATGTTGTTGTGGTTCATTCAAACCCTCATCTTGTGATGAAACAAATTTTTCTTCCGAAGAAGAATTTGTTGTAGATTCATCACCTTCCACGTCTTCCGCGAGTCTTGCCTTCAAAGATATAGGATTAACATCCTTCACAAGTTCATCGACTTCATCCACAACAAGGTGTTCTATTTGGTTTGCAAGGGGTCTCTTATCACGAACACCTTCTACTTCTTCCATCCCTCCAAGGAACACAACATCTCGACTCTTAATAATTCTTTTGGTTTCTAAACACATTAAGCGATATGCTTTCGTCCCTTCACAATACCCTAGAAACACACAAGGTATGGATTTCGACTCTAGTTTGCTTCTCTTTTCATCTGGAATGTGTGCAAATGCTTTGCAACCAAAAACTCTCTAAGTGAGATACATCGGGCTTTGTACCGGTCCACGCTTCTTGCGGGGTCTTTGAATGAAGGGCCTTAGTGGGGCATCGATTTTTGATGTAAACCGACGTGTTCACCGCCTCTGCCCAAAACTCCAAGTCAAGTCCTTGTGCATGAATCATGCTTCTAGCGCATTCCATGATGGTCCTATTGGCTCGTTCGGCAACTCCATTTTGTTGTGGTGTGTAAGGTGCACTTGTTTGACGTTCGATTCCACATTCATGCAAAAAGTCATCAAACTTTTTGGACACAAATTCTCCTCCGTTATCGGATCGCAAGGTTTTGATCTTCATGTCGGTTTGATTCTCCACTAATGCCTTGTATGCCTTGAATTTGTCGAACACTTCTCCTTTCGCTTTCAAAAGGTAAACATGAGCTTTTCTCGAAAAATCATCGATGAAGGTGACAAAGTATCGTGCTCCACCACGAGATGTGGTCTTCATCGGTCCGCACACATCGCTATGCACTAGTTCCAAAAGCTTGGAAGCCCTACTTGCTTCACCGTTAGGAAAATATGTCCTTTGATGTTTGCCTTCAATGCAAGCTTCACACACATGGTGCAATACACTTCATTCAAATTCATGCCATTGACCATATTCTCCAACTTCTTAAGACTCGCCATGTTGAGGTGGCCGAGTCTTTGGTGCCAAAGCGTAGCTCCTTCATTCGAAGACTTTGCCACATTCGCACTCTCCTTTCGAACATTGACGTTGAGAAGATACAAGTCCTTCTCCCTTCGTGCTTGCGCAACAACGGTTCCATGGACATTGTTGACCTTACAACCATCCTTGTCAAACTCCACCTTCAAGCCCTCCGAAATGAGTTTGCTAACGGAAATGAGACTATTCTTCATTTTCGGAACATGAAGAACTTGTGTGATGGTTGTAAACAACATTTTACCTCCAACTTGCATTGTGGCCTTGATGCTCCCTTTGCCAACGGCCTGCAAAATGGTGTCATCTCCCATGTACACCTTTCGTGCAACGATGGATTCGTAAGTGGTGAACCATTCTCGTTCGAACGTCATGTGTTGCGTTGCGCCGGAATCGATGATCCAATCGTTTTTCGCATGATCATTAGCACTCAAGGCGGTAACAAACATTTGTTCTTGATCATCACAAGCTTGGTTTGCTTTTTCTTTCTCATCATTCTTCTTCTTCAAACAATTCCTCACAAAGTGTCCGGGTTTTTTACAATAAAAGCAAAGCTTTTCATTTGCCTTGTGGGTTTTGTTAAGCAATGCGGCATTCTCTTTACTTT
The DNA here is from genome assembly GCA_963921925.1 of Sphagnum tenellum. Classification (NCBI taxonomy): domain Eukaryota; kingdom Viridiplantae; phylum Streptophyta; class Sphagnopsida; order Sphagnales; family Sphagnaceae; genus Sphagnum; species Sphagnum tenellum. The sequence continues at coordinate 6,687,241 of OY998145.1, forward strand.
CACTTTCTTTTCTTTTGGAAACCTCATGAAGCAATCGAGCGACGATGAATTGAAGGTCAACATCCTTGGTTGACATGGACTCCAAACTCGTGACCAAGTTATCAAAAGATGGGGGAAGGTTCATGAGAAGTACCATGTACACGTCCTCATCTTCAATGTTCACCTCAATGGAACGTAATTGATCCGCGAGCGCCTTCACCATGTTGATGTGCGCAAGCAAGTCCTCCCCTTCTTGCATTTTGATGGTGAAGAACCTCCTTCGAAGAAACAACTTGTTTCCGATGGTCTTGGCTTCGTGGACACCGCAAAGTGTTTCCCAAGCGCTTTTGACATTCTCGCAATATTGAATGTGTGCAAGTTGTGCATCCATGAGATATTCACAAAGTAGTGCAAATGCCTTGGTCGCCTTTTTGTTATAATCCGTGATTTGGGCTTCATCATGAGGAATTGTTGCACTTCCATCAACAAACTTCCAAAGCCCGTGCTTAGAAAGCATCATGCGCATCTTGAACTTCCAAAGGTGAAAGTTGCCACCATCAAACTTTTCCATGACTTTCAACGACTCCATTTGAAAAGAAGACATTGTGCTACAACAAACACTCTCAAACTTGGAAGTTGAAGTTTTCAACAACTAAAAGAATTATCTTCCAAACACTTTCACTTGAAAACGTTGATACTTTCAGAAAACAAGTTTTTCACACTTGAAAAACTTACAACACCTTGAAGAAATCTCTTCCACACCTCCAACTCACTCGGAAAGACTATTACTCTCTTTGTAACCTTGCAAACTAAAAGCCTTCCCTCAAAAGGATTCTCCTTTTCTATGTTGTACAAACAAACACTTTCAAAAAACTCGAAAAACAAGTTTTCCTAAAACCTTTACAAGAAACTTGAAAAACTTCTCTTACACCTCAAACTTGAATGTTGGAAACCTCCAAAACTTAAAGAACTCTCTTTCACACTTTTGAACTTGAAACTTGAAACTTAAAGACTTGAAGAACACTCTTCCACACTTAAGAACTTACAACACTTTGAAGAAGTCTCTTCCACACCTCCCACTCACTTGGAAAAGTTGCAAGCTCCTTGTATGCCACCACTTGGAAATGAACTCCCACTCACTTTGCAAACTAAGAACCTTGTCTCAAAAGGATTCTCTCCTTTTTCCTATGCAATACAAGCTCAAACCTTTCACTACTTCTTCTTCTAACACAATGTCCTTTCTATTGCTTGGTGTGGGCCCATAACCTATTGGAAACAACTTGAAAACAAGCAAGAAATGAAAGCTTCAAGGTTCATGAAATGGAACAATTGTATTTAATAAAAAGAAGATTCCTAAGGTTGTATGCTTCAAATGCTACAATCATAAAACTATGGCTTGCAACAACTAACAAAGCTTGAAGGTTCTATGTGCACTCAAAAAACCATGAAAGGAGAGAATGAAAGACAACTCAAAACCACTCCATTATATACTATCTATTAACCCTAAAGTAGCCGCCACTTAACCCTAACCTAGCCGGCGCCTAACCCTAACCCTAGCCGCCACCAAACCCTAACCCTAGCCGCCACCTAACCCTAACCCTAGCCACCGCCAAACCCTAAGTAGTCTCCACTTCTAAACCTTAACCTAACTACTACAAGGATGTGAATGCTATTCATCCTTTTGATGAATGTTTAACACATTCATCAACGTTGGGACTTAGAAACGAATAATATTTCTAACAATTGCAAATTGGTTGATTACAAAAACTTCTAGTGAACATTGCTACAAAGTTTAGAATCCTTCTACAATTGAAAAAGATGATCCACTGGTGTGTTCCAACTAAATAATGTGTCATGTCAAAGTTTTCCACAACAATTCAACCTTGTCCCCACTAGCACCAATTTTCATCACTTTTGCCCCATTGTCATTCTATTTTTCCAACTAGCAAACTTCCCATTTGAAGTCATGCTTGTTTCACCTACATGATCACTTTGCCATCCTTCTCATTCCCAAAACTCCAATCTCACTCCTTTAGGTCAAACACCTCCTTTGGATCATCAATGGTTAAATTTATTCTTGAGGAAAAATTATATCATCCATTCCTTTAAAGATGAGAGATTAGGTTTTGTTATTTTGGCATAGTATAGTACATAGAATACAATAGTATTGCAAAGTTTTTCTTAAAAAAATTATAGGTTAGGTTTTTTGGAACTTAATTTATCTAAATCAATTATTCAAAATGCCACCTAACCCAAGTATGGATCAACTATAAAGATGATCCCCGACAAAAAAAAAAAAAAAAACGGATCCTCACAACCCTTAAATGTACTATTAAAAATGTTAGTTTCAATGTGGATGTATTTCAACAAATTATGTAATATTTTGTAAACCCTAAACCCCACCCACCCACCCATGCATTTTTTCTCCAATCTTCCACTACATTTTG